>CAXHUL010000339.1:15292-615292 GCA_964019695.1 Loripinus fragilis | reverse complement strand
CTACACTTATAGACAGTCTAGGAACACTATTAGACAGTGTAGCTACACTGATAGACAGTCTAGCTACACTAACAGACAGTATAAGAAAATTAATAGACAGTGTAGCTACAATGATAGACAATCTAGCTTCACTAACGGACAGTCTAGGAAAATCAATAGACAATGTAGCTATACTAGTAGACAGTCTAGCTACACTAACAGACCGTGTATGAAAACTAAAAGACATTGTAGCTATATTGATAGACAATCTAGCTACACTAATAGACAGTCTAGGAACACTATTAGAAAGTGTAGCTACTCTAATAGACAGTCTAGCTACACTAGTTGACAGTCTAGGAACACTATTAGACAGTGTAGCTACACTAATAGACAATCTAGCTACACTAATAGACAGTCTAGGAAAACTATAAGACAGTGCAGCTACACTAATAGACAGTCTAGCTACACTAACAGACAGTCTATGAACACTAATAGGCAGTGTAGCTACACTAATAGACAGTCTAGCTACACTAAAAGACAGTCTAGGAACACTAGAAGACAGTGTAGCTACACTAATAGACAATCTAGCTACACTAATAGACAGTCTAGGAACACTATAAGACAGTGTAGCTACATTAATAGACAGTCTAGCTACACTAACAGAGAGTCTATGAACACTAATAGACAGTGTAGCTTCTCTAATAGACCGTCTATGAAAACAAATAGACAGCGTAGCTACATTGATAAACAATCTAGTTACGCTAACAGACAGTCTAGGAACACTTTTAGACAGTCTAGCTAAACTAACATACAGTATAGGAAAACTAATAGACAGTGTAGCTATATCGATAGACAATCTAGCTACTCTAATAGACAGTCTAGCTACACTCAAAGACAGTCTATGAACACTAATAGACAATGTAGCTACTCTAGTAAACAGTCTAGCTACACTAACAGACAGTATTGGAAAACTAATAGACAGTGTAGCTATATTGATAGACAATCTAGCTACACTAATAGACAGTCTAGGAACACTATTAGACAGTGTAGCTACACTAATAGACAGTCTAGCTACACGAACAGACAGTATATGAACACTAATAGACAGTGTAGCTACTCTAACAGACAGTATAAGAAAACTTATAGACAGTGTAGCTACATTGATAGACAATCTAGCTACATTAACGGACAGTCTAGGAACATCAATAGACAATGTAGCTACACTAGTAGACAGTCTAGCTACACTAACATACAGTATAGGAAAACTAATAGACAGTGTAGCTATATTGATAGACAATCTAGCTACTCTAATAGACAGTCTAGCTACACTCTACACTAATAGACAGTCTAGGAACACTAATAGACAATGTAGCTACCCTAGTAGACTGTCTAGCTACACTAACAGACAGTATAGGAAAACTAATAGACAGTGTAGCTATATTGATAGACAATCTAGCTACACTAATAGACAGTCTAGGAACACTATAAGACAGTGTAGCTACACTAATAGACAATCTAGCTACACTAATAGTCAGTCTAGGAACACTATAAGACAGTGTAGCTACATTAATAGACAGTATAGCTACACTAACAGACAGTCTATGAACACTAATAGACAGTGTAGCTTCTCTAATAGACCGTCTTTGAAAACAAATAGACAGTGTAGCTACATTGATAAACAATCTAGTTACGCTAACAGACAGTCTAGGAACACTATTAGACAGTGTAGCTACACTAATAGACAGTCTAGGAACACTATTAGACAGTGTAGATACTCTAATAGACAGTCTAGCTACACTAATAGACAGTCTAGGAACACTATTAGACAGTGTAGCTACACTAATAGACAGTCAAGCTACACTAATAGACAGTCTAGGAACACTATAAGACAGTGTAGCAACACTAGTAGACAGTCTAGCTACACTAACAGACAGTCTAGGAACACTATTAGACAGTGTAGCTACACTGATAGACAGTCTAGCTACACTAACAGACAGTCTATGAAATCTAATAGACAGTGTAGCTATATTGATAGACAATCTAGCTACACTAATTAACAGTCTAGGAACACTATTAGACAGTTTAGCTACTCTACTCTAATAGTCTAGGAACACTATTAGACAGTGTAGCTACACTAGTAGACAATCTAGCTACACTAATAGACAGTCTAGGAACACTATAAGACAGTGTAGCTACACTAATAGACAATCTAGCTACACTAATAGACAGTCTAGAAACACTATAAGACAGTGTAGCTACACTAATAGACAATCTAGCTACACTAATAGACAGTCTAGAAAAACTATAAGACAGTGTAGCTACATTAATAGACAGTCTAGCTACACTAACAGACAGTCTATGAACACTTATAGACAGTGTAGCTTCTCTAATAGACCGTCTATGAAAAAAAATAGACAGTGTAGCTACATTGATAAACAATCTAGTTACGCTAACAGACAGTCTAGGTACACTATTAGACAGTGTAGCTACACTAATAGACAGTCTAGGAACACTATTAGACAGTGTAGCTACACTAATAGACAGTCTAGGAACACTATTAGACAATATAGCTACTCTTAGACAGTCTAGCTACACTAATAGACAGTCTAGGAACACTATTAGACAGTGTAGCTACACTAATAGACAGTCTAGCTACACTAATAGACAGTCTAGGAACACTATAAGACAGTGTAGCTACACTAGTAGACAGTCTAGCTACACTAACAGA
This sequence comes from Loripinus fragilis, assembly GCA_964019695.1. NCBI lineage: Eukaryota > Metazoa > Mollusca > Bivalvia > Lucinida > Lucinidae > Loripinus > Loripinus fragilis. Next base: position 612,585 of record CAXHUL010000339.1, on the reverse strand, counting down.
CAGTCTAGGAACACTATTAGACAGTGTAGGTACACTAATAAACAGTCTAGCTACACTAACAGACAGTCTATGAACTCTAATAGACAGTGTAGCTACATTGATAAACAATCTAGTTTCGCTAACAGACAGTCTAGGAATACTATTATACAGTGTAGCTACACTAATAGACAGTCTAGGAACACTATTAGACAGTGTAGCTACTCTAATAGACAGTCTAGCTACACTAATAGACAGTCTAGGAACACTATTAGACAGTGTACCTACACTAGTAGACAGTCAAGCTACACTAATAGACAGTCTAGGAACACTATTAGACAGTGTAGCTACACCAATAGACAGTCTAGCTACACTAACAGGCAGTCTATGAACTCTAATAGACAGTGTAGCTAACTAATAGACCGTCGATGAAAACAATAGACAGTGTAGCTACTCTAACAGACAGTATAAGAAAACTAATAGACAGTGTAGCTACATTGATAGACAATCTAGCTACACTAAGGGACAGTCTAGGAACATCAATAGACAATGTAACTACACTAGTAGACAGTATAGCTACACTAATATACAGGATAGGAAAACTAATAGACAGTGTAGCTATATTGATAGACAATCTAGCTACTCTAATAGACAGTCTAGCTACACTCTACACTAATAGACAGTCTAGGAACACTAATAGACAATGTAGCTACACTAGTAGACAGTCTAGCTACACTAACAGACAGTATAGGAAAACTAATAGACAGTGTAGCTATATTGATATACAATCTAGCTACACTAATAGACAGTCTAGGAACACTATTAGACAGTGTAGCTACACTAATAGACAGTCTAGCCACACGAACAGACAGTATATGAACACTAATAGACAGTGTAGCTACTCTAACAGACAGTATAAGAAAATTAAAAGACAGTGTAGCTACATTGATAGACAATCTAGCTACACTAACGGACAGTCTAGGAACATCAATAGACAATGAAGCTACACTATTAGACAGTCTAGCTACACTAACAGACCGTCTATTAAAACTAATAGACAGTGTAGCTATATTGATACAAATCTAGCTACACTAATAGACAGTCTAGGAACATTAATAGACAGTGTAGCTACTCTAATACACAGTCTGGCTACACTAGTAGACAGTCTAGGAACACTATTAGACAGTGTAGCTACACTAATAGAGAATCTAGCTACACTAATAGACAGTCTAGGAACACTATAAGACAGTGTAGCTACACTAATAGACAGTCTAGCTACACTAACAGACAGTCTATGAACACTAATAGACAGTGTAGCTACACTAATAGACAGTCTAGCTACACTAATAGACAGTCTAGGAACACTATAAGACAGTGTAGCTACACTAATAGACAATCTAGCTACACTAATAGACAGTCTAGGAACACAATAAGACAGTGTAGCTACATTAATAGACAGTCTAGCTACACTAATAGACAGTCTAGGAACACTAATAGACAGTGTAGCTTCTCTAATAGACCGTCTATGAAAACAAATAGACAGTGTAGCTACATTGATAAACAATCTAGTGACGCTAACAGACAGTCTAGGAACACTATTAGACAGTGTAGCTACTCTAATAGACAGTCTAGCTACACTAATAGACAGTCTAGGAACACTATTAGACAGTGTAGCTACACTAATAGACAGTCTAGCTACTTTAATAGACAGTCTGGCTACACTAGTAGACAGTCTAGGAACACTATAAGACAGTGTAGCTACACTAGTAGACAGTCTAGCTACACTAACAGACAGTCTAGGAACACTATTAGACAGTGTAGCTACACTAATAGACAGTCTAGCTACACTAACAGACAGTCTATGAACTCTAATAGACAGTGTAGCTAACTAATAGACCGTCGATGAAAACAAATAGACAGTGTAGCTACTCTAACAGACAGTATAAGAAAACTAATAGACAGTGTAGCTAAATTGATAGACAATCTAGCTACACTAACGGACAGTCTAGGAACATCAATAGACAATGTAGCTACACTAGTAGACAGTCTAGCTACACTAACATACAGTATAGGAAAACTAATAGTCAGTGTAGCTATATTGATAGACAATCTAGCTACTCTTATAGACAGTCTAGCTACACTAATAGACAGTCTAGGAACACTAATAGACAATGTAGCTACACTAGTAGACAGTCTAGCTACACTAACAGACAGTATAAGAAAACTAATAGACAGTGTAGCTATATTGATAGACAATCTTGCTACTCTAATAGACAGTCTAGCTACACAAATAGACAGTCTAGGAACACTAATAGACTATGAAGCTACACTAGTAGACAGTCTAGCTACACTAACAGACAGTATAGGAAAACTAATAGACAGTGTAGCTATATTGATAGACAATCTACCTACACTAATAGACAGTCTAGGAACACTATTAGACAGTGAAGCTACACTAATAGACAGTCTAGCTACACGAACAGACAGTATATGAACACTAATAGACAGTGTAGCTACTCTAACAGACAGGATAAGAAATTTAAAAGACAGTGTAGCTACATTGATAGACAATCTAGCTACACTAACTGACAGTCTAGGAACATCAATATACAATGTAGCTACACTAGTAGACAGTCAAGCTACACTAACAGACCGTCTATGAAAACTAATAGACAGTGTAGCTATATTGATACACAAACTAGCTACACTAATAGACAGTCTAGGAACACTATTAGACAGTGTAGCTACACTAATAGACAGTCTAGCTACACTAATAGACAGTCTAGGAACACTATTAGACAGTGTAGCTACACTAATAGACAATCTAGCTACACTAATAGACAGTCTAGGAACACTATTAGACAGTGTAGCTACACTGATAGACAGTCTAGCTTCACTAACAGACAGTATATGAACACCAATAGACAGTGTAGCTACTCTAACAGACAATATAAGAAACTAATAGACAGTGTAGCTACATTGATAGATAATCTAGCTTCACTAACGGACAGTCTAGGAACAACAATAGACAATGTAGCTACACTAGTAGACAGTCTAGCTACACTAACAGACCGTCTATGAAAACTAATAGACAGTGTAGCTATATTGATAGACAATCTAGCTACACTAATTGACAGTCTAGGAACACTATTAGACAGTGTAGCTACTCTACTCTAATAGACAGTCTAGCTACACTAGCAGACAGTCTAGGAACACTATTAGACAGTGTAGCTACACTAATAGACAGCCTAGCTACACTAACAGACAGTCTATGAACTCTAATAGACAGTGTAGCTAACTAATAGACCGTCGATGAAAACAAATAGACATTGTAGCTACTCTAACAGACAGTATAAGAAAACTTATAGACAGTGTAGCTAAATTGATAGACAATCTAGCTACATTAACGGACAGTCTAGGAATATCAATAGAGAATGTAGCTACACTAGTACACAGTCTAGCTACACTAACATACAGTATAGGAAAACTAATAGACAGTGTAGCTATGTTGATAGACAATCTAACTACACTTATTGACAGTCTAGGTACACTATTAGACAGTGTAGCTACTCTAATAGACAGTCTAGCTACACTAGTAGACAGTCTAGGAACACTATTAGACAGTGTAGCTACACTAATAGACAATCTAGCTACACTAATAGACAGTCTAGCTACACTATAAGACAGTGTAGCTACACTAATAGACAGTCTAGCTACACTAATAGACAGTCTAGGAACACTATTAGACAGTGTAGCTACACTAATAGACAGTCTAGCTACACTAACAGACAGCCTATGAACTCTAATAGACAGTGTAGCTAACTAATAGACCGTCGATGAAAACAAATAGACAGTGTAGCTACTCTAACAGACAGTATAAGAAAACTAATAGACAGTGTAGCTACATTGATAGACAATCTAGCTACACTAACGGACAGTCTAGGAACATCAATAGACAATGTAACTACACTAGTAGACAGTCTAGCTACACTAACATACAGTATAGGAAAACTAATAGTCAGTGTAGCTATATTGATAGACAATCTAGCTACTCTAATAGACAGTCTAGCTACACTAATAGACAGTCTAGGAACACTAATAGACAATGTAGCTACACTAGTAGACAGTCTAGCTACACTAACAGACAGTATAAGAAAACTAATAGACAGTGTAGCTATATTGATAGACAATCTTGCCACACTAATAGACAGTCAAGGAACACTATTAGACAGTGTAGCTACACAAATAGACTGTCTAGCTACACCTACAGACAGTATATGTACACTAATAGACAGTGTAGCTACTCTAACAGACAGTATAAGAAAATTAAAAGACTGTGTAGCTACATTGATAGACAATCTAGCTACACTAACGGACAGTCTAGGAACATCAATAGACAAAGCAGCCACACTAGTAGACAGTCTAGCTACACTAACAGACCGTCTATGAAAACTAATAGACAGTGTAGCTATATTGATACACAATCTAGCTACACTAATAGACAGTCTAGGAACACTATTAGACAGTCTAACTACACTAGTAGACAGTCTAGGAACACTATTAGACAGTGTAGCTACACTAATAGACAGTCTAGCTACACTAATAGACAGTATAGGAACACTATTAGACAGTGTAGCTACACTAATAGACAATCTAGCTACACTAATAGACAGTCTAGGAACACTATTAGACAGTGTAGCTACACTGATAGACAGTCTAGCTACACTAACAGACAGTATATGAACACCAATAGACAGTGTAGCTACTCTATCAGACAGTATAAGAAACTAATAGACAGTGTAGCTACATTGATAGATAATCTAGCTTCACTAACGGACAGTCTAGGAACATCAATAGACAATGTAGCTACACTAGTAGACAGTCTAGCTACACTAACAGACCGTCTATGAAAACTAATAGACAGTGTAGCTATATTGATAGACAATCTAGCTACACTAATTGACAGTCTAGGAACACTATTAGACAGTGTAGCTACACTAATAGACAGCCTAGCTACACTAACAGACAGTCTATGAACTCTATACAGTGTAGCTAACTAATAGACCGTCGATGAAAACAAATAGACAGTGTAGCTACTCTAACAGACAGTATAAGAAAACTTATAGACAGTGTAGCTACATTAATAGACAATCTAGCTACACCAACGGACAGTCTAGGAACATCAATAGACAATGTAACTACACTAGTAGACAGTCTAGCTACACTAACATACAGTATAGGAAAACTAATAGACAGTGTACCTATATTGATAGACAATCTAGCTACTCTAATAGACAGTCTAGGAACACTAATAGACAATGTAGCTACACATGTAGACAGTCTAGCTACACTAACAGACAGTATAGAAAAACTAATAGACAGTGTAGCTATATTGATAGACAATCTAGCTACACTAATAGACAGTCTAGGAACACTATTAGACAGTGTAGCTACACTAATAGACAGTCTAGCTACACTAATAGACAGTCTAGGAACACTATAAGACAGTGTAGCTACACTAGTAGACAGTCTAGCTACACTAACAGACAGTCTAGGAACACTATTACACAATGTAGCTACTCTAATAAACAGTCTAGCTACACTAATAGACAGTCTAGGAACACTATTAGACAGTGTACCTACACTAGTAGACAGTCAAGCTACATAATAGACAGTCTAGGAACACTATTAGACAGTGTAGCTACACTAATAGACAGTCTAGCTACACTAACAGGCAGTCTATGAACTCTAATAGACATTGTAGGTAACTAATAGACCGTCGATGAAAACAATAGACAGTGTAGCTACTCTAACAGACAGTATAAGAAAACTAATAGACTGTGTAGCTACATTGATAGACAATCTAGCTACACTAACGGACAGTCTAGGAACATCAATAGACAATGTAGCTACACTAGTAGACAGAATAGCTACACTAACAGACCGTCTATGAAAACTAATAAACAGTGTAGCTATATTGATTCACAATCTAGCTACACTAGAAGACAGTCTAGGAACACTAATAGACAGTGTAGCTACACTAATAGACAGTCAAGCTACACTAGTAGATAGTCTAGGAACACTATTAGACAATGTAGCTACACTAATAGACAGTCTAGCTACACTAATAGACAATCTAGCTACACTAATAGACAGTCTACAACACTATTAGACAGTGTAGCTACACTGATAGGCAGTCTAGCTACACTAACAGACAGTATATGAACACTAATAGACAGTGTAGATACTCTAACAGACAGTATAAGAAACTAATAGACAGTGTAGCTACATTGATAGACAATCTAGCTTCACTAACAGACAGTCTATGAACATCAATAGACAATGTAGCTACACTAGTAGACAGTCTAGCTACACTAACAGACCGTCTATGAAAACTAATAGACAGTGTAGCTATATTGATAGACAATCTAGCTACACTAATTGAAAGTCTAGGAACACTATTAGACAGTGTAGCTACTCTAATAGACAGTCTAGCTACACTAGAAGAAAGTCTAGGAACACTATTAGACAGTGTAGCTACACTAATAGACAATCTAGCTACACTAATAGACAGTCAAGGAACACTATAAGACAGTGTAGCTACACTAATAGACAGTCTAGCTACACTAACAGACAGTCTATGAACACTATAAGACAGTGTAGCTACATTAATAGACAGTCTAGCTACACTAACAGACAGTCTATGAACACTAATAGACAGTGTAGCTTCTCTTATAGACCGTCTATGAAAACAAATAGAAAGTGAAGCTACATTGATAAACAATCTAGTTACGCTAACAGACAGTCTAGGAACACTATTAGACAGTGTAGCTATACTAATAGACAGTCTAGCTACACTAATAGACAGTCTAGGAACACTATAAGACAGTGTAGCTACACTAGTAGACAGTCTAGCTACACTAAAAGACAGTCTAGGAACACTATTAGACAGTGTAGGTACACTAATAGACAGTCTAGCTACACTAACATACAGTCTATGAACTCTAATAGACAGTGTAGCTACATTGATAAACAATCTAGTTACGCTAACAGACAGTCTAGGAACACTATTAGACAGTGTAGCTACACTAATAGACAGTCTAGGAACACTATTAGACAGTGTAGCTACTCTAATAAATAGTCTAGCTACACTAATAGACAGTCTAGGAACAATATTAGACAGTGTACCTACACTAGTAGACAGTCAAGCTACATAATAGACAGTCTAGGAACACTATTAGACAGTGTAGCTACACTAATAGACAGTCTAGCTACACTAACAGACAGTCTATGAACTCTAAAAGACAGTGTAGCTAACTAATAGACCGTCGATGAAAACAATAGACAGTGTAGCTACTCTAACAGACAGTATAAGAAAACTAATAGACTGTGTAGCTACATTGATAGACAATCTAGCTACACTAACGGACAGTCTAGGAACATCAATAGACAATGTGGCTACACTAGTAGACAGACTAGCTACACTTACAGACCGTCTATGAAAACTAATAGACAGTGTAGCTATATTGATACACAATCTAGCTACACTAGAAGACAGTCTAGGAACACTATAAGACAGTGTAGCTACACTAATAGACAATCTAGCTACACTAATAGACAGTCTAGGAACACTATAAGACAGTGTAGCTACATTTATAGACAGTCTAGCTACACTAACAGACAGTCTATGAACACTAATAGACAGTGTAACTTCTCTTATAGACCGTCTATGAAAACAAATAGACAGTGAAGCTACATTGATAAACAATCTAGTTACGCTAACAGACAGTCTAGGAACACTATTAGACAGTGTAGCTACACTAATAGACAGTCTAGGAACACTATTAGACAGTGTAGCTACACTAGTAGACAGTCTAGCTACACTAATAAACAGTCTAGGAACACTATTAGACAGTGTAGCTACACTAATAGACAGTCTAGCTACACTAACAGACAGTCTATGAACTCTAGTAGACAGTGTAGCTAACTAATAGACAGTCGATGAAAACAAATAGACAGTGTAGCTACTCTAACAGACAGTATAAGAAAACTTATAGACAGTGTAGCTACATTGATAGACAATCTAGCTACACTAAGGGACATTATAGGAACATCAATAGACAATGTAGCTACACTAGTAGACAGTCTAGCTACACTAACAGACCGTCTATGAAACCTAATAGACAGTGTAGCTATATTGATACACAATCTAGCTACACTAATAGGCAGTCTAGGAACACTATTAGACAGTGTAGCTACTCTAATAGACAGTCTGGCTACACTAGTAGACAGTCTAGGAACACTATAAGACAGTGTAGCTACACTAATAGACAATCTAGGAACACTATAAGACAGTGTAGCTACACTAATAGACAGTCTAGGAACACTATAAGACAGTGAAGCTACACTAATAGACAATCTAGCTACACTAATAGATAGTCTAGAAACACTATAATACAGTGTAGCTACATTAATAGACAGTCTAGCTACACTAACAGACAGTCTATGAACACTAATAGACAGTGTAGCTTCTCTAATAGACCGTCTATGAAAACAAATAGACAGTGTAGCTACATTGATAAACAATCTAGTTACGCTTACAAACAGTCTAGGAACACTATTAGACACTGTAGCTACACTAATAGACAGTCTAGGAACACTACTAGACAATGTAGCTACTCTAATAGACAGTCTAGCTACACTAATAGACAGTCTAGGAACACTATTAGACAGTGTAGCTACACTAATAGACAGTCTAGCTACACTAATAGACAGTCTAGGAACACTATAAGACAGTGTAGCTACACTAGTAGACAGTCTAGCTACACTAACAGACAGTCTAGGAACACTATGAGACAGTGTAGGTACACTAATAGACAGGCTAGCTACACTAACAGACAGTCTATGAACTCTAATAGACAGTGTATCTACATTGATAAACAATCTAGTTACGCTAATAGACAGTCTAGGAATACTATTAGACAGTGTAGCTACACTAATAGACAGTCTAGGAACACTATTAGACAGTGTAGCTACTCTAATAGACAGTCTAGGGACACTATTAGACAGTGTTGCTAGTCTAATAGACAGTCTAGGAACACTATTAGACAGAGTAGCTACACTAATAGATAGTCTAGGAATACTATTAGACAGTGTAGCTACACTAATAGACAGTCTTGGAACACTATTAGACAGTGTACCTACACTAGTAGACAGTCAAGCTACACTAATAGACAGTCTAGGAACATTATTAGACAGTGTAGCTACACTAATAGACAGTCTAGCTACACTAACAGACAGTCTATGAACTCTAATAGACAGTGTAGCTAACTAATAGACCGTCGATGAAAACAATAGACAGTGTAGCTACTCTAACAGACAGTATAAGAAAACTAATAGACAGTGTAGCTACATTGATAGACAATCTAGCTACACTAAGGGACAGTCTAGGAACATCAATAGACAATGTAACTACACTAGTAGACAGTCTAGCTACACTAACAGACAGTCTATGAACACTAATAGACAGTGTAGCTTCTCTTATAGACCGTCTATGAAAACAAATAGACAGTGTAGCTACATTGATAAACAATCTAGTTACGCTAACAGACAGTCTAGGAACACTATTAGACAGTGTAGCTACACTAATAGACAGTCTAGGAACACTATAAGACAGTGTAGCTACTCTAATAGACAGTCTAGCTACACTAATAGACAGTCTAGGAACACTATTTGACAGTGTAGCTACAGTAATAGACAGTCTAGGAACACTATAAGACAGTGTAGCTACTCTAATAGACAGTCTAGCTACACTAATAGACAGTCTAGGAACACTATAATACAGTGTAGCTACACATGTAGACAGTCTAGCTACACTAATAGACAGTCTAGGAACACTATAAGACAGTGTAGCTACACTAGTAGACAGTCAAGCTACACTAATAGACAGTCTAGGAACACTATTAGACAGTGTAGTTACACTAATAGACAGTCTAGCTACACTAACAGACAGTCTATGAACTTTAATAGACAGTGTAGCTACATTGATAAACAATCTAGTTACGCTAACAGACAGTCTAGGAACACTTTTAGACAGTCTAGCTAAACTAACATACAGTATAGGAAAACTAATAGACAGTGTAGCTATATTGATAGACAATCTAGCTACTCTAATAGACAGTCTATCTACACTAATAGACAGTCTTTGAACACTAATAGACAATGTAGCTACTCTAGTAAACAGTCTAGCTACACCAACAGACAGTATTGGAAAACTAATAGACAGTGTAGCTATATTGATAGACAATCTAGCTACACTAAAAGACAGTCTAGGAACACTAATAGACAATGTAGCTACTCTAGTAAACAGTCTAGCTACACTAACAGACAGTATTGGAAACCTAATAGACAGTGTAGCTATATTGATACACAATCTAGCTACACTAATAGGCAGTCTAGGAACACTATTAGACAATGTAGCTACTCTAATAGACAGTCTGGCTACACTAGTAGACAGTCTAGGAACACTATAAGACAGTGTAGCTACACTAATAGACAATCTAGGAATACTATAAGACAGTGTAGCTACACTAATAGACAGTCTAGGAACACTATAAGACAGTGAAGCTACACTAATAGACAATCTAGCTACACTAATAGACAGTCTAGAAACACTATAATACAGTGTAGCTACATTAATAGACAGTCTAGCTACACTAACAGACAGTCTATGAACACTAATAGACAGTGTAGCTTCTCTAATAGACCGTCTATGAAAACAAATAGACAGTGTAGCTACATTGATAAACAATCTAGTTACGCTTACAAACAGTCTAGGAACACTATTAGACACTGTAGCTACACTAATAGACAGTCTAGGAACACTACTAGACAATGTAGCTACTCTAATAGACAGTCTAGCTACACTAATAGACAGTCTAGGAACACTAATAGACAGTGTAGCTACACTAATAGACAGTCTAGCTACACTAATAGACAGTCTAGGAACACTATAAGACAGTGTAGCTACACTAGTAGACAGTCTAGCTACACTAACAGACAGTCTAGGAACACTATGAGACAGTGTAGGTACACTAATAGACAGGCTAGCTACACTAACAGACAGTCTATGAACTCTAATAGACAGTGTATCTACATTGATAAACAATCTAGTTACGCTAACAGACAGTCTAGGAATACCATTAGACAGTGTAGGTACACTAATAGACAGTCTAGGAACACTATTAGACAGTGTAGCTACTCTAATAGACAGTCTAGGAACACTATTAGACAGTGTTGCTACTCTAATAGACAGTCTAGGAACACTATTAGACAGAGTAGCTACACTAATAGATAGTCTAGGAATACTATTAGACAGTGTAGCTACACTAATAGACAGTCTTGGAACACTATTAGACAGTGTACCTACACTAGTAGACAGTCAAGCTACACTAATAGACAGTCTAGGAACATTATTAGACAGTGTAGCTACACTAATAGACAGTCTAGCTACACTAACAGACAGTCTATGAACTCTAATAGACAGTGTAGCTAACTAATAGACCGTCGATGAAAACAAAAGACAGTGTAGCTACTCTAACAGACAGTATAAGAAAACTAATAGACAGTGTAGCTACATTGATAGACAATCTAGCTACACTAAGGGACAGTCTAGGAACATCAATAGACAATGTAACTACACTAGTAGACAGTCTAGCTACACTAACAGACAGTCTATGAACACTAATAGACAGTGTAGCTTCTCTTATAGAACGTCTATGAAAACAAATAGACAGTGTAGCTAAATTGATAAACAATCTAGTTACGCAAACAGACAGTCTAGGAACACTATTAAACAGTGTAGCTACACTAATAGACAGTCTAGGAACACTATAAGACAGTGTAGCTACTCTAATAGACAGTCTAGCTACACTAATAGACAGTCTAGGAACACTATTTGACAGTGTAGCTACAGTAATAGACAGTCTAGGAACACTATTAGACAGTGTAGCTAATCTAATAGACAGTCTAGCTACACTAATAGACAGTCTAGGAACACTATAATACAGTGTAGCTACACATGTAGACAGTCTAGCTACACTAATAGACAGTCTAGGAACACTATAAGACAGTGTAGCTACACTAGTAGACAGTCAAGCTACACTAATAGACAGTCTAGGAACACTATTAGACAGTGTAGTTACACTAATAGACAGTCTAGCTACACTAACAGACAGTCTATGAACTTTAATAGACAGTGTAGCTACATTGATAAACAATCTAGTTACGCTAACAGACAGTCTAGGAACACTTTTAAACAGTCTAGCTAAACTAACATACAGTATAGGAAAACTAATAGACAGTGTAGCTATATTGATAGACAATCTAGCTACTCTAATAGACAGTCTATCTACACTAATAGACAGTCTATGAACACTAATAGACAATGTAGCTACTCTAGTAAACAGTCTAGCTACACTAGCAGACAGTATTGGAAAACTAATAGACAGTGTAGCTATATTGATAGACAATCTAGCTACACTAAAAGACAGTCTAGGAACACTATTAGACAATGTAGCTACACTAATAGACAGTCTAGCTACACGAACAGACAGTATATGAACACTAATAGACAGTGTAGCTACTCTAACAGACAGTATAAGAAAACTTATAGACAGTGTAGCTACATTGATAGACAATCTAGCTACACTAACGGACAGTCAGGGAACATCAATAGACAATGTAACTACACTAGTAGACAGTCTAGCTACACTAACAGACCGTCTATGAAAACTAATAGACAGTGTAGCTACATTGATAAACAATCTAGTTACGCTAACAGACAGTCTAGGAACACTATTAGACAGTGTAGCTACACTAATAGACAGTCTAGGAACACTATAAGACAGTGTAGCTACTCTAATACACAGTGTAGCTACACTAATAGACAGTCTAGGAACACTATTAGACAGTCTAGCTACACTAATAGACAGTGTAGCTACACTAATAGACAGTCTATGAACACTATAAGACAGTGTAGCTACACTAGTAGACAGTCTAGCTACACTAATAGACAGTCTAGGAACACTATTAGACAGTGTAGCTACACTAATAGACAGTCTAGCTAAACTTACAGACAGTTAATGAACTCTAATAGACAGTGTAGCTAACTAATAGACCGTCGATGAAAACAAATAGACAGTGTAGCTACTCTAACAGACAGTATAAGAAAACTTATAGACAGTGTAGCTACATTGATAGACAATCTAGCTACACTAACGAACAGTCTAGGAACATCAATAGACAATGTAGCTACACTAGTAGACAGTCTAGCTACACTAATAGACAGTATTGGAAAACTAATAGACAGTGTAGCTATATTAATAGACAATCTAGCTACTCTAATAGACAGTCTAGCTACACTAATAGACAGTCTAGGAACACTAATAGACAATGTAGCTACAGTAGTAGACAGTCTAGCTACACTAACAGATAGTATAGGAAAACTAATAGACAGTGTAGCTATATTGATAGACAATCTAGCTACACTAAAAGACAGTCTAGGAACACTATTAGACAGTGTAGCTACACTAATAGACAGTGTAGCTACACGAACAGACAGTATATGAACATTAATAGACAGTGTAGCTACTCTAACAGACGGTATTAGAAAATTAAAAGACAGTGTAGCTACATTGATAGACAATCTAGCTACACTAACGGACAGTCTAGGAACATCAATAGAAAATGTAGCTACACTAGTAGACAGTCTAGCTACACTAACAGACCGTCTATGAAAACTAATAGACAGTGTAGCTATATTGATACACAATCTAGCTACACAAATAGACAGTCTAGGAACACTATTAGACAGTGTAGCTACACTAATAGACAGTCTGGCTACACTAGTAGACAGTCTAGGAACACTATTAGACAGTGTAGCTACACTAATAGACAATCTAACTATACTAATAGACAGTCTAGGAACAATATAAGACAGTGTAGCTACACAAATAGACAGTCTAGCTACACTAACAGACAGTCTATGAACACTAATAGACAGTGTAGCTACACTAATAGACAGTCTAACTACACTAATAGACAGTCTAGGAACACTATTAGACAGTGTAGCTACACTAATAGACAATCTAGCTACACAAATAGACAGTCTAGGAACACTATAAGACAGTGTAGCTACATTGAGAGACAGTCTAGCAGACAGTCTATGAACACTAATAGACAGTGTAGCTTCTCTAATAGACCGTCTATGAAAACAAATAGACAGTGTATCTACATTGATAAACAATCTAGTTACGCTAACAGACAGTCTAGGAGCACTATTAGACAGTCTAGCTACACTAATAGACAGTGTAGCTACACTTATAGACAGTCTAGCTACACTAGTAGACAGTCTAGGAACACTATTAGACAGTGTATCTACATTAATAGACAGTCTAGCTACACTAACAGACAGTCTATGAACACTAATAGACAGTGTAGCTTCTCTAATAGACCGTCTAAGAAAACAAATAGACAGTGCTGCTACATTGATAAACAATCTAGTTACGCTAACAGACAGTCTAGGAACACTATAAGACAGTCTAGCTACACTAATAGACAGTGTAGCTACACTAATAGACAGTCTAGCTACACTAATAGACAGTCTAGGAACACTATTAGACAGTGTAGCTACACTAGTAGACAGTCTAGCTACACTAATAGACAGTCTAGGAACACTATTAGACAGTGTAGCTACATAAATAGACAGTCTAGCTACACTAACAGACAGTCTATGAACTCTAATAGACAGTGTAGCTAACTAATAGACCGTCGAAGAAAACAAATAGACAGTGTAGCTACTCTAACAGACAGTATAAGAAAACTAATAGACAGTGTAGCTACATTAATAGACAATCTAGCTACACCAACGGACAGTCTAGGAACATCAATAGACAATGTAACTACACTAGTAGACAGTCTAGCTACACTAACATACAGTATAGGAAAACTAATAGACAGTGTACCTATATTGATAGACAATCTAGCTACTCTAATAGACAGTCTAGGAACACTATTAGACAATGTAGCTACACATGTAGACAGTCTAGCTACACTAACAGACAGTATAGAAAAACTAATAGACAGTGTAGCTATATTGATAGACAATCTAGCTACACTAATAGACAGTCTAGGAACACTATTAGACAGTGTAGCTACACTAATAGACAGTCTAGCTACACGAACAGACAGTATATGAACACTAATAGACAGTGTAGCTACTCTAACAGACAGTATAATAAAATTAAAAAACAGATTAGCTACATTGATAGACAATCTAGCTACACTAACGGACAGTCTAGGAACATCAATAGACAATGTAGCTACACTAGTAGACAGTCTAGCTACACTAACAGACCGTCTATGAAAACTAATAGACAGTGTAGCTATATTGATAGACAATCTAGCTACACTAATAGACAGTCTAGGAACACTATTAGACAGTGTAGCTACACTAATAAACAGTCTAACTACACAAGTAGACAGTCTAGGAACACTATTAGACAGTGAAGCTACACTAATAGACAGTCTAGCTACACTAATAGACAGTCTAGGGACACTATTAGACAGTGTAGCTACACTAATAGACAATCTAGCTACACTAATAGACAGATTAGGAACACTATTAGACAGTGTAGCTACACTGATAGTTAGTCTAGCTACACTAACAAACAGTTTACGAACACTAATAGACAGTGTAGCTACTCTAAAAGACAGTATAAGAAACTAAAAGACAGTGTACCTACATTGATAGACAATCTAGCTTCACTAACGGCAGTCTAAGAACATCAATAGACAATGTAGCTACACTAGTAGACTGTCTAGCTTAACCAACAGACCATCTATGAAAACTAATAGACAGTGTAGCTATATTGATAGACAATCTAGCTACATTAATTGACAGTCTAGGAACACTATTAGACAGTGTAGCTACTCTAATAGAAAGTCTAGCTACGCTAACAGACAGTCTAGGAACACTATTAGACAGTGTAGCTACACTAATAGACAGTCTAGGAACACTATTAGACAGTGTAGCTACACTAATAGACAGTCTAGCTACACTAGTAGACAGTCTAGGAACACTATTAGACAGTGTAGCTACATTAATAGACAGTCTAGCTACACTAACAGACAGTCTATGAACACTAATAGACAGTGTAGCTTCTCTAATAGACCGTCTATGAAAACAAATAGACAGTGTAGCTACATTGATAAACAATCTAGTTACGCTAACAGACAGTCTAGGAACACTATTAGACAAGGAAGCTACACTAATAGACAGTCTAGGAACACTATTAGACAGTGTAGCTACTCTAATTGACAGTCTAGCTACACTAATAGACAGTCTACGAACACAATTAGACAGTGTAGCTACACTAATAGACAGTCTAGGAACACTATTAGACAGTGTAGCTACTCTAATAGACAGTCTAGCTACACTAATAGACAGTCTAGGAACACTATAAGACAGTGTAGCTTCACTGGTAGACAGTCTAGCTACACTAATAGACAGTCTAGGAACACTATTAGACAGTGTAGCTACACTAATAGACAGTCTAGCTACACTAACAGACAAGCTATGAACTCTAATAGACAGTTTAGCTAACTAATAGACCGTCGATGAAAACAAATAGACAGTGTAGCTACTCTAACAGACAGTATAAGAAAACTAATAGACAGGGTAGCTATATTGATAGACAATCTAGCTTCACTAACGGACAGTCTAGGAACATCAATAGAAAATGTAGCTACACTAGTAGACAGTCTAGCTACACTAACTGACCGTCTATGAACACTAATAGACAGTGTGCTACTCTAACAGACAGTATAAGAAAACTAATAGACAGTGTAGCTACATTGATAGATAATCTAGCTTCACTAACGGACAGTCTAGGAACATCAATAGAAAATGTAGCTACACTAGTAGACAGTCTAGCTACACTAACTGACCGTCTATGAAAACTAATAGACAGTGTAGCTATATTGATAGACAATCTAGCTACACTAATAGACAGTCTAGGAACACTAGTAGACAGTCTAGGAACACTATAAGACAGTGTAGCTACACTAATAGACAGTCTAGCTACACTAACAGACAGTTTATGAACACTAATAGACAGTGTAGCTACATTTATAGAAAGTCTAGCTACACTAATAGACAGTCTAGGAACACTATAAGACAGTGTAGCTACACTATAAGACAGTGTAGCTACACTAATAGACAATCTAGCTACACTCATAGACAGTCTAGGAACACTATAAGACAGTGTAGCTACACTAACAGACAGTCTATGAACACTAATAGACAGTGTAGCTTCTCTAATAGACCGTCTATGAAAACAAATAGACAGTGTAGCTACATTGATAAACAATCTAGTTACGCTAACAAACAGTCTAGGAACACTATTAGACAGTGTAGCTACACTAATAGACAGTCTAGGAACACTATTAGACAGTATAGCTACTCTAATAGACAGTCTAGCTACACTAATAGACAGTCTAGGAACACTATTAGACAGTGTAGCTACACTAATAGACAGTCTAGCTACACTAACAGACAGTCTATGAACTCTAATAGACAGTGTAGCTAACTAATAGACCGTCGATGAAAACAAATAGACAGTGTAGCTACTCTAACAGACAGTATTAGAAAACTAATAGACAGTGTAGCTACATTAATTGACAATCTAGCTACACTAACGGACAGTCTAGGAACATCAATAGACAATGTAGCTACACTAGTAGACAGTCTAGCTACTCTAACATACAGTATAGGGAAACTAAAAGACAGTGTAGCTATATTGATAGACAATCTAGCTACTCTAATAGACAGTCTAGCTACACTAATAGACAGTCTAGGAACACTAATAGACAATGTAGCTACACTGGTAGACAGTCTAGCTTCACTAACAGACAGTATAGGAAAACTAATAGACAGTGTAGCTATATTGATGGACAATCTAATTACACTAAGAGACAGTCTAGGAACAATATTATACAGTGTAGCTACACTAATAGACAGTCTAGCTACACGAACAGACAGTATATGAACACTAATAGACAGTGTAGCTATTCTAACAGACAGTATAAGAAAATTTAAAGACAGTGTAGCTACATTGATAGACAATCTAGCTACACTAACGGACAGTCTAGCAACATCAAAAGACAATGTAGCTACGCTAGTAGACAGTCTAGCTACACTAACAGACTGTCTATGAAAACTAATAAACAGTGTAGCTATATTGATACACAATCTAGCTACACTAATAGACAGTATAGGAACACTATTAGACAGTGTAGCTACACTAATAGACAGTCTAGCTACACTAGTAGACAGTCTAGGAACACTATAAGACAGTGTAGCTACACTAATAAACAGTCTAGCTACACTAACAGACAGTCTATGAACACTTATAGACAGTGTAGCTACACTAATAGACAGTCTAGCTACACTAATAGACAGTCTAGGAACACTATAAGACAGTGTAGCTACAATAATAGACAATCTAGCTACACTAATAGACAGTCTAGGAACACTATAAGACAGTGTAGCTACATTAATAGACAGTCTAGCTACACTAACAGGCAGTCTATGAACACTAATAGACAGTGTAGCTTCTCTAATAGACCGTCTATGAAAACAAATAGACAGTGTAGCTACATTGATAAACAATCTAGTTACGCTAACAGACAGTCTTGGAACACTATTAGACAGTGTAGCTACACTAATAGACAGTCTAGAAACACTATTAGACAGTGTAGCTACTCTAATAGACAGTCTAGCTACACTAATAGACAGTCTAGGAACACTATTAGATAGTGTAGCTACACTAATAGACAGTCTAGCTACACTAATAGACAGTCTAGGAAAACTATAAGACAGTGTAGCTGCACTAGTAGACAGTCTAACTACACTAATAGACAGTCTAGGAACACTATTAGACAGTGTAGCTACACTAATAGACAGTCTAGCTACACTAACAGACAGTTTATGAACTCTAATAGACAGTGTAGCTAACTAATAGACAGTCGATGAAATTAAATAGACAGTGTAGCTACTCTTACAGACAGTATAAGAAAACTAATAGACAGTATAGCTACATTGATAGACAATCTAGCTACACTAACGGACAGTCAAGGAACACTAATAGACAATGTAGCTACACTAATAGACAGTCTAGCTACACTAATAGACAGTCTAGGAACACTATAAGACAGTGTAGCTACAATAATAGACAATCTAGCTACACTAATAGACAGTCTAGGAACACTATTAGACAGTGTAGCTACACTAATAGACAGTCTAGCTACACTAACAGACAGTCTATGAACACTAATAGACAGTGTAGCTTCTCTAATAGACCGTCTATGAAAACAAATAGACAGTGTAGCTACATTGATAAACAATCTAGTTACGCTAAAAAAACAGTCTAGGAACACTATTAGACAGTGTAGCTACACTAATAGACAGTCTAGGAACACTATTAGACAGTATAGCTACTCTAATAGACAGTCTAGCTACACTAATAGACAGTCTAGGAACACTATTAGACAGTGTAGCTACACTAATAGACAGTCTAGGAACACTATTAGACAGTGTAGCTACACTAATAGACAGTCTAGCTACACTAGTAGACAGTCTAGGAACACTATTAGACAGTGTAGCTACATTAATAGACAGTCTAGCTACACTAACAGACAGTCTATGAACACTAATAGACAGTGTAGCTTCTCTAATAGACCGTCTATGAAAACAAATAGACAGTGTAGCTACATTGATAAACAATCTAGTTACGCTAACAGACAGTCTAGGAACACTATTAGACAGTGAAGCTACACTAATAGACAGTCTAGGAACACTATTAGACAGTGTAGCTACTCTAAAAGACAGTCTAGCTACACTAATAGACAGTCTACGAACACAATTAGACAGTGTAGCTACACTAATAGACAGTCTAGGAACACTATTAGACAGTCTAGCTACTCTAATAGACAGTCTAGCTACACTAATAGACAGTCTAGGAACACTATAAGACAGTGTAGCTACACTAATAGACAGTCTAGCTACACTAACAGACAGTCTATGAACTCTAATAGACAGTTTAGCTAACTAATAGACCGTCGATGAAAACAAATAGACAGTGTAGCTACTCTAACAGACAGTATAAGAAAACTAATAGACAGAGTAGCTACATTGGTAGACAATCTAGCTACACTAACGGACAGTCTAGGAACATCAATAGACAATGTAGCTACACTAGAAGACAGTCTAATTACACTAACATACAGTATAGGAAAACTAATAGACAGTGTAGCTATATTGATAGACAATCTAGCTACTCTAATAGACAGTCTAGCTACACTAATAGACAGTCTAGGAACACTAATAGACAATGTAGCTACATTAGTAGACATTCTATCTACACTAACAGACAGTATAGGAAAACTAATATACAGTGTAGCTATATTGATAGACAATCAAGCTACACTAATAGACAGTCTAGGAACACTATTAGACAGTGAAGCTTCACTAATAGACAGTCTAGCTACACGACCAGACAGCATATGAACGCTAATAGACAGTGTAGCTACTCTAACAGACAGTATAAGAAAATTAAAAGACAGTGTAGCTACATTGATAGACAATCTAGCTACACTAACGGACAGTCTAGGAATATCAATAGACAATGTAGCTACACTAGTAGACAGTCTAGCTACACTAACAGACCGTCTATGAAAACTAATAGACAGTGTAGCTATATTGATACACAATCTAGCTACACTAATAGACAGTCTAAGAACACTATAAGACAGTGTAGCTACACTAATAGACAGTCTAGCTACACTAGTAGACAGTCTAGGAATACTATTAGACAGTGTAGCTACACTAATAGACAGTCTAGCTACACAAATAGACAGTCTAGGAACACTATTAGCCAGTGTAGGTACACTAATAGACTATCTAGCTACACTAATAGACAGTGTAGGAACACTATTAGACAGTGTAGCTTCACTGATAGACAGTCTAGCTACACTAACAGACAGTATATGAACACTAATAGACAGTGTTGCTACTCTAACAGACAGTATAAGAAAACTAATAGACAGTGTAGCTACATTGATAGACAATCTAGCTTCACTAACGGACAGTCTAGGAACATCAATAGAAAATGTAGCTACACTAGTAGACAGTCTAGCTACACTAACAGACCGTCTATGAAAACTAATAGACAGTGTAGCTATATTGATAGACAATCTAGCTACACTAATAGACAGTCTAGGAACACTATTAGACAGTGTAGCTACTCTAATAGACAGTCTAGCTACACTAGTAGACAGTCTAGGAACACTATAAGACAGTGTAGCTACACTAATAGACAGTCTAGCTACACTAACAGACAGTTTATGAACACTAAAATACAGTGTAGCTACATTTATAGACAGTCTAGTTACACTTATAGACAGTCTAGGAACACTATAAGACAGTGTAGCTACACTATAAGACAGTGTAGCTACACTAATAGACAATCTAGCTACACTCATAGACAGTCTAGGAACACTATAAGACAGTGTAGCTACATTAATAGACAGTGTAGCTACACTTACAGACAGTCTATGAACACTAATAGACAGTGTAGCTTCTCTAATAGACCGTCTATGAAAACAAATAGACAGTGTAGCTACATTGATAAACAATCTAGTTACGCTAACAAACAGTCTAGGAACACTATTAGACAGTGTAGCTACACTAATAGACAGTCTAGGAACAATATTAGACAGTATAGCTACTCTAATAGACAGTCTAGCTACACTAATAGACAGTCTAGGAACACTATTAGACAGTGTAGCTACACTAATAGACAGTCTAGCTACACTAACAGACAGTCTATGAACTCTAATAGACAGTGTAGCTAACTAATAGACCGTCGATGAAAACAAATAGACAGTGTAGCTACTCTAACAGACAGTATTAGAAAACTAATAGACAGTGTAGCTACATTAATTGACAATCTAGCTACACTAACGGACAGTCTAGGAACATCAATAGACAATGTAGCTACACTAGTAGACAGTCTAGCTACTCTAACATACAGTATAGGAAAAAAAAGACAGTGTAGCTATATTGATAGACAATCTAGCTACTCTAATAGACAGTCTAGCTACACTAATAGACAGTCTAGAACACTAATAGACAATGTAGCTACACTGGTAGACAGTCTAGCTACACTAACAGACAGTATAGGAAAACTAATAGACAGTGTAGCTATATTGATGGACAATCTAGTTACACTAAGAGACAGTCTAGGAACAATATTAGACAGTGTAGCTACACTAATAGACAGTCTAGCTACACGAACAGACAGTATATGAACACTAATAGACAGTGTAGCTACTCTAACAGACAGTATAAGAAAATTTAAAGACAGTTTAGCTACATAGATAGACAATCTAGCTACACTAACGGACAGTCTAGGAACATCAAAAGACAATGTAGCTACGCTAGTAGACAGTCTAGCTACACTAACAGACCGTCTATGAAAACTAATAAACAGTGTAGCTATATTGATACACAATCTAGCTACACTAATAGACAGGCTAGGAACACTATAAGACAGTGTAGCTACACTAATAGACAGTCTAGCTACACTAGTAGACAGTCTAGGAACACTATAAGACAGTGTAGCTACACTAATAAACAGTCTAGCTACACTAACAGACAGTCTATGAACACTTATAGACAGTGTAGCTACACTAATAGACAGTCTAGCTACACTAAAAGACAGTCTAGGAACACTATAAGACAGTGTAGCTACAATAATAGACAATCTAGCTACACTAATAGACAGTCTAGGAACACTATAAGACAGTGTAGCTACATTAATAGACAGTCTAGCTACACTAACAGGCAGTCTATGAACACTAATAGACAGTGTAGCTTCTCTATTAGACGGTCTATGAAAACAAATAGACAGTGTAGCTACATTGATAAACAATCTAGTTACGCTAACAGACAGTCTAGGAACACTATTAGACAGTGTAGCTACACTAATAGACAGTCTAGGAACACTATTAGACAGTGTAGCTACTCTAATAGACAGTCTAGCTACACTAATAGACAGTCTAGGAACACTATTAGATAGTGTAGCTACACTAATAGACAGTCTAGCTACACTAATAGACAGTCTAGGAAAACTATAAGACAGCGTAGCTACACTAGTAGACCGTCTAACTACACTAATAGACAGTCTAGGAACACTATTAGACAGTGTAGCTACACTAATAGACAGTCTAGCTACACTAACAGACAGTTTATGAACTCTAATTGACAGTGTAGCTAACTAATAGACCGTCGATGAAATTAAGTAGACAGTGTAGCTACTCTTACAGACAGTATAAGAAAACTAATAGACAGTATAGCTACATTGATAGACAATCTAGCTACACTAACGGACAGTCAAGGAACACTAATAGACAATGTAGCTACACTAGTAGACAGTCTAGCTACACTAACAGACAGTATAGGAAAACTTATAGACAGTGTAGCTATATTGATAGACAATCTAGCTACACTAATAGACAGTCTAGGAACACTATTAGACAGTGTAGCTACACTAATAGACAGTCTAGCTACACGAACAGACAGTATATGAACACTAATAGACAGTGTAGCTACTCTAACAGACAGTATAAGAAAATTAAAAGACAGTGTAGCTACATTGATAGACATTCTAGCTACACTAACGGACAGTCTAGGAACATCAATAGACAATGTAGCTACACTAGTAGACAGTCTAGCTACACTAACAGACCGTCTATGAAAACTAATAGACAGTGTAGCTATATTGATACACAATCTAGCTACACTAATAGACAGTCTAGGAACACTATAAGACAGTGTAGCTACACTAATAGACAGTCTAGCTACACTAGTAGACAGTATAGGAACACTATTAGACAACGTAGCTACACTAATAGACAGTCTACCTACACTAACATACAGTCTAGGAGCACTATTAGACAGTGTAGCTACACTAATAGAATATATAGCTACACTAGTAGACAGTCTAGGAACACTATTAGACAGTGTAGCTACACTGATAGACAGTCTAGCTACACTAACAGACAGTATATGAACACTAATAGACAGTGTAGCTATATTGATATATATATCTATATATATATATATATATATATATATATATATATATAT
The DNA here is from genome assembly GCA_964019695.1 of Loripinus fragilis. Taxonomy (NCBI): domain Eukaryota; kingdom Metazoa; phylum Mollusca; class Bivalvia; order Lucinida; family Lucinidae; genus Loripinus; species Loripinus fragilis. Next base: position 588,341 of record CAXHUL010000339.1, on the reverse strand, counting down.
ATATATATATATATATATATATATATATATATATATATATATATATATATATATATATATATATATATATATATATATATCTAGCTCCACTAATAGACAGTCTAGGAACACTATTAGACAGTGTAGCTACTCTAATAGACAGTCTAGCTACACTAGTAGATAGTCTAGGAACACTAAAAGACATTGTAGCTACACTAATAGACAGTCTAGCTACACTAACAGACAGTCTATGAACATTAATAGACAGTGTAGCTACACTTATAGACAGTCTAGCTACACTAATAGACAGTCTAGGAACACTATAAGACAGTGTAGCTACACTAATAGACAATCTAGCTACACTAATAGACAGTCTAGGAACACTATAAGACAGTGTAGCTACATTAATAGACAGTGTAGCTACACTAACAGACAGTCTATGAACACTAATAGACAGTGTAGCTTCTCTAATAGACCGTCTATGAAAACAAATAGACAGTGTAGCTACATTGATAAACAATCTAGTTACGCTAACAAACAGTCTAAGAACACTATTAGACAGTGTAGCTACACTAATAGACAGTCTAGGAATACTATTAGACAGTGTAGCTACTCTAATAGACAGTCTAGCTACACTAATAGACAGTCTAGGAATACTATTAGACAGTGTTGCTACACTAATAGACAGTCTAGCTACACTAACAGACAGTCTATGAACTCTAATAGACAGTGTAGCTAACAAATAGACCGTCGATGAAAACAAATAGACAGTGTAGCTACTCTAACAGACAGTATTAGAAAACTAATAGACAGTGTAGCTACATTAATTGACAATCTAGCTACACTAACGGACAGTCTAGGAACAGTATTAGACAATGTAGCTAAACTAGTAGACAGTCTAGCTACTCTAACATACAGTATAGGAAAACTAATAGACAATGTAGCTATATTGATAGACAATCTAGCTACTCTAATAGACAGTCTAGCTACACTAATAGACAGTCTAGGAACACTAATAGACAATGTAGCTACACTGGTAGACAGTCTAGCTACACTAACAGACAGTAAAGGAAAACTAATAGACAGTGTAGCTATATTGATGGACAATCTAGTTACACTAAGAGACAGTCTAGGAACAATATTAGACATTGTAGCTACACTAATAGACAGTCTAGCTACACGAACAGACAGTATATGAACACTTATAGACAGTGTAGCTACTCTAACAGACAGTATAAGAAAATTAAAAGACAGTGTAGCTACATTGATAGACAATCTAGCTACACTAACGGACAAGCTAGGAACATCAAAAGACAATGTAGCTACGCTAGTAGACAGTCTAGCTACACTAACAGACCGTCTATGAAAACTAATACACAGTGTAGCTATATTGATACACAATCTAGCTACACTAATAGACAGTCTAGGAACACTATAAGACAGTGTAGCTACACTAATAAACAGTCTAGCTACACTAACAGACAGTCTATGAACACTTATAGACAGTGTAGCTACACTAAAAGACAGTCTAGCTACACTAATAGACAGTCTAGGAACACTATAAGACAGTGTAGCTACACTAATAGACAATCTAGCTACTCTAATAGACAGTCTAGGAACACTATAAGACAGTGTAGCTACATTATTTGACAGTCTAGCTACACTAACAGGCAGTCTATGAACACTTATAGACAGTGTAGCTTCTCTAATAGAAAGTCTATGAAAACAAATAGACAGTGTAACTACATTGATAAACAATTTAGTTACGCTAACAGACAGTCTAGGAACACTATTAGACAGTGTAGCTACACTAATAGACAGTCTAGGAACACTATTAGACAGTGTAGCTACACTAATAGACAGTCTAGCTACACTAATAGACAGTCTAGGAACACTATAAGACAGTGTAGCTACACTAATAGACAGTCTAGCTACACTAGTAGACAGTATAGGAACACTATTAGACAACGTAGCTACACTAATAGACAGTCTAGCTACACTAACATACAGTCTAGGAGCACTATTAGACAGTGTAGCTACACTAATAGAAAATCTAGCTACACTAATAGACAGTCTAGGAACACTATTAGACAGTGTAGCTACACTGATAGACAGTCTAGCTACACTAACAGACAGTATATGAACACTAATGGACAGTATAGCTACTCTAACAGACAGTATAAGAAAACTAATAGACAGTGTAGCTACATTGCTAGACAATCTAGCTTCACTAACGGACAGTCTAGGGACATCAATAGACAATGTAGCTACACTAGTAGACTCTCTAGCTACACTAACAGACCGTGTATGAAAACTAATAGACAGTGTAGCTATATTGATATATATATATATATATATATATATATATATATATATATATATATATATATATATATATATATATATATATATATATATATATATATATATATATATATATATCTAGCTCCACTAATAGACAGTCTAGGAACACTATTAGACAGTGTAGCTACTCTAATAGACAGTCTAGCTACACTAGTAGATAGTCTAGGAACGCTAAAAGACATTGTAGCTACACTAATAGACAATCTTGCTACACTAACAGACAGTCTATGAACACTAATAGACAGTGTAGCTACACTAATAGACAATCTAGCTACACTAATAGACAGTCTAGGAACACTATAAGACAGTGTAGCTACATTAATAGACAGTCTAGTTACACTAACAGACAGTCTTCGAACACTAATATACAGTGTAGCTTCTCTAATAGACCGTCTATGAAAACAAATAGACAGTGTAGCTACATTGATAAACAATCTAGTTACGCTAACAGACAGTCTAGGAACACTATTAGACAGTGTAGCTACACTAATAGACAGTCTAGGAACACTATTAGACAGTGTAGCTACATTAATAGACAGTCTAGCTACACTAACAGACAGTCTATGAACACTAATAGACAGTGTTGCTTCTCTAATAGACCGTCTATGAAAACAAATAGACAGTGTAGCTACATTGATAAACAATCTAGTTACGCTAACAGACAGTCTAGGAACACTATTAGACAGTGTAGCTACACTAATAGACAGTCTAGGAACACTATTAGACAGTGTAGCTACTCTAATAGACAATCTAGCTACACTAATAGACAGTCTAGGAACAGTATTAGACAGTGTAGCTACACTAATAGACAGTCTAGGAACACTATTTGACAGTGTAGCTACTCTAATAGACAGTCTAGCTACACTAATAGACAGTCTAGGAACACTATAAGACAGTCTAGCTACACTAGTAGACAGTCTAGCTACACTAATAGACATTCTAGGAACACTATTAGACAGTGTAGCTACACTAATAGACAGTCTAGCTACACGAACAGACAGTCTATGAACTCTAATAGACAGTGTAGCTAACTAATAGACCGTCGATGAAATCAAATAGTCAGTGTAGCTACTCTAACAGACTGTATAAGAAAACTAATAGACAGTGTAGCTACATTGATAGACAATCTAGCTACTCTAATAGACAGTCTAGCTACACGAACAGACAGAATATGAACACTAATAGACAGTGTAGCTACTCTAACAGACAGTATAAGAAAACTAAAAGACAGTGTAGCTACATTGATAGACAATCTAACTACACTAACGGACAATCTAGGAACAACAATAGACAATGTAGCTACACTAGTAGACAGTCTAATTACACTAACATACAGTATAGGAAAACTGATAGACAGTGTAGCTATATTGATAGACAATCTAGCTACTCTAATAGACAGTCTAGCTACACTAATACACAGTCTAGGAGCACTAATAGACAATGTAGCTACACTAATAGACAGTCTAGCTACACGAACAGACAGTATATGAACACTAATAGACAGTGTAGCTACTCTAACAGACAGTATAAGAAAATTAAAAGACAGTGTAGCTATATTAATAGACAATCTAGCTACACTAACGGACAGTCTAAGAACATCAATAGACACTGTAGCTACACTAGTAGACAGTCTAGCTACACTAACAGACCGTCTATGAAAACTAATACACAGTGTAGCTATATTGATACACAATCTAGCTACACTAATAGACAGTCTAGGAACACTATTAGACAGTGTAGAGAACACTAATAGACAATCTAGCTACACTAATAGACAGTCTAGGAACACTATTAGACAGTGTAGCTACACTGATAGACAGTCTAGCTACACTAACAAGCAGTATATGAACACTATTAGACAGTAAAGCTACACTAATAGACAGTCTAGCTACACGAACAGACAGTATATGAACACTTATAGACAGTACAGGAAAACTAATAGACAGTGTAGCTATATTGATAGACAATCTAGCTACACTAATAGACAGTCTAGCTACACTAACATACAGTCTAGGAGCACTATTAGACAGTGTAGCTACACTAATAGAAAATCTAGCTACACTAATAGACAGTCTAGGAACACAATAGACAGTGTAGCTACACTGATAGACAGTCTAGCTACACTAACAGACAGTATATGAACACTAATAGTCAGTATAGCTACTCTAACAGACAGTATAAGAAAACTAATAGACAGTGTAGCTACATTGATAGACAATCTAGCTTCACTAACGGACAGTGTAGGGACATCAATAGACAATGTAGCTACACTAGTAGACTCTCTAGCTACACTAACAGACCGTCTATGAAAACTAATAGACAGTGTAGCTATATTGATATATATATATATCTAGCTACACTAATAGACAGTCTAGGAACACTATTAGACAGTGTAGCTACTCTAATAGACAGTCTAGCTACACTAGTAGATAGTCTAGGAACACTATAAGACAGTGTAGCTACACTAATAGACAATCTAGCTACACTAACAAACAGTCTATGAACACTAATAGACAGTGTAGCTACACTAATAGACATTCTAGCTTCACTAATAGACAGTCTGGGAACACTATAAGACAGTGTAGCTACACTTATAGACAATCTAGCTACACTAATAGACAGTCTAGGAACACTATAAGACAGTGTAGCTACATCAATAGACAGTCTAGCTACACTAATAGACAGTCTATGAACACTAATAGACAGTGTAGCTTCTCTAATAGACCGTCTATGAAAACAAATAGACAGTGTAGCTACATTGATAAACAATCTAGTTACGCTAACAGACAGTCTAGGAACACTATTAGACAGTGTAGCTACACTAATAGACAGTCTAGCTACACTAATAGGCAGTCTAGGAACACTATTAGACAGTGTAGCTACACTAATAGACAGTCTAGGAACACTATTAGACAGTGTAGCTACTCTAATAGACAGTCTAGCTACACTAATAGACAGTCTAAGAACACTATAAGACAGTGTAGCTACACTAGTAGACAATCTAGCTACACTAATAGACAGTCTAGGAACACTATTAGACAGTGTAGCTACACTAATAAACAGTCTAGGAACACTATTAGACAGTCTAGGAACACTATTAGACAGTGTAGCTACACTAATAGACAATCTAGCTACACTAATAGACAGTGTAGGAACACTATTAGACAGTGTAGCTACCCTGATAGACAGTCTAGCTACACTAACAGACAGTCTAGGAACATCAATAGACAATGTAGCTACACAAGTAGACAGTCTAGCTACACTAACAGACCGTCTATGAAAACTAATAGACAGTGTAGCTATATTGATACACAATCTAGCTACACTAATAGACAGTCTAGGAACACTATTAAACAGTGTAGCTACACAAATAGACAGTCTATCTATACTAGTAGACAGTCTAGGAACACTATTAGACAGTGTAGCAACACTAATAGACAGTCTAGCTACACTAATAGACAGTCTAGGAACACTATTAGACAGTGTAGCTACACTAATAGACAATCTAGCTACACTAATAGACAGTGTAAGAACACTATTAGACAGTGTAGCTTCACTGATAGACAGTCTAGCTACACTAACGGACAATCTAGGAACATCAATAGACAATGTAGCTACACTAGTAGACAGTCTAATTACACTAACATACAGTAAAGGAAAACTAATAGACAGTGTAGCTATATTGATAGACAATCTAGCTACTCTAATAGACAGTCTAGCTACACTAATAGACAGTCTAGGAACACTAATAGACAATGTAGCTACACTAGTAGACAGTCTAGCTACACGAACAGACAGTATATGAACACTAATTGACAGTGTAGCTACTCTAACAGACAGTATAAGAAAATTAAAAGACAGTGTAGCTACATTGATAGACAATCTAGCTACACTAACGGACAGTCTAGGAACATCAATAGACAATGTAGCTACACTAGTAGACAGTCTAGCTACACTAACAGACCGTCTATGAAAACTAATACACAGTGTAGCTATATTGATACACAATCTAGCTACACTAATAGACAGTCTAGGAACACTATTAGACAGTGTAGCTACACTAAGAGAAAATCTAGCTACACTAATAGACAGTCTAGGAACACTATTAGACAGTGTAGCTACACTGAGAGACAGTCTAGCTACACTAACAGGCAGTATATGAACACTATTAGACAGTGAAGCTACACTAATAGACAGTCTAGCTACACGAACAGACAGTATATGAACACTAATAGACAGCATAGGAAAACTAATAGACAGTGTAGCTATATTGATAGACAATCTAGCTACTCTAATAGACAGTCTAGCTACACTAATAGACAGTCTAGGAACACTAATAGACAATGTAGCTACACTAGTAGACAGTCTAGCTACAAGAACAGACAGTATATGAACACTAATAGACAGTGTAGCTACTCTAACAGACAGTATAAGAAAATTAAAAGGCAATGTAGCTACATTGATAGACAATCTAGCTACACTAACGGACAGTCTAGGAACATCAATAGACAATGTAGCTACACTAGTAGACAGTCTAGCTACACTAACAGACCGTCTTTGAAAACTAATACACAGTGTAGCTATATTGATACACAATCTAGCTACACTAATAGACAGTCTAGGAAAACTATTAGACAGAGTAGCTACACTAATAGACAATCTAGCTACACTAATAGACAATCTAGGAACACTATTAGACAGTGTAGCTACACTGATAGACAGTCTAGCTACACTAACAGGCAGTATATGAACACTATTAGACAGTGAAGCTACACTAATAGACAGTCTAGCTACACGAACAGACAGTATATGAACACTAATAGACAGTATAGGAAAACTAATAGACAGTTTAGCTATATTGATAGACAATCTAGCTACACTAATAGACAGTCTAGGAACACTATTAGACAGTGAAGCTACACTAGTAGACAGTCTAGCTACACGAACAGACAGTATATGAACACTAATAGACAGTGTAGCTACTCAAACAGACAGTATAAGAAAATTATAAGACAGTGTAGCTACATTGATAGACAATCTAGCTACACTAACGGACATTCTAGGAACATCAATAGACAATGTAGCTACACGAGTAGACAGTCTAGCTACACTAACAGACCGTCTATGAAAGCTAATAGACAGTGTAGCTATATTGATACACAATCTAGCTACACTAATTGACAGTCTAGGAACACTATAAGACAGTGTAGCTACACTAATAGACAGTCTAGCTACACTAGTAGACAGTATAGGAACACTATTAGACAACGTAGCTACACTAATAGACAGTCTAGCTACACTAACATACAGTCTAGGAGCACTTTTAGACAGTGTAGCTACACTAATAGAAAAATCTACTCTAACAGACAGTATAAGAAAACTAAAAGACAGTGTAGCTACATTGATAGACAATCTAGCTACACTAACGGACAATCTAGGAACATCAATAGACAATGTAGCTACACTAGTAGACAGTCTAATTACACTAACATACAATATAGGAAAACTAATAGACAGTGTAGCTATATTGATAGACAATCTAGCTACTCTAATAGACAGTCTAGCTACACTAATACACAGTCTTGGAACACTAATAGACAATGTAGCTACACTAGTAGACAGTCTAGCTACACGAACAGACAGTATATGAACACTAATAGACAGTGTAGCTACTCTAACAGACAGTATAAGAAAATTAAAAGACAGTGTAGCTATATTGATAGACAATCTAGCTACACTAACGGACAGTCTAGGAACATCAATAGACAATGTAGCTACACTAGTAGACAGTCTAGCTACACTAACAGACCGTCTATGAAAACTAATACACAGTGTAGCTATATTGATAGACAATCTAGCTACACTAATAGACAGTCTAGGAACACTATTAGACAGTGTAGCTACTCTAATAGACAGTCTAGCTACACTAGTAGACAGTCTAGGAACACTATTAGACAGTGTAGCTACACTAATAGACAATCTAGCTACACTAATAGACAGTATATGAACACTATTAGACAGTGAAGCTACACTAATAGACAGTGTAGCTACACGAACAAACAGTATATGAACACTAATAGACAGTGTAGCTACTCAAACAGACAGTATAAGAAAATTATAAGACAGTGTAGCTACATTGATAGACAATCCAGCTACACTAACGGACAGTCTAGGAACATCAATAGACAATGTAGATAAACTAGTAGCTAGACAGTCTAGCCACTCTAACATACAGTATAGGAAAACTAATAGACAGTGTAACTATATTGATAGACAATCTAGCTACTCTAATAGACAGTCTAGCTACACTAATAGACAGTCTAGGAACACTAATATACAATGTAGCTACACTAGTAGACAGTCTAGCTACACTTACAGACAGTATAGGAAAACTAATAGACAGTGTAGCTTTATTGATGGACAATCTACTTACACTAAGAGACAGTCTAGGAACAATATTAGACAGTGTAGCTACACTAATAGACAGTCCAGCTACACGAACAGACAGTATATAAACACTAATAGACAGTGTAGCTACACTAATAGACAGTCTAGCTACACGAACAGACAGTATATGAAAACTAATAGACAGTGTAGCTACACTGATAGACAATCTAGCTTCACTAACGGACAGTCTAGGAACATAAATAGACAATGTAGCTACACTAAAAGACAGTCTAGCTACACTAACAGACCGTTTATGAAAACTAATAGACAGTGTAGCTATATTGATAGACAATCTAGCTACACTAATAGACAGTCTAGGAACACTATTAGACAGTGTAGCTACTCTAATAGACAGTCTAGCTACACTAGTAGACAGTGTAGGAACACTATTAGACAGTGTAGCTACACTAATAGACAATCTAGCTACACTAATAGACAGTCTAGGAACACTATAAGACAGTGTAGCTACACTAATAGACAGTCTAGCTACACTAACAGACAGTCTATGAACACTAATAGATAGTGTAGCTACACTAACAGAAAGTCTAGCTACACTAATAGACAGTCTAGGAACACTATAAGACAGTGTAGCTACACTAATAGACAATCTAGCTACACTTACTGACAGTTAATGAACTCTAATAGACAGTGTAGCTAACTAATAGACCGTCGATGAAAACAAATAGACAGTGTAGCTACTCTAACAGACAATATAAGAAAACTAATAGACAGCGTAGCTACATTGATAGACAATCTAGCTACACTAACGGACAGTCTAAGAACATCAATAGAAAATGTAGCTACACTAGTAGACAATCTAGCTACTCTAACATACAGTATAGGAAAACTAATAGACAGTGTAGCTATATTGATAGACAATCTAGCTACTCTAATAGACATTCTTGCTACACTAATAGACAGTCTAGGAACACTAATAGACAATGTAGCTACACAAGTAGACAGTCTAGCTACACTTACAGACAGTATGGCAAAACTAAAAGACAGTGTAGCTTTATTGATAGACAATCTAGCTACACTAATAGACAGTCTAGGAACACTATAAGACAGTGTAGCTACACTAATAGACAGTCTAGCTACACGAACAGACAGTATATGAACACTAATAGACAGTGTAGCTACTCTAACAGTCAGTATAAGAAAATTAAAAGACAGTGTAGCTACATTGATAGACAATCTAGCTTCACTAACGGACAGTCTAGGAACATCAAAAGACAATGTAGCTACACTAGAAGACAGTCTAGCTACACTAACAGACCGTCTATGAAAACTAATAGACAGTGTAGCTATATTGATAGACAATCTAGCTACACTAATAGACAGTCTAGGCACACTATTAGACAGTATAGCTACACTAATAGACTGTCTAGCTACACTAGTAGACAGTCTAGGAACACTATTAGACAGTGTATATACACTAATAGACAATCTAGCTACACTAATAGACAGTCTAAGAACACTATTAGACAGTGTAGCTACACTAATAGACAATCTAGCTACACTAATAGACAGTCTAGGAACACTATAAGACAGTGTAACTACACTAATAGACAGTCTAGCTACACTAACAGACAGAGTATGAACACTAATAAACAGTGTAGCTTCTCTAATAGACCGTCTATGAAAACAAATAGACAGTGTAGCTACATTGATAAACAATCTAGTTACGCTAACAGACAGTCTAGGAACACTATTAGACAGTGTAGCTATACTAATAGACAGTCTAGGAACACTATTAGACAGTGTAGTTACTCTAATAGACAGTCTAGCTACACTAATAAACAGTCTAGGAACACTATTAGACAGTGTAGCTACACTAATAGACAGTGTTGCTTCACTAATAGACAGTCTAGGAACACTATAAGACAGTGTAGCTACACTTGTAGACAGTCTAGCTACACTAATAGACAGTCTAGGAACACTATTAGACAGTGTAGCTACACTAATAGACAGTCTAGCTACACTAACAGACAGTCTATAAACTCTAATAGACAGTGTAGCTAACTAATAGACCGTCGATGAGAACAAATAGACAGTGTAGCTACTCTAACAAACAGTATAAGAAAACTAATAGACAGTGTAGCTACATTGATAGACAATCTAGCTAAACTAACAGACAGTCTATGAACATCAATAGACATTGTAGCTACACTAGTAGACAGTCTAGCTACACTAACATACAGTATAGGAAAACTAATAGACAGTGTAGCTATATTGATAGACAATCTAGCTGCTCTAATAGACAGTCTAGCTACACTAATAGACAGTGTAGCTACACTAATAAACAGTCTTGCTACAAGAACAGACAGTATATGATCACTAATAGACAGTGTAGCTACATTGATAGACAGTCTAGCTACACTAACAGACAGTCTATGAACACTAATAGACAGTTTAGCTTCTCTAATAGACCGTCTATGAAAACAAATAGACAGTGTAGCTACATTGATAAACGATCTAGTTACGCTAACAGACAGTCTAGGAACACTATTAGACAGTGTAGCTACACTAATAGACAGTCTAGGAACACTATTAGACAGTATAGCTACACTAATAGACAGTCTAGCTACACTAACAGACAGTCTATAAACTCTAATAGACAGTGCTAACTAATAGACCGTCGATGAAAACAAATAGACAGTGTAGCTACTCTAACATACAGTATAGGAAAACTAATAGACAGTGTAGCTATATTGATAGACAATCTAGCTACTCTAATAGACAGTCTAGGAACACTATAAGACAGTGTAGCTACACTAATAGACAGTCTAGCTACACTAATAGACAGTCTAGGAACACTATTAGACAGTGTAGCTACACTAATAGACAATCTAGCTACACTAGTACACAGTCTAGGAACACTATAAGACAGTGTAGCTATACTAATAGACAGTCTAGCTACACTAATAGACAGTCTAGGAACACTATTAGACAGTGTAGCTACACTAATAGACAATCTAGCTACACTAATAGACAGTGTAGGAACACTATTAGACAGTGTAGCTACACTGATAGACAGTCTAGCTACACTAACAGACAGTATATGAACACTAATAGACAGTGTAGCTACTCTAACAGACAGTATAAGAAAACTAATAGACAGTCTAGCTACATTGATAGACAATCTAGCTTCGCTAACTGACAGTCTAGGAACATCAATAGACAATGTAGCTACACTAATAGACAGTCTAGCTACACTAATAGACAGTCTCTGAACACTATAAGACAGTGTAGCTACACTTATAGACAATCTAGCTACACTAATAGACAGTGTAGGAACACTATAAGACAGTGTAGCTACATTAATAGACAGTCTAGCTACACTAACAGACAGTCTATGAACACTAATAGACAGTGTAGCTTCTCTAATAGACCGTCTATGAAAACAAATAGACAGTGTAGCTACATTGATAAACAATCCAGTTACGCTAACAGACAGTCTAGGAACACTATTAGACAGTGTAGCTACACTAATAGACAGTCTAGGAACACTATTAGACAGTGTAGCTACTCTAATAGACAGTCTAGCTACACTAATAGACAGTCTAGGAACACTATTAGACAGTGAAGCTACACTAATAGACAGTCTAGCTACACTAATAGACAGTCTAGGAACACTATAAGACAGTGTAGCTACACTAGTAGACAGTCTAGCTACACTAATAGACAGTCTAGGATCACTATTAGACAGTATAGCTACACTAATAGACAGTCTAGCTACACTAACAGACAGTCTATGAACTCTAACAGACAGTATAAGAAAACTAATAGACAGTGTAGCTACATTGATAGACAATCTAGCTACACTAACGGACAGTCTAGGAACATCAATAGACAATGTAGCTACACTAGTAGACAGTCTAATTACACTAATAGACAGTCTAGGAACACTATAAGACAGTGTAGCTACACTAATAGACAGTCTAGCTACACTAATAGACAGTCTAGGAACACTTTTAGACAGTCTAGCTACACTAGTAGACAGTCTAACTACACTAACAGACAGTCTATGAACTCTAATAGACAGTGTAGCTAACTAATAGACCGTCGATGAAAACAAATAGACAGTGTAGCTACTCTAACAGACAGTATAAGAAAACTAATAGACAGTGTAGCTACATTAATAGACAATCCAGCTACACTAACGGACAGTCTAGGAACATCTATAGACAATGTAGATAAACTAGTAGCTAGACAGTCTAGCCACTCTAACATACAGTATAGGAAAACTAATAGACAGTGTAGCTATATTGATAGACAATCTAGCTACTCTAATAGACAGTCTAGCTACACTAATAGACAGTCTAGGAACACCAATATACAATGTAGCTACACTAGTAGACAGTCTAGCTACACTAACAGACAGTATAGGAAAACTAATAGACAGTGTAGCTATATTAATGGACAATCTAGTTACACTAAGAGACAGTCTAGGAACAATATTAGACAGTGTAGCTACACTAATAGACAATCTAGCTACACTTATAGACTCTTTAGGAACACTATAAGACAGTGTAGCTACATTAATAGACAGTCTAGCTACACTAACAGACTGTCTATGAACACTAATAGACAGTGTAGCTTCTCTAATAGACCGTCTATGAAAACAACTAGACAGTGTAGCTTCATTGATAAACAATCTAGTTACGCTAACAGACAGTCTAGGAACACTATTAGACAGTGTAGCTACACTAATAGACAGTCTAGGAACACTATTAGACAGTGTAGCTACTCTAATAGACTGTCTAGCTACACTAATAGACAGTCTAGGAACACTATTAAACAGTGTTGCCTCACTAATAGACAATCTAGCTACACTAGTAGACAGTCTAGGAACACTAAGAGACAGTGTAGCTACAATAAAAGTCAGTCTAGCTACACTAATAGACAGTCTAGGAACACTATTAGACAGTGTAGCTACACTAATAGACAATCTAGCTACACTAATAAACAGTCTAGGAACACTATTAGACAGTGTAGCTACACTGATAGACAGTCTAACTACACTAACAGACAGTATATGAACACTAATAGACAGTGTAGCTACTCTAACAGACAGTATAAGAAAACTAATAGACAGTGTAGCTACATTGATAGACAATCAAGCTTCACTAACGGACAGTCTAGGCACACTATTAGACAGTGTAGCTACACTAATAGACAGTCTAGCTACACTAGTAGACAGTCTAGGAACACTATTAGACAGTCTGGCTACACTAATAGACAGCCTAGGAACACTATTAGACAGTGTAGCTACACTAATAGACAGTCTAGCTACACTAACAGACAGATTATGAACACTAATAGACAGTGTAGCTTCTCTAATAGACCGTCTATGAAAACAAATAGACAGTGTAGCTACATTGATAAACAATCTAGTTACGCTAACAAACAGTCTAGGAACACTATTAGACAGTGTAGCTACACTAATAGACAGTCTAGGAACACTATTAGACAGTGTAGCTACTCTAATAGACAGTCTAGCTACACTAATAGACAGTCTAGGAACACTATTAGACAGTGTAGCTACACTAATAGACAGTCTAGCTACACTAATAGACAGTCAAGGAACACTATAAGACAGTGTTGCTACACTAGTAAACAGTCTAGCTACACTCATAGACAGTCCAGGAACACTATTAGACAGTGTAGCTACACTAATAGACAGTCTAGCTACACTAACAGACAGTCTATGAACTCTAATAGACAGTGTAGCTAACTAATAGACCGTCGATGAAAACAAATAGACAGTGTAGCTACTCTAACAGACAGTATAAGAAAACTAATAGACAGTGTAGCTACATTAATAGACAATCCAGCTACACTAACGGACAGTCTAGGAACACTATTAGACAGTGTAGCTACACTAATATACAGTCTAGCTACACTAACAGACAGTATATGAACACTAATAGACAGTGTAGCTAATCTAACAGACAGTATAAGAAACTAATAGACAGTGTAGCTACATTGATAGACAATCTAGCTTCACTAAGGGACAGTCTAAGAACATTAATAGACAATGTAGCTGCACTAGTAGACAGTCTAGCTACAATAACATACCGTCTATGAAAACTAATAGACAGTGTAGCTATATTGATAGACAATCTAGCTACAATAATTGACAGTTTAGGAACACTATTAGACAGTGTAGCTACTCTAATAGACAGTCAAACTACACTTGTAGACAGTCTAGGAACACTATTAGACAGTGTAGCTACACTAATAGACAATCTAGCTACACTAATAGACAGTCTAGGAACACTATAAGACAGTGTAGCTACACTAATAGACAGTCTAGCTACACTAATAGACAGTCTAGGAACACTATTAGACAGTCTAGCTACACTAGTAGACAGTCTAGCTACACTAACAGACAGTCTATGAACTCTAATAGACAGTGTAGCTAACTAATAGACCGTCGATGAAAACAAATAGACAGTGTAGCTACTCTAACAGACAGTATAAGAAAACTAATAGACAGTGTAGCTACATTAATAGACAATCCAGCTACACTAACGGACAGTCTAGGAACATCTATAGACATTGTAGATAAACTAGTAGCTAGACAGTCTAGCCACTCTAACATACAGTATAGGAAAACTAATAGACAGTGTAGCTATATTGATAGACAATCTAGCTACTCTAATAGACAGTCTAGCTACACTAATAGACAGTCTAGGAACACCAATATACAATGTAGCTACACTAGTAGACAGTCTAGCTACACTAACAGACAGTATAGGAAAACTAATAGACAGTGTAGCTATATTAATGGACAATCTAGTTACACTAAGAGACAGTCTAGGAACAATATTAGACAGTGTAGCTACACTAATAGACAATCTAGCTACACTTATAGACTCTTAAGGAACACTATAAGACAGTGTAGCTACATTAATAGACAGTCTAGCTACACTAACAGACTGTCTATGAACACTAATAGACAGTGTAGCTTCTCTAATAGACCGTCTATGAAAACAACTAGACAGTGTAGCTACATTGATAAACAATCCAGTTACGCTAACAGACAGTCTAGGAACACTATTAGACAGTGTAGCTACACTAATAGACAGTCTAGGAACACTATTACACAGTGTAGCTACTCTAATAGACTGTCTAGCTACACTAATAGACAGTCTAGGAACACTATTAAACAGTGTAGCCTCACTAATAGACAATCTAGCTACACTAGTAGACAGTCTAGGAACACTATTAGACAGTGTAGCTACAATAAAAGTCAGTCTAGCTACACTAATAGACAGTCTAGGAACACTATTAGACAGTGTAGCTACACTAATAGACAATCTAGCTACACTAATAAACAGTCTAGGAACACTATTAGACAGTGTAGCTACACTGATAGACAGTCTAGCTACACTAACTGACAGTATATGAACACTAATAGACAGCGTAGCTACTCTAACAGACAGTATAAGAAAACTAATAGACAGTGTAGCTATATTGATAGACAATCTAGCTACACTAATAGACAGTCTAGGAACACTATTAGACAGTGTAGCTACTCTAATAGACAGTCTTGCTACACTAGTAGACAGTCTAGGAACACTATAAGACAGTGTAACTACACTAATAGACATTCTAGCTACACTAATAGACAGTCTAGGAACACTATAAGACAGTGTAGCTACATAAATAGACAGTCTAGCTACACTAACAGACAGAGTATGAACACTAATAGACAGTGTAGCTTCTCTAATAGACCGTCTATGAAAACAAATAGACAGTGTAGCTACATTGATAAACAATCTAGTTACGCTAACAGACAGTCTAGGAACACTATTAGACAGTGTAGCTACACTAATAGACAGTCTAGGAACACTATTAGACAGTGTAGCTACTCTCATAGTCAGTCTAGCTACACTAATAGACAGTCTAGCTACACTAACAGACAGTCTATGAACACTAATAGACAGTGTAGCTTCACTAATAGACAGTCTTGCTACACTAATAGACTGTCTAGGAACACTATAAGACAGTGTAGCTACACTAATAGACAATCTAGCTACACTAATAGACAGTCTAGGAACACTATAAGACAGTGTAGCTACATTAATAGACAGTCTAGCTACACTAACAGACAGTCTATGAACACTAATAGACAGTGTAGCTTCTCTTATAGACCGTCTATGAAAAGAAATAGACAGTGTAGCTACATTGATAAACAATCTAGTTACGCTAACAGACAGTCTAGGAACACTATTAGACAGTCTAGCTACACTAATAGACAGTCTAGGAACACTATAAGACACTGTAGCTACTCTATAGTTGGCAATCCGAATCGAAAAAAGATGCATATTTTTGGTTTTGTTGGCATTTTTGAGTACATTTGTTAGACCACTTTTAACATAATATTTAGCATGTGTACAAAGCCATAGGGGTGGATGCCAAGTCTGAATTTGCATATGAAAGCCAGATACTAGGTCAAAGGTCATTGAGTGCAAAAATGAGAAAATATGTACTTCTGTAAAACAACTCTATCTTTTTAAATGTAAATATATTTCATTTCAAGCCAAATTTTGTATGCTTATTGTTATAAGTCTGAAAAACATTGAGAAAATGTTTTTTATAACTAAATGTTCATATGTCGACTTTGAAATTGGGTCAAAGGTCATCAAGTGCAATAATCGGAGCATTTTTACAAACTGTGTTTCTTTTTTTCTCTGGTCCAACAACAAGATGCTTTTTAAACTCTAAAAAGGGTAGAAGTCTTCCAAAAGGCTTAAATTAACATGTTTATCATTAAAAGAACCCCTTTGGAAGCATCCTTTTATGGATTTTACAAAGACAAACATCGTAAGTTTTGTGCAATTCTGACGGAAATTCTCCCTCAATTGGGTTGAACTGAGATATATGGGCTACTTTAAAAGTTTGCTGCTCCCCTCAGAAAGTAAAACTATCTTTAGTTTGGGACATGTCTTGGGGCCTTAGAAATCCATAATTTAATAACTTTTCTGTGGTCATTTTTCTATAAATCACCTGTAATCAACGTTACCATACTGGCATTGAAAATAACAGTACACACAGTACAAGGCTAATGTTGATTTATTTTAATAGTATTAGTGAGACAGTTTAAGCATTAAATGTTTAAACTAGACATAATAATCAATGGCATACATCTGTGATATGTATTTCTGCTCGTCAGCGATACGTATGTTACATTTTATACTAAATTGCAGATAATGACTTTACAAATTACAGGTATTAGAATAAACCATGATACCTGACCTGAAATATACATGATATTGATCTATATTCTATTTGACAATGTTCTTTTTCATATATATGAAGTTGTTTATAACTTTTAATTTGCAATGAAGTAAAATCAAGTAAATATTTAAATATGCTATTTAGTATGTAATTTGTACTGGCTCCAGCATGTAACACATAGCTGCTTACATATTCATTTTTTCTTTTATTTACAATTCACTGGAATTGGCAAAGTATCTTTCATAATTAAATCAAATCATAACTATATCAACAATAATGGATCTTAAATTGCTGCACATATATTAATGAGGTAATGTAGGTAACAAAAGGCGCCTTAAATAAATGGATAAAGGTAGTAAATTGTTGTTAGGCTTATATAAAATTTGGGTCTGCTCTCCACAATTCGCTTACATATACTACACACATTTTATTCTATATAAAAGTAAGTAATGGTGCAAAGATCAGGAATCGATACAATCAAGTACCACACCTGACCCAGGATACCAATGGGTAAGACTTAATTTAAAAGAGTGCTATGGGTTGGTCTGCAACATGTGAATGTGGCATTTCCTGGTCTTACTCAATTACCCTATGTAATTTGCTTGGTTCTTTTACATTCATATTGCAGTTTTCAGATTTCTACAAATGGTACATAACGATAAACATGCAATCTACATCATGATTTAAATATATTGACTTGACATCAATAAGGACCTCGGACAGTCTTAATAAAGGATTGCCCATAAAAATGACCAGAGAAAAGTTTCAAAGACCACGATATTTTTTCTATGAAAAAGATAGTAGGTTCAACCCTTGACTTATTCACAAAAACATTTTTCTCATAGGACAAGTACCAATTGAAAAATATGGGTTGAAGACTCTGTTTTTGCTATTCAACATATAGAAAATAGAAAACGTTTTACTGAAGTGCTTTCCCCCCCCCCCCCCCCCCCCCGTAACCAAACTAATCCTTTTGCATACAGTTGTAGTTTTACATTTCTCACATCATATAAAAACGGCATGATTGGTCACGGGGGGGGGGGGGGGGGGGTGGGAACGTTGTCGAAATGCTCAAAAACACTTTATTATAAAAGCTTATTAGAAACTTATTTTGTAAAAACCTGAGACGCTATGAGACGGTTCTTTTAAGCACCAAATTATAGGTTAAATCTGATGTGTAACAATATTTTAACGATTTTACGCTCAAAAACTGTGTTTATCTAGACTATGATTTATACAGTATGCAGATATGATACACCTCAGTGCACAAGTCACCTCAGTGTACAGGTAATAGTCAAAAGTAGATTACAGCACACTTCTTTAGATGAAGCAATGAAATCTTCTCAACCCGAATTTTATGCAAACGCATCACTTTCGTCTCAAGTTTTATGCCGCAAACATGATATTTACAAGTATTTAAGTATATACTCGACGAAACTTTGACTTTCTGCGAAATAAAATTTGGTCACAAAAATACCCCCACCCCCTAAACCCCAGAGTCCTGGAATAATTATGCAATATTTTCAAAATATATTTATTTTGCTAGGTGCACTAAATGTAAGGGTTTGATTAAAGCACAAAACTGTAGTTGTCAGTTATGCATTATCCTAGCCACAGGCTGTCAAAATTTGGGCAGATTGAATAGGAAACTGTCCGAGGTCCTTTACATAAAATAGCATAGCAATATTTCATACATCCAGTGGCAAGGCAGGAATTAAGGCAGGGGTAGTGCTGAGTGTCTTCTATAGCAGGTATAGGTTTTTGAAGATTGTAACATCGTAGTACAGAACCAGCATGGTTTATGTCCAAATATAGGATGTTACATAGATCTATTATTAAAGATTTTCCTTGTTTGCTGAATTCTTTTAATTTTCTCTTTTCTCTGTTGACAATTACATTATAAAATTAATTCATCATCTGTCCCCATTAAAATCTTCTATGTTTTGTTGAACTAGATTTCATATCATATTGTTATGATGATTATCTTATTATATTCTATTGCAATTCTGATAGAAACTATTTTCCTTGTTAATTATGTTAGACTAAGGTTGGTTGAGGTAAGATTATTTGAGCCATGTACATGTAGCAGTCTAGTAAAACATCTGAACATATTTCATGGTAACATAAACAACAAATCATTCGAACGTTAGTGATACTTTATTTTAAAGATCAGTTAACTGTTTTATTCTTAAGCATAAAACAAATCATGGCTACCAAAATTCACTAGTATGGTTTGCATCTCTGAAACTCACAGATTAAACTGAATGTTGAAAAAGTAGTGTCAGACGCAGCTGTTTTCTTTGCTTTTCTTATTCACAAGGTAGTTTGTTTTTAGTTTTATTTATGCACTATTTGATTTTGTTGAGCTATTTATAACCCTAGTACATGTATTATATATGTCCTATGAAAAGTGAGTTATAGTCTGTTTGTTGGTTTTAAAAGGTTTACTAAATTAGGCTTATTGTGATAGTCTTAAATAATATATGCAAAACCATCAGAAATGTGACAACAGCTTGCAGAAATCATTTTAAGCATAAACTTGCTCACTCTTGTACCTATATCCTTGTAGATATTTGTGAAGACTAACACTGTTTGAAGACTGTCTTGTATATAGTGAAAGGAAAGAAGTTCAGTTATATTTCAAGAGTAATGCGATATTAAAACTATACATTTCGAGTATGTTACCAGTTACAAGTGCTATCCAATCTGATATATTGCACTTGTATCTACGAGCAGTAGATGTATACATTAATGTTAGTCACCTACCCTATGTGCAATCAATCCCTGTCTTGGCAAATTGGCATGGTTAACAGATAGATTCTACACTAGAACAGGCGAGTTAACTACCTTAGGATCTTATATACATCAAGCAAATCCGAGATGTTAAACCAATGGATTACGCTAGTAAATGTACATGTTAGATAACCATTTCAGGACACATTTACTCTAAATACTAAGAAATTACCCTTAACTGATGGAAAACTATGAACACAATCAAATCATTAGGTGCTCCAATATGGTGAATGCCTGTGTTCCCAAGAAGTTACCAGAAATCTGTTTTGGGGGAATTAAATTTGGAATAAAACTTGCATTGGCATTTTACAGTTAAAAAGAATAACATAAAGAAACACATGCCAATAAGCTCATAGCATTTGATCTCTATCATCATTGCACAAAATAATAAGCAAAATATGTTTAATAATGATACTCAGAATCGAATTTATCGACACTGAAACAATTACAATGTATAAAAAGTTGCGCTGTGAAAGACATAGATATATATTTTATGGTATCTTAAAATCAGAGGTTACCTTTAATATCATATCTATACTGCTTATATATATGGATGAATACGTTTACACAAGCATCCTGATTTCAAAGAAATGCTGCTTTTGAATCCACATCATTTCATTAATATCTGCAAATGAAAGGACACCCCTACAATTAAATGTTTAAAGTTATATGGAGGATAAGCCTTAATGTCAGGGCTATTTCCATGATATAGGCCGCAAAAAGTTAACACTCTTTTCACTGGATGGTCATTATTAGAAATATACCTGTATATTAGCTTTATGTTATGTATGTTACCATCTGCTAACAGGCCAATATGAAGACCAATGTGAGGTTATATTCCTTCCAGTATATGGTATTTACCATATTCTATCATAGTTTCAGCACGCCTGATGTTTTATGAAAGGAGGCTTGGTCTTTGTGTTTTCACGAAGCTATGCTTAGTATATGCAATTAGCAGGTAGTGGCTTTGTAAAAAGTGTTTTACAATTACTCATAGATGGGAACAAATACAACAAATGTGTGAAATGAGAAAAGAAATATATTTTAGTCCTATAAGCATGAGATCATGGTCAATTACTTCATGAAAGCTGTAGCTAGGGACATAAATCGTTGAGAAATGACTCAATTTCAGATAGTAAAATGTAACGTAAGTAACAACTTAAACACATCTTATGTATCAAAGGATAGATAATTGCATAAAATGACGTATTCATACAAAGCATAAAGCAAAATAATATTTCCTTACAATGAAATGGTTATTCTTAGTTGTATTACATTTTGATTGATTTTATACAGTAACGTACTTTACATGCATATTATGAATATTTGACTGCAGGAAACTTGGTAAATCATTGCTTTCCCAACGTGATAGACACACACCTAGCAATGTAGCAATATAAAATTCTTACATTAGGATAGAAGGGAACTTAAAATTTGAACTTTGCCCCTATATAGATAAAATATTGATACAATTTTCAACGATTTTGCACTTAAATGACCTTTGATCCAAAAACACATCATGCCTTGATGATGTTGTTTGTTTATATAGCATGGCTGTATTATCCAAAAGAGATTTTGCCTTCTTTTGAATCATAATTTTGGATAGCTAATTGATAAAAACGCTAAAATCTGACATATATACAAGAATTTGCACTCAGTTGACCCTTGACCTAATTCTGGGACTTTGGGGCATTTCCAGACTTGGCATCCACCCCTATCCTTCTTAAAACACATCAAGATACACTTTGAGCATGGATGCCAAAATGTACTCAAAAATGCCAACAGATTTTTTTTTCAGGCTCTGGATGGCCAACTATCTAATAGACAGTCTAGCTACACTAATAGACAGTCTAGGAACACTATTAGATAGTCTAGCTACACTAATAGACAGTCTAGCTACACTAATAGACAGTCTAGGAACACTATAAGACAGTGTAGCTACACTAGTAGACAGTCTAGCTACACTAATAGACTGTCTAGGAACACTATAAGACAGTGTAGCTACACTAATAGACAGTCTAGCTACACTAACAGACAGTCTATGAACTCTAATAGACAGTGTAGCTAACTAATAGACCGTCGATGAAAACAAATAGACGGTGTAGCTACTCTAACAGACAGTATAAGAAAACTTATAGACAGTGTAGCTACATTGATAGACAATCTAGCTACACTAACGGACAGTCTAGGAACATCAATAGACAATGTAGCTACACTAGTAGACAGTCTAGCTACACTAACATACAGCATAGGAAAACTAATAGACAGTGTAGCTATATTGATAGACAATCTAGCTACTCTAATAGACAGTCTAGCTACACTAATAGACAGTCTAGCTACACTAATAGACAGTCTAGGAACACTATAAGACAGTGTAGCTTCACTAGTAGACAGTCTAGCTACACTAACAGACAGTCTAGGAACACTATAAGACAGTGTAGCTACACTAGTAGACAGTCTAGCTACACTAACAGACAGTCTAGGAAAACTATTAGACAGCGTAGCTATACTAATAGACAGTCTAGCTACACCAACAGACAGTCTATGAACTCTAATATTGATAGACAATGTAGCTACACTAATAGACAGTCTAGGAACACTATTAGACAGTGTAGCTACACTAATAGACAGTCTAGCTACACGAACAGACAGTTTTTGAACACTAATAGACAGTGTAGCCACTCTAACAGACAGTATAAGAAAATTAAAAGACAGTGTAGCTACATTGATAGACAATCTAGCTACACTAACGGACAGTCTAGGAACATCAATAGACAATGTAGCTAAACTAGTAGACAGTCTAGCTACACTAACAGACCGTCTATGAAAACTAATAGACAGTGTAGCTATATTGATACACACTCTAGCTACACTAATAGACAGTATAGGAACACTATTAGACAGTGTAGCTACACTAATAGACAGTCTAGCTACACTAGTAGTCAGTTTAGGAACACTATTAGACAGTGTAGCTACATTAATAGACAGTCTAGCTACACTAACAGACAGTCTATGAACACTAATAGACAGTGTAGCTTCTCTAATAGACCGTCTATGAAAACAAATAGACAGTGTAGCTACATTGATAAACAATCTAGTGACGCTAACAGACAGTCTAGGAACACTTTTAGACAGTGTAGCTACACTAATAAACAGTCTAGGAACACTATTAGACAGTGTAGCTACTCTAATAGACAGTCTAGCTACACTAATAGACAGTCTAGGAACACTATTAGACAGTGTAGCAACACTAACAGACAATCTATGAACTCTAATAGACAGTGTAGCTAACTGATAGACCGTCGATGAAAACAAATAGACAGTGTAGCTACTCTAACAGACAGTATAAGAAAACTAATAGACAGTGTAGCTACATTGATAGGCAATCTAGCTACACTAACGGACAGTCTAGGAACATCAATAGACAATGTAACTACACTAGTAGACAGTCTAGCTACACTAACATACAGTATAGGAAAGCTAATAGACAGTGTAGCTATATTGATAGACAATCTAGCTTCTCTAATAGACAGTCTAGCTACACTAATAGACAGTCTAGGAACAACTTATAGACAATGTAGCTACACTCGTAGACAGTCTAGCTACACTAACAGACAGTATAGGAAAACTGTTAGACAGTGTAGCTGTATTGATAGACAATCTTGCCACACTAATAGACAGTCTAGGAACGCTATTAGACAGTGTAGTAACACTAATAGACAGTCTAGCTACACGAACAGACAGTATATGAACACTAATGGACAGTGTAGCTACTCTAACAGACAGTATAAGAAAATTAAAAGACAGTGTAGCTACATTGATAGACAATCAAGCTACACTAACGGACAGTCTAGGAACATCAATAGACAATGTAGCTACACTAGTAGACAGTCTAGCTACACTAACAGACCGTCTATGAAAACTAATAGACAGTGTAGCTATATTGATACACAATCAAGCTACACTAATAAACAGTCTAGGTACACTATTAGACAGTGTAGCTACACTAATAGACAGTCTAACTACACTAGTAGACAGTCTAGGAACACTATTAGACAGTGTAGCTACAATAATAGACAGTCTAGCTACACTAATAGACAGTCTAGGAACACTATTAGACAGTGTAGCTACACTAATAGACACTCTAGCTACACTAATAGACAGTCTATGAACACTATTAGACAGTGTAGCTACACTGATAGACAGTCTAGCTACACTAACAGACAGTATATGAACACTACTAGACAGTGTAGCTACTCTTACAGACAGTATAAGAAACTAATAGACAGTGTAGCTACATTGATAGCCAATCTAGCTTCACTAACGGACACTCTAGGAACATCAATAGACAATGTAGCTACACTATTAGACAGTCTAGCTTCACTAACAGACCGTCTATGAAAACTAATAGACAGTGTAGCTATATTGATAGACAATCTAGCTACACTAATTGACAGTCTATGAACACTATTAGACAGTGAAGCTACTCTAATAGACAGTCTAGCTACACTAATAGACAGTCTAGGAACACTATTAGACAGTGTAGCTACACTAATAGACAGTCTAGTTACACTTATAGACAGTCTAGGAACACTATAAGACAGTGTAGCTACACTAGTAGACAGTCTAGCAACACTAACAGACAGTCTAGGAACACTATTAGACAGTGTAGCTACACTGATAGACAGTCTAGCTACACTAACAGACAGTCTATGAACTCCAGTAGACAGTGTAACTAACTAATAGACCGTCGATGAAACAAATAGACAATGTAGCTACTTTAACAGACAGTATAAGAAAACTAATAGACAGTGTAGCTACATTGATAGACAATCTAGCTACACTAACGGACAGTCTAGGAACATCAATAGACAATGTAGCTACACTAGTAGACAGTCTAGCTACACTAACATACAGTATAGGAAAACTAATAGACAGTGTAGCTATATTGATAGACAGTCTAGCTTCTCTAATAGACAGTCTAGCTACACTTATAGACAGTCTAGGAACACTAATAGACAATGTAGCTACACTAGTAGACAGTCTAGCTACACTAACAGACAGTATAGGAAAACTAACAGACAGTGAAGCTATATTGATAGACAATCTAGCTACACTAATAAACAGTCTAGGAACACTATTAGACAGTGTAGCTACACTAATAGACAGTCTAGCTACACAAACAGACAGTATATCAACACTAATAGACAGTGTAGCTATTCTAACAGACAGTTTAAGAAAATTAAAAGACAGTGTAGCTACATTGATAGACAATCTAGCTACACTAACGGACAGTCTAGGAACATCAATAGACAATGTAGCTACACTAGTAGACAGTCTAGCTACACTAACAGACCGTCTATGAAAACTAATAGACAGTGTAGCTATATTGATACACAATCTAGCTACACTAATAGACAGTCTAGGAACACTATTAGACAGTGTAGCTACACTAATAGACAGTCTAGCTACACTAGTAGACAGTCTAGGAACACTATTAGACAGTGTAGCTACATTAATAGACAGTCTAGCTACACTAACAGACAGTCTATGAACACTAATAGACATTGTAGCTTCTCTAATAGACCATCTATGAAAACAAATAGACAGTATAGCTATATTGATAAACAATCTAGTTACGCTAACAGACAGTCTAGGAACACTATTAGACAGTGTAGCTACACTAATAGACAGTCTAGGAACACTATTAGACAGTGTAGCTACTCTAATAGACAGTCTAGCTACACTAATAGACAGTCTAGGAACACTATTAGACAGTGTAGCTACACTAGTAGACAGTCTAGCTACACTAATAGACAGTCTAGGAACACTATTAGACAGTGTAGCTACACTAATAGACAGTCTAGCTACACTAACAGACAGTCTATGAACTCGAATAGACAGTGTAGCTTACTAATAGACCGTCGATGAAAACAAATAGACAGTGTAGCTACTGTAACAGACAGCATAAGAAAACTAATAGACAGTGTAGCTACATTGATAGACAATATAGCTACACTAACGGACAGTCTAGGAACATCAATAGACAATGTAACTACACTAGTAGACAGTCTAGCTACACTAACATACAGTATAGGAAAACTAATAGACAGTGTAGCTATATTGATAGACAATCTAGCTTCTCTAATAGACAGTCTAGCTACACTAATAGACAGTCTAGGAACAACTTATAGACAATGTAGCTACACTAGTAGACAGTCTAGCTACACTAACAGACAGTATAGGAAAACTGATAGACAGTGTAGCTGTATTGATAGACAATCTTGCCACACTAATAGACAGTCTAGGAACGCTATTAGACAGTGTAGTAACACTAATAGACAGTCTAGCTACACGAACAGACAGTATATGAACACTAATAGACAGTGTAGCTACTCTAACAGACAGTATAAGAAAATTAAAAGACAGTGTAGCTACATTGATAGACAATCAAGCTACACTAACGGACAGTCTAGGAACATCAATAGACAATGTAGCTACACTAGTAGACAGTCTAGCTACACTAACAGACCGTCTATGAAAACTAATAGACAGTGTAGCTATATTGATACACAATCAAGCTACACTAATAAACAGTCTAGGTACACTATTAGACAGTGTAGCTACACTAATAGACAGTCTAACTACACTAGTAGACAGTCTAGGAACACTATTAGACAGTGTAGCTACAATAATAGACAGTCTAGCTACACTAATAGACAGTCTAGGAACACTATTAGACAGTGTAGCTACACTAATAGACACTCTAGCTACACTAATAGACAGTCTATGAACACTATTAGACAGTGTAGCTACACTGATAGACAGTCTAGCTACACTAGGGAGCGCAGTGGCTCAGTGGTAGAGTGCTTGTCTCGAGTTCGAAGGGTAGCGGTATCGAGCCTCACCGGCGTCACTGCGTTGTGGTCCTTAGGCAAGACACATTCATCCTAGCTTAGTACTGGTTAAACCCAGGAAGAACCGTCCCGCATAACTGAAAGATTGTTGAGTGGACGTAACGAACCAAATCAAACAAACAAAAACTAGCTACACTATTGGACAGTCTAGGAACATCAATAGACAATGTAGCTACACTAGTAGACAGTCTATTTACACTTACAGACCGTCTATGAAAACTAATAGACAGTGTAGCTATATTGATACACAATCTAGCTACACTAATAGACAGTCTAGGAACACTATAAGACAGTGTAGCTACACTAATAGACAGTCTAGCTACACTAGTAGACAGTCTAGGAACACTATTAGACAGTGTAGCTACACTAATAGACAATCTAGCTACACTAATAGACAGTCTAGGAACACTATAATACAGTGTAGCTACACTGATAGACAGTCTAGCTACACTAACAGACAGTCTATGAACTCTGATAGACAGTGTAGCTAACTATTAGACCGTCGATGAAAACAATTAGACAGTGTAGCTACACTAATAGTCAGTCTAGGAACACTATTAGACAGTGTAGCTAAACTGATAGACAGTCTAGCCACACTAACAGACAGTATATGAACACTAATAGACAGTGTAGCTACTCTAACAGACAGTATAAGAAAACTAATAGACAGTGTAGCTACATTGATCGACAATCTAGCTTCACTAACGGACAGTCTAGGAACATCAATAGACAATGTAGCTATACTAGTAGACAGTCTAGCTACACTAACAGACCGTCTATGAAAACTAATAGACAGTGTAGCTATATTGATAGACAATCTAGCTACACTAATAGACAGTCTAGCTACACTAGTAGACAGTCTAGGAACACTATTAGACAGTGTAGCTACACTAATAGACAATCTATTTACACTAATAGACAGTCTAGGAACACTATAAGACAGTGTAGCTACAGTAATATACACAGTCTAGCTACACTAACAGACAGTCTATGAACACTAATAGGCAGTGTAGCTACACTAATAGACAGTCTAGCTACACTAATAGACAGTCTAGGAACACTATAAGACAGTGTAGCTACACTAATGGACAATCTAGCTACACTAATAGACAGTCTAGGAACATTATAAGACAGTGTAGCTACATTAATAGACAGTCTAGCTACGCTAACAGACAGTCTAAGAACACTAATAGACAGTGTAGCTTCTCTAATAGACCGTCTATGAAAACAAATAGACAGTGTAGCTACATTGATAAACAATCTAGTTACGCTAACAGACAGTTTAGGAACACTATTAGACAGTGTAGTTACACTAATAGACAGTCTAGGAACACTATTAGACAGTGTAGCTATTCTAATAGACAGTCTAGCTACACTAATAGACAGTCTAGGAACACTATTAGACAGTGTAGCTACACTAGTAGACAGTCTAGCTACACTAATAGACAGTCTAGGAACACTATTAGACAGTGTAGCTACACTAATAGACAGTCTAGCTACACTAACAGACAGTCGTTGAACTCTAATAGACAGTGTAGCTAACTAATAGACCGTCGATGAAAACAAATAGACAGTGTAGCTACTCTAACAGACAATATAAGAAAACTAATAGACAGTGTAGCTACATTGATTGACAATCTAGCTACACTAACGGACAGTCTAGGAACATCAATAGACAATGTAACTACACTTGTAGACAGTCAAGCTACACTAACATACAGTATAGGAAAAGTAAAAGACAGTGTAGCTATATTGATAGACAATCTAGCTACTCTAATAGACAGTCTAGCTACACTAATAGACAGTCTAGGAACGCTAATAGACAATGTAGCTACACTAGTAGACAGTCTAGCTACACTAACAGACAGTATAGGAAAACACATAGACAGTGTAGCTATATTGATAGACAATCTAGCTACTTTAATAGACAGTCTAGGAACACTATTAGACAGTGTAGCTACACTAAAAGACAGTCTAGCTACACGAACAGACAGTATATGAACACTAATAGACAGTGTAGCTACTTTAACAGACAGAATTAAGAAAATTAAAAGACAGTGTAACTACATTGATAGACAATCAAGCTACACTAACGGACAGTCTAGGAACATCAATAGACAGTCTAGGAACACTAATAGACAATGTAGCTACACTAGTAGACAGTCTAGCTACACTAACAGACCGTCTATGAAAACTAATATACAGTTTAGCTATATTGATACACAATCTAGCTACACTAACAGACAGTCTAGGAACAGTATTGACAGTGTAGCTACACTAAAAGACAGTCTAACTACACTAGTTGACTGTCTAGGAACACTATTAGACAGTGTAGCTACACTAATAGACAGTCTAGCTACACTAATACACAGTCTACGAACACTATTAGACAGTGTAGTTACACTAATAGACAACCTAGCTACACTAATAGACAGTCTAGGAACACTATTAGACAGTGTAGCTACACTGATAGACAGTCTAGCTACACTAACAGACAGTATATGAACACTAATAGACAGTGTAGCTACTCTAACAGACAGTATAAGAAACTAATAGACAGTGTAGCTACATTGATAGACAATCTAGCTTTACTAACGGACAGTCTACGAACATCAATAGACAATGTAGCTACACTAGTAGACAGTCTAGCAACACTAACAGACCGTCTATGAAAACTAATAGATAGTGTAGCTATATTGAAAGACAATCTAGCTACACTAATTGACAGTCTAGGAACACTATAAGACAGTGTAGCTACTCTAATAGACAGTCTAGCTACACTAGTAGACAGTCTAGGAACACTATTAGACAGTGTAGCTACACTAATAGACAATCTAGCTACACTAATAGACAGTCTAGGAACACTATAAGACAGTGTAGCTACACTAATAGACAGTCTAGCTACACTAACAGACAGTCTATGAACACTAATAGACAGTGTAGCTACACTAATAGACATTCTAGCTACACTAATAGACAGTATAGGAACACTATAAGACAGTGTAGCTACACTAATGGACAATCTAGCTACACTAATAGACAGTCTAGGAACATTATAAGACAGTGTAGCTACATTAATAGACAGTCTAGCTACGCTAACAGACAGTCTAAGAACACTAATAGACAGTGTAGCTTCTCTAATAGACCGTCTATGAAAACAAATAGACAGTGTAGCTACATTGATAAACAATCTAGTTACGCTAACAGACAGTTTAGGAACACTATTAGACAGTGTAGCTACACTAATAGACAGTCTAGGAACACTACTAGACAGTGTAGCTATTCTAATAGACAGTCTAGCTACACTAATAGACAGTCTAGGAACACTATTAGACAGTGTAGCTACACTAGTAGACAGTCTAGCTACACTAATAGACAGTCTAGGAACACTATTAGACAGTGTAGCTACACTAATAGACAGTCTAGCTACACTAACAGACAGTCGTTGAACTCTAATAGACAGTGTAGCTAACTAATAGACCGTCGATGAAAACAAATAGACAGTGTAGCTACTCTAACAGACAATATAAGAAAACTAATAGACAGTGTAGCTACATTGATAGACAATCTAGCTACACTAACGGACAGTCTAGGAACATCAATAGACAATGTAACTACACTTGTAGACAGTCAAGCTACACTAACATACAGTATAGGAAAAGTAAAAGACAGTGTAGCTATATTGATAGACAATCTAGCTACTCTAATAGACAGTCTAGCTACACTAATAGACAGTCTAGGAACGCTAATAGACAATGTAGCTACACTAGTAGACAGTCTAGCTACACTAACAGACAGTATAGGAAAACACATAGACAGTGTAGCTATATTGATAGACAATCTAGCTACTTTAATAGACAGTCTAGGAACACTATTAGACAGTGTAGCTACACTAATAGACAGTCTAGCTACACGAACAGACAGTATATGAACACTAATAGACAGTGTAGCTACTTTAACAGACAGTATTAAGAAAATTAAAAGACAGTGTAACTACATTGATAGACAATCAAGCTACACTAACGGACAGTCTAGGAACATCAATAGACAGTCTAGGAACACTAATAGACAATGTAGCTACACTAGTAGACAGTCTAGCTACACTAACAGACCGTCTATGAAAACTAATATACAGTTTAGCTATATTGATACACAATCTAGCTACACTAACAGACAGTCTAGGAACAGTATTGACAGTGTAGCTACACTAAAAGACAGTCTAACTACACTAGTTGACTGTCTAGGAACACTATTAGACAGTGTAGCTACACTAATAGACAGTCTAGCTACACTAATACACAGTCTACGAACACTATTAGACAGTGTAGTTACACTAATAGACAACCTAGCTACACTAATAGACAGTCTAGGAACACTATTAGACAGTGTAGCTACACTGATAGACAGTCTAGCTACACTAACAGACAGTATATGAACACTAATAGACAGTGTAGCTACTCTAACAGACAGTATAAGAAACTAATAGACAGTGTAGCTACATTGATAGACAATCTAGCTTTACTAACGGACAGTCTACGAACATCAATAGACAATGTAGCTACACTAGTAGACAGTATAGCAACACTAACAGACCGTCTATGAAAACTAATAGATAGTGTAGCTATATTGAAAGACAATCTAGCTACACTAATTGACAGTCTAGGAACACTATAAGACAGTGTAGCTACTCTAATAGACAGTCTAGCTACACTAGTAGACAGTCTAGGAACACTATTAGACAGTGTAGCTACACTAATAGACAATCTAGCTACACTAATAGACAGTCTAGGAACACTATAAGACAGTGTAGCTACACTAATAGACAGTCTAGCTACACTAACAGACAGTCTATGAACACTAATAGACAGTGTAGCTACACTAATAGACATTCTAGCTACACTAATAGACAGTATAGGAAAACTAATAGACAGTGTAGCTACATTGCTACACAATCTAGCTACACTAATAGACAGTCTAGGAACACTACTAGACAGTGTAGCTACACTAATAGACAGTCTAGCTACACTAATAGACAGTCTAGGAACACTATTAGACAGTGTAGCTACACTAATAGACAATCTAGCTACACTAATAGACAGTCTAGGAACACTATAATACAGTGTAGCTACACTGATAGACAGTCTAGCTACACTAACAGACAGTCTATGAACTCTAATAGACAGTGTAGCTAACTAATAGACCGTCGATGAAAACAAATAGACAGTGTAGCTACTCAACAGACAGTATAAGAAAACTAATAGACAGTGTAGCTACATTGATAGACAATCTAGCTAATCTAATAGACAGTCTAGGAACACTATTAAACAGTGTAGCTACACTGATAGACAGTCTAGCTACACTAACAGACAGTAT
Organism: Loripinus fragilis; assembly: GCA_964019695.1. Classification (NCBI taxonomy): domain Eukaryota; kingdom Metazoa; phylum Mollusca; class Bivalvia; order Lucinida; family Lucinidae; genus Loripinus; species Loripinus fragilis. The sequence goes on along the minus strand of CAXHUL010000339.1, from coordinate 555,219 downwards.
ATGAACACTAATAGACAGTTTAGCTACTCTAACAGACAGTATAAGAAAACTAATAGACAGTGTAGCTACATTGATCGACAATCTAGCTTCACTAACGGACAGTCTAGGAACATCAATAGACAATGTAGCTATACTAGTAGACAGTCTAGCTACACTAACAGACCGTCTATGAAAACTAATAGACAGTTTAGCTATATTGATAGACAATCTAGCTACACTAATAGACAGTCTAGGAACACTATTAGACAGTGTAGCTACTCTAATAGACAGTCTAGCTACACTAGTAGACAGTCTAGGAACACTATTTGACAGTGTAGCTACACTAATAGACAATCTAGCTACACTAATAGACAGTGTAGGAACACTATAAGACAGTGTAGCTACACTAATACACTGTCTAGCTACACTAACAGAAGTCTATGAACACTAATAGGCAGTGTAGCTACACTAATAGACAGTCTAGCTACACTAATAGACAGTCTAAGAACACTATTAGACAGTGTAGCTACACTATTAGACAGTCTAACTACACTAGTAGACAGTCTAGGAACACTATTAGACAGTGTAGCTACACTAATAGACAGTCTAGCTTCACTAATAGACAGTCTAGGAACACTATTAGACAGTGTAGCTACACTAATAGACAGTCAAGGAACACTATTAGACAGTGTAGCTACTCTAATAGACAGTCTAGCTACACTAATAGACAGTCTAGGAACACTATTAGACAGTGTAGCTACTCTAATAGACAGTCTAGCTACACTAGTAGACAGTCTAGGAACACTATTAGACAGTGTAGCTACACTAATAGACAATCTAGCTACACTAATAGACAGTCTAGGAACACTATAATACAGTGTAGCTACACTGATAGACAGTCTAGTTACGCTAACAGACACTCTATGAACTCTAATAGACAGTGTAGCTAACTAATAGACCGTCGATGAAAACAAATAGACAGTGTAGCTACTCAACAGACAGTATAAGAAAACTAATAGACAGTGTAGCTACATTGATAGACAATCTAGCTACAATAATAGACAGTCTAGGAACACTATTAGACAGTGTAGCTACACTGATAGACAGTCTAGCTACACTAACAGACAGTATATGAACACTAATAGACAGTGTAGCTACTCTTAGAGACAGTATAAGAAAACTAATAGAATGTGTAGCTACATTGATCGACAATCTAGCTTCACTAACGGACAGTCTAGGAACATCAATAGACAATGTAGCAATACTAGTAGACAGTCTAGCTACACTAACAGACCGTCTATGAAAACTAATAGACAGTTTAGCTATATTGATAGACAATCTAGCTACACTAATAGACAGTCTAGGAACACTATTAGACAGTGAAGCTACACTGATAGACAGTCTAGCTACACTAACAGACAGTATATGAACACTAATAGACAGTGTAGCTACTCTAACAGACAGTATAAGAAAACTAATAGACTGTGTAGCTACATTGATCGACAATCTAGCTTCACTAACGGACAGTCTAGGAACATCAATAGACAATGTAGCTATACTAGTAGACAGTCTAGCTACACTAACAGACCGTTTATGAAAACTAATAGACAGTTTAGCTATATTGATAGACAATCTAGCTACACTAATAGACAGTCTAGGAACACTATTAGACAGTGTAGCTACTCTAATAGACAGTCTAGCTACACAAGTAGACAGTCTAGGAACACTATTAGACAGTGTAGCTACACTAATAGACAATCTAGCTACACTAATAGACAGTCTAGGAACACTATAAGACAGTGTAGCTACACTAATACACTGTCTAACTACACTAACAGACAGTCTATGAACACTAATAGGCAGTGTAGCTACACTAATAGACAGTCTAGCTACACTAATAGACAGTCTATGAACACTATAAGACAGTGTAGCTACACTAATAGACAATCTAGCTACACTAATAGACAGTCTAGGAACACTATAAAACAGTGTAGCTACACTGATAGACAGTCTAGCTACACTAACAGACAGTCTATGAACTCTAATAGACAGTGTAGCTAACTAATAGACCGTCGATGAAAACAAATAGACAGTGTAGCTACTCAACAGAAAGTATAAGAAAACTAATAGACAGTGTAGCTACATTGTTAGACAATCTAGCTACACTAATAGACAGTCTAGGAACACTATTAGACAGTGTAGCTACACTGATAGACAGTCTAGCTACACTAACAGACAGTATATGAACACTAATAGACAGTGTAGCTACTTTAACAGACAGTATAAGAAAACTAATAGACAGTGTAGCTACATTGATCGACAATCTAGCTTCACTAACGGACAGTCTAGGAACATCAATAGACAATGTAGCTATACTAGTAAACAGTCTAGCTACACTAACAGACCGTCTATGAAAACTAATAGACAGTTTAGCTATATTAATAGACAATCTAGCTACACTAATAGACAGTCTAGGAACACTATTAGACAGTGTAGCTACTCTAATAGACAGTATAGCTACACTAGTAGACAGTCTAGGAACACTATTAGACAGTGTATCTACACTAATAGACAATCTAGCTACACTAATAGACAGTCTAGGAACACTATAAAACAGTGTAGCTACACTAATACACTGTCTAGCTACAATAACAGACAGTCTATGAACACTAATAGGCAGTGTAGCTACACTAATAGCCAGTCTAGCTACACTAATAGACAGTCTATTAACACTATAAGACAGTGTAGCTACACTAATAGACAATCTAGCTACACTAATAGACAATCTAGGAACACTATGAGACAGTGTAGCTACATTAATAGACAGTCTAGATACTAACAGACAGTCTATGAACACTAATAGACAGTGTAGCTTCTCTAACAGACCGTCTATGAAAACAAATAGACAGTGTAGCTACATTGATAAACAATCTAGTTACGCTAACAGACAGTCTAGGAACACTATTAGACAGTGTAGCTACACTAATAGACAGTCTAGGAACACTATTAGACAGTCTAACTACACTAGTAGACAGTCTAGGAACACTATTAGACAGTGTAGCTACACTAATGGACAGTCTAGCTACACTAATAGACAATCTAGGAACACTATTAGACAGTGTAGCTACACTAATAGACAGTCAAGGAACACTAATAGACAGTGTAGCTACTCTAATAGACAGTCTAGCTACACTAATAGACAGTCTAGGAACACTATTAGACAGTGTAGCTACACTAATAGACAGTCTAGCTACACGAACAGACAGTCTATGAACTCTAATAGACAGTGTAGCTAACTAATAGACCGTCGATGAAAACAAATAGACAGTGTAGCTACTCTAACAGACAGTATAAGAAAACTTATGGACAGTGTAGCTACATTGATAGACAATCTAGCTACACTAATGGACAGTCTAGGAACATCAATAGACAATGTAGCTACACTAGTAGACAGTCTAGCTACACTAACATACAGTATAGGAAAACTAATAGACAGTGTAGCTATATTGATAGACAATCTAGCTACTCTAATAGACAGTCTAGCTACACTATAATACAGTGTAGCTACACTGATAGACAGTCTAGCTACACTAACAGACAGTCTATGAACTCTAATAGACAGTGTAGCTAACTAATAGACCGTCGATGAAAACAAATAGACAGTGTAGCTACTCAACAGACAGTATAAGAAAACTAATAGACAGTGTAGCTACATTGATAGACAATCTAGCTAATCTAATAGACAGTCTAGGAACACTATTAGACTGTGTAGCTACACTGATAGACAGTCTAGCTACACTAACAGACAGTATATGAACACTAATAGACAGTGTAGCTACTCTAACAGACAGTATAAGAAAACTAATAGACAGTGTAGCTACATTGATAGCCAATCTAGCTTCACTAACGGACACTCTAGGAACATCAATAGACAATGTAGCTACACTATTAGACAGTCTAGCTTCACTAACAGACCGTCTATGAAAACTAATAGACAGTGTAGCTATATTGATAGACAATCTAGCTACACTAATTGACAGTCTATGAACACTATTAGACAGTGAAGCTACTCTAATAGACAGTCTAGCTACACTAATAGACAGTCTAGGAACACTATTAGACAGTGTAGCTACACTAATAGACAGTCTAGTTACACTTATAGACAGTCTAGGAACACTATAAGACAGTGTAGCTACACTAGTAGACAGTCTAGCAACACTAACAGACAGTCTAGGAACACTATTAGACAGTGTAGCTACACTGATAGACAGTCTAGCTACACTAACAGACAGTCTATGAACTCCAGTAGACAGTGTAACTAACTAATAGACCGTCGATGAAACAAATAGACAATGTAGCTACTTTAACAGACAGTATAAGAAAACTAATAGACAGTGTAGCTACATTGATAGACAATCTAGCTACACTAACGGACAGTCTAGGAACATCAATAGACAATGTAGCTACACTAGTAGACAGTCTAGCTACACTAACATACAGTATAGGAAAACTAATAGACAGTGTAGCTATATTGATAGACAGTCTAGCTTCTCTAATAGACAGTCTAGCTACACTTATAGACAGTCTAGGAACACTAATAGACAATGTAGCTACACTAGTAGACAGTCTAGCTACACTAACAGACAGTATAGGAAAACTAACAGACAGTGAAGCTATATTGATAGACAATCTAGCTACACTAATAAACAGTCTAGGAACACTATTAGACAGTGTAGCTACACTAATAGACAGTCTAGCTACACAAACAGACAGTATATCAACACTAATAGACAGTGTAGCTATTCTAACAGACAGTTTAAGAAAATTAAAAGACAGTGTAGCTACATTGATAGACAATCTAGCTACACTAACGGACAGTCTAGGAACATCAATAGACAATGTAGCTACACTAGTAGACAGTCTAGCTACACTAACAGACCGTCTATGAAAACTAATAGACATTGTAGCTATATTGATACACAATCTAGCTACACTAATAGACAGTCTAGGAACACTATTAGACAGTGTAGCTACACTAATAGACAGTCTAGCTACACTAGTAGACAGTCTAGGAACACTATTAGACAGTGTAGCTACATTAATAGACAGTCTAGCTACACTAACAGACATTCTATGAACACTAATAGACATTGTAGCTTCTCTAATAGACCATCTATGAAAACAAATAGACAGTATAGCTATATTGATAAACAATCTAGTTACGCTTACAGACAGTCTAGGAACACTATTAGACAGTGTAGCTACACTAATAGACAGTCTAGGAACACTATTAGACAGTGTAGCTACTCTAATAGACAGTCTAGCTACACTAATAGACAGTCTAGGAACACTATTAGACAGTGTAGCTACACTAGTAGACAGTCTAGCTACACTAATAGACAGTCTAGGAACACTATTAGACAGTGTAGCTACACTAATAGACAGTCTAGCTACACTAACAGACAGTCTATGAACTCGAATAGACAGTGTAGCTTACTAATAGACCGTCGATGAAAACAAATAGACAGTGTAGCTACTGTAACAGACAGTAATAGAAAACTAATAGACAGTGTAGCTACATTGATAGACAATATAGCTACACTAACGGACAGTCTAGGAACATCAATAGACAATGTAACTACACTAGTAGACAGTCTAGCTACACTAACATACAGTATAGGAAAACTAATAGACAGTGTAGCTATATTGATCGACAATCTAGCTTCTCTAATAGACAGTCTAGCTACACTAATAGACAGTCTAGGAACAACTTATAGACAATGTAGCTACACTAGTAGACAGTCTAGCTACACTAACAGACAGTATAGGAAAACTGATAGACAGTGTAGCTGTATTGATAGACAATCTTGCCACACTAATAGACAGTCTAGGAACGCTATTAGACAGTGTAGTAACACTAATAGACAGTCTAGCTACACGAACAGACAGTATATGAACACTAATAGACAGTGTAGCTACTCTAACAGACAGTATAAGAAAATTAAAAGACAGTGTAGCTACATTGATAGACAATCAAGCTACACTAACGGACAGTCTAGGAACATCAATAGACAATGTAGCTACACTAGTAGACAGTCTAGCTACACTAACAGACCGTCTATGAAAACTAATAGACAGTGTAGCTATATTGATACACAATCAAGCTACACTAATAGACAGTCTAGGAACACTATTAGACAGTGTAGCTACACTGATAGACAGTCTAGCTACACTAACAGACAGTATATGAACACTAATAGACAGTGTAGCTACTTTAACAGACAGTATAAGAAAACTAATAGACAGTGTAGCTACATTGATCGACAATCTAGCTTCACTAACGGACAGTCTAGGAACATCAATAGACAATGTAGCTATACTAGTAGACAGTCTAGCTACACTAACAGACCGTCTATGAAAACTAATAGACAGTTTAGCTATATTAATAGACAATCTAGCTACACTAATAGACAGTCTAGGAACACTATTAGACAGTGTAGCTACTCTAATAGACAGTATAGCTACACTAGTAGACAGTCGAGGAACACTATTAGACAGTGTATCTACACTAATAGACAATCTAGCTACACTAATAGACAGTCTAGGAACACTATAAAACAGTGTAGCTACACTAATACACTGTCCAATTACAATAACAGACAGTCTATGAACACTAATAGGCAGTGTAGCTACACTAATAGCCAGTCTAGCTACACTAATAGACAGTCTATTAACACTATAAGACAGTGTAGCTACACTAATAGACAATCTAGCTACACTAATAGACAATCTAGGAACACTATGAGACAGTGTAGCTACATTAATAGACAGTCTAGATACTAACAGACAGTCTATGAACACTAATAGACAGTGTAGCTTCTCTAACAGACCGTCTATGAAAACAAATAGACAGTGTAGCTACATTGATAAACAATCTAGTTACGCTAACAGACAGTCTAGGAACACTATTAGACAGTGTAGCTACACTAATAGACAGTCTAGGAACACTATTAGACAGTCTAACTACACTAGTAGACAGTCTAGGAACACTATGAGACAGTGTAGCTACACTAATGGACAGTCTAGCTACACTAATAGACAATCTAGGAACACTATTAGACAGTGTAGCTACACTAATAGACAGTCAAGGAACACTAATAGACAGTGTAGCTACTCTAATAGACAGTCTAGCTACACTAATAGACAGTATAGGAACACTATTAGACAGTGTAGCTACACTAATAGACAGTCTAGCTACACGAACAGACAGTCTATGAACTCTAATAGACAGTGTAGCTAACTAATAGACCGTCGATGAAAACAAATAGACAGTGTAGCTACTCTAACAGACAGTATAAGAAAACCTATGGACAGTGTAGCTACATTGATAGACAATCTAGCTACACTAATGGACAGTCTAGGAACATCAAAAGACAATGTAGCTACACTAGTAGACAGTCTAGCTACACTAACATACAGTATAGGAAAACTAATAGACAGTGTAGCTATATTGATAGACAATCTAGCTACTCTAATAGACAGTCTAGCTACACTATAATACAGTGTAGCTACACTGATAGACAGTCTAGCTACACTAACAGACAGTCTATGAACTCTAATAGACAGTGTAGCTAACTAATAGACCGTCGATGAAAACAAATAGACAGTGTAGCTACTCAACAGACAGTATAAGAAAACTAATAGACAGTGTAGCTACATTGATAGACAATCTAGCTAATCTAATAGACAGTCTAGGAACACTATTAGACTGTGTAGCTACACTGATAGACAGTCTAGCTACACTAACAGACAGTATATGAACACTAATAGACAGTGTAGCTACTCTAACAGACAGTATAAGAAAACTAATAGACAGTGTAGCTACATTGATAGCCAATCTAGCTTCACTAACGGACACTCTAGGAACATCAATAGACAATGTAGCTACACTATTAGACAGTCTAGCTTCACTAACAGACCGTCTATGAAAACTAATAGACAGTGTAGCTATATTGATAGACAATCTAGCTACACTAATTGACAGTCTATGAACACTATTAGACAGTGAAGCTACTCTAATAGACAGTCTAGCTACACTAATAGACAGTCTAGGAACACTATTAGACAGTGTAGCTACACTAATAGACAGTCTAGTTACACTTATAGACAGTCTAGGAACACTATAAGACAGTGTAGCTACACTAGTAGACAGTCTAGCAACACTAACAGACAGTCTAGGAACACTATTAGACAGTGTAGCTACACTGATAGACAGTCTAGCTACACTAACAGACAGTCTATGAACTCCAGTAGACAGTGTAACTAACTAATAGACCGTCGATGAAACAAATAGACAATGTAGCTACTTTAACAGACAGTATAAGAAAACTAATAGACAGTGTAGCTACATTGATAGACAATCTAGCTACACTAACGGACAGTCTAGGAACATCAATAGACAATGTAGCTACACTAGTAGACAGTCTAGCTACACTAACATACAGTATAGGAAAACTAATAGACAGTGTAGCTATATTGATAGACAGTCTAGCTTCTCTAATAGACAGTCTAGCTACACTTATAGACAGTCTAGGAACACTAATAGACAATGTAGCTACACTAGTAGACAGTCTAGCTACACTAACAGACAGTATAGGAAAACTAACAGACAGTGAAGCTATATTGATAGACAATCTAGCTACACTAATAAACAGTCTAGGAACACTATTAGACAGTGTAGCTACACTAATAGACAGTCTAGCTACACAAACAGACAGTATATCAACACTAATAGACAGTGTAGCTATTCTAACAGACAGTTTAAGAAAATTAAAAGACAGTGTAGCTACATTGATAGACAATCTAGCTACACTAACGGACAGTCTAGGAACATCAATAGACAATGTAGCTACACTAGTAGACAGTCTAGCTACACTAACAGACCGTCTATGAAAACAAATAGACAGTGTAGCTATATTGATACACAATCTAGCTACACTAATAGACAGTCTAGGAACACTATTAGACAGTGTAGCTACACTAATAGACAGTCTAGCTACACTAGTAGACAGTCTAGGAACACTATTAGACAGTGTAGCTACATTAATAGACAGTCTAGCTACACTAACAGACAGTCTATGAACACTAATAGACATTGTAGCTTCTCTAATAGACCATCTATGAAAACAAATAGACAGTATAGCTATATTGATAAACAATCTAGTTACGCTAACAGACAGTCTAGGAACACTATTAGACAGTGTAGCTACACTAATAGACAGTCTAGGAACACTATTAGACAGTGTAGCTACTCTAATAGACAGTCTAGCTACACTAATAGACAGTCTAGGAACACTATTAGACAGTGTAGCTACACTAGTAGACAGTCTAGCTACACTAATAGACAGTCTAGGAACACTATTAGACAGTGTAGCTACACTAATAGACAGTCTAGCTACACTAACAGACAGTCTATGAACTCGAATAGACAGTGTAGCTTACTAATAGACCGTCGATGAAAACAAATAGACAGTGTAGCTACTGTAACAGACAGCATAAGAAAACTAATAGACAGTGTAGCTACATTGATAGACAATATAGCTACACTAACGGACAGTCTAGGAACATCAATAGACAATGTAACTACACTAGTAGACAGTCTAGCTACACTAACATACAGTATAGGAAAACTAATAGACAGTGTAGCTATATTGATAGACAATCTAGCTTCTCTAATAGACAGTCTAGCTACACTAATAGACAGTCTAGGAACAACTTATAGACAATGTAGCTACACTAGTAGACAGTCTAGCTACACTAACAGACAGTATAGGAAAACTGATAGACAGTGTAGCTGTATTGATAGACAATCTTGCCACACTAATAGACAGTCTAGGAACGCTATTAGACAGTGTAGTAACACTAATAGACAGTCTAGCTACACGAACAGACAGTATATGAACACTAATAGACAGTGTAGCTACTCTAACAGACAGTATAAGAAAATTAAAAGACAGTGTAGCTACATTGATAGACAATCAAGCTACACTAACGGACAGTCTAGGAACATCAATAGACAATGTAGCTACACTAGTAGACAGTCTAGCTACACTAACAGACCGTCTATGAAAACTAATAGACAGTGTAGCTATATTGATACACAATCAAGCTACACTAATAAACAGTCTAGGTACACTAGTAGACAGTCTAGGAACACTATTAGACAGTGTAGCTACACTAATAGACAGTCTAACTACACTAGTAGACAGTCTAGGAACACTATTAGACAGTGTAGCTACAATAATAGACAGTCTAGCTACACTAATAGACAGTCTAGGAACACTATTAGACAGTGTAGCTACACTAATAGACACTCTAGCTACACTAATAGACAGTCTATGAACACTATTAGACAGTGTAGCTACACTGATAGACAGTCTAGCTACACTAGGGAGCGCAGTGGCTCAGTGGTAGAGTGCTTGTCTCGAGTTCGAAGGGTAGCGGTATCGAGCCTCACCGGCATCACTGCGTTGTGGTCCTTAGGCAAGACACATTCATCCTAGCTTAGTACTGGTTAAACCCAGGAAGAACCGTCCCGCATAACTGAAAGATTGTTGAGTGGACGTAAAGAACCAAATCAAACAAACAAAAACTAGCTACACTATTGGACAGTCTAGGAACATCAATAGACAATGTAGCTACACTAGTAGACAGTCTATTTACACTTACAGACCGTCTATGAAAACTAATAGACAGTGTAGCTATATTGATACACAATCTAGCTACACTAATAGACAGTCTAGGAACACTATAAGACAGTGTAGCTACACTAATAGACAGTCTAGCTACACTAGTAGACAGTCTAGGAACACTATTAGACAGTGTAGCTACACTAATAGACAATCTAGCTACACTAATAGACAGTCTAGGAACACTATAATACAGTGTAGCTACACTGATAGACAGTCTAGCTACACTAACAGACAGTCTATGAACTCTGATAGACAGTGTAGCTAACTATTAGACCGTCGATGAAAACAATTAGACAGTGTAGCTACACTAATAGTCAGTCTAGGAACACTATTAGACAGTGTAGCTAAACTGATAGACAGTCTAGCCACACTAACAGACAGTATATGAACACTAATAGACAGTGTAGCTACTCTAACAGACAGTATAAGAAAACTAATAGACAGTGTAGCTACATTGATCGACAATCTAGCTTCACTAACGGACAGTCTAGGAACATCAATAGACAATGTAGCTATACTAGTAGACAGTCTAGCTACACTAACAGACCGTCTATGAAAACTAATAGACAGTGTAGCTATATTGATAGACAATCTAGCTACACTAATAGACAGTCTAGCTACACTAGTAGACAGTCTAGGAACACTATTAGACAGTGTAGCTACACTAATAGACAATCTATTTACACTAATAGACAGTCTAGGAACACTATAAGACAGTGTAGCTACACTAATACACAGTCTAGCTACACTAACAGACAGTCTATGAACACTAATAGGCAGTGTAGCTACACTAATAGACAGTGTAGCTACACTAATAGACAGTCTAGGAACACTATAAGACAGTGTAGCTACACTAATGGACAATCTAGCTACACTAATAGACAGTCTAGGAACATTATAAGACAGTGTAGCTACATTAATAGACAGTCTAGCTACGCTAACAGACAGTCTAAGAACACTAATAGACAGTGTAGCTTCTCTAATAGACCGTCTATGAAAACAAATAGACAGTGTAGCTACATTGATAAACAATCTAGTTACGCTAACAGACAGTTTAGGAACACTATTAGACAGTGTAGTTACACTAATAGACAGTCTAGGAACACTATTAGACAGTGTAGCTATTCTAATAGACAGTCTAGCTACACTAATAGACAGTCTAGGAACACTATTAGACAGTGTAGCTACACTAGTAGACAGTCTAGCTACACTAATAGACAGTCTAGGAACACTATTAGACAGTGTAGCTACACTAATAGACAGTCTAGCTACACTAACAGACAGTCGTTGAACTCTAATAGACAGTGTAGCTAACTAATAGACCGTCGATGAAAACAAATAGACAGTGTAGCTACTCTAACAGACAATATAAGAAAACTAATAGACAGTGTAGCTACATTGATAGACAATCTAGCTACACTAACGGACAGTCTAGGAACATCAATAGACAATGTAACTACACTTGTAGACAGTCAAGCTACACTAACATACAGTATAGGAAAAGTAAAAGACAGTGTAGCTATATTGATAGACAATCTAGCTACTCTAATAGACAGTCTAGCTACACTAATAGACAGTCTAGGAACGCTAATAGACAATGTAGCTACACTAGTAGACAGTCTAGCTACACTAACAGACAGTATAGGAAAACACATAGACAGTGTAGCTATATTGATAGACAATCTAGCTACTTTAATAGACAGTCTAGGAACACTATTAGACAGTGTAGCTACACTAATAGACAGTCTAGCTACACGAACAGACAGTATATGAACACTAATAGACAGTGTAGCTACTTTAACAGACAGTATTAAGAAAATTAAAAGACAGTGTAACTACATTGATAGACAATCAAGCTACACTAACGGACAGTCTAGGAACATCAATAGACAGTCTAGGAACACTAATAGACAATGTAGCTACACTAGTAGACAGTCTAGCTACACTAACAGACCGTCTATGAAAACTAATATACAGTTTAGCTATATTGATACACAATCTAGCTACACTAACAGACAGTCTAGGAACAGTATTGACAGTGTAGCTACACTAAAAGACAGTCTAACTACACTAGTTGACTGTCTAGGAACACTATTAGACAGTGTAGCTACACTAATAGACAGTCTAGCTACACTAATACACAGTCTACGAACACTATTAGACAGTGTAGTTACACTAATAGACAACCTAGCTACACTAATAGACAGACTAGGAACACTATTAGACAGTGTAGCTACACTGATAGACAGTCTAGTTACACTAACAGACAGTATATGAACACTAATAGACAGTGTAGCTACTCTAACAGACAGTATAAGAAACTAATAGACAGTGTATCTACATTGATAGACAATCTAGCTTTACTAACAGACAGTCTACGAACATCAATAGACAATGTAGCTACACTAGTAGACAGTCTAGCAACACTAACAGACCGTCTATGAAAACTAATAGATAGTGTAGCTATATTGAAAGACAATCTAGCTACACTAATTGACAGTCTAGGAACACTATAAGACAGTGTAGCTACTCTAATAGACAGTCTAGCTACACTAGTAGACAGTCTAGGAACACTATTAGACAGTGTAGCTACACTAATAGACAATCTAGCTACACTAATAGACAGTCTAGGAACACTATAAGACAGTGTAGCTACACTAATAGACAGTCTAGCTACACTAACAGACAGTCTATGAACACTAATAGACAGTGTAGCTACACTAATAGACATTCTAGCTACACTAATAGACAGTATAGGAACACTATAAGACAGTGTAGCTACACTAATGGACAATCTAGCTACACTAATAGACAGTCTAGGAACATTATAAGACAGTGTAGCTACATTAATAGACAGTCTAGCTACGCTAACAGACAGTCTAAGAACACTAATAGACAGTGTAGCTTCTCTAATAGACCGTCTATGAAAACAAATAGACAGTGTAGCTACATTGATAAACAATCTAGTTACGCTAACAGACAGTTTAGGAACACTATTAGACAGTGTAGCTACACTAATAGACAGTCTAGGAACACTATTAGACAGTGTAGCTATTCTAATAGACAGTCTAGCTACACTAATAGACAGTCTAGGAACACTATTAGACAGTGTAGCTACACTAGTAGACAGTCTAGCTACACTAATAGACAGTCTAGGAACACTATTAGACAGGGTAGCTACACTAATAGACAGTCTAGCTACACTAACAGACAGTCGTTGAACTCTAATAGACAGTGTAGCTAACTAATAGACCGTCGATGAAAACAAATAGACAGTGTAGCTACTCTAACAGACAATATAAGAAAACTAATAGACAGTGTAGCTACATTGATAGACAATCTAGCTACACTAACGGACAGTCTAGGAACATCAATAGACAATGTAACTACACTTGTAGACAGTCAAGCTACACTAACATACAGTATAGGAAAAGTAAAAGACAGTGTAGCTATATTGATAGACAATCTAGCTACTCTAATAGACAGTCTAGCTACACTAATAGACAGTCTAGGAACGCTAATAGACAATGTAGCTACACTAGTAGACAGTCTAGCTACACTAACAGACAGTATAGGAAAACACATAGACAGTGTAGCTATATTGATAGACAATCTAGCTACTTTAATAGACAGTCTAGGAACACTATTAGACAGTGTAGCTACACTAATAGACAGTCTAGCTACACGAACAGACAGTATATGAACACTAATAGACAGTGTAGCTACTTTAACAGACAGTATTAAGAAAATTAAAAGACAGTGTAACTACATTGATAGACAATCAAGCTACACTAACGGAGAGTCTAGGAACATCAATAGACAGTCTAGGAACACTAATAGACAATGTAGCTACACTAGTAGACAGTCTAGCTACACTAACAGACCGTCTATGAAAACTAATATACAGTTTAGCTATATTGATACACAATCTAGCTACACTAACAGACAGTCTAGGAACAGTATTGACAGTGTAGCTACACTAAAAGACAGTCTAACTACACTAGTTGACTGTGTAGGAACACTATTAGACAGTGTAGCTACACTAATAGACAGTCTAGCTACACTAATACACAGTCTACGAACACTATTAGACAGTGTAGTTACACTAATAGACAACCTAGCTACACTAATAGACAGTCTAGGAACACTATTAGACAGTGTAGCTACACTGATAGACAGTCTAGCTACACTAACAGACAGTATATGAACACTAATAGACAGTGTAGCTACTCTAACAGACAGTATAAGAAACTAATAGACAGTGTAGCTACATTGATAGACAATCTAGCTTTACTAACGGACAGTCTACGAACATCAATAGACAATGTAGCTACACTAGTAGACAGTCTAGCAACACTAACAGACCGTCTATGAAAACTAATAGATAGTGTAGCTATATTGAAAGACAATCTAGCTACACTAATTGACAGTCTAGGAACACTATAAGACAGTGTAGCTACTCTAATAGACAGTCTAGCTACACTAGTAGACAGTCTAGGAACACTATTAGACAGTGTAGCTACACTAATAGACAATCTAGCTACACTAATAGACAGTCTAGGAACACTATAAGACAGTGTAGCTACACTAATAGACAGTCTAGCTACACTAACAGACAGTCTATGAACACTAATAGACAGTGTAGCTACACTAATAGACATTCTAGCTACACTAATAGACAGTATAGGAAAACTAATAGACAGTGTAGCTACATTGCTACACAATCTAGCTACACTAATAGACAGTCTAGGAACACTACTAGACAGTGTAGCTACACTAATAGACAGTCTAGCTACACTAATAGACAGTCTAGGAACACTATTAGACAGTGTAGCTACACTAATAGACAATCTAGCTACACTAATAGACAGTCTAGGAACACTATAATACAGTGTAGCTACACTGATAGACAGTCTAGCTACACTAACAGACAGTCTATGAACTCTAATAGACAGTGTAGCTAACTAATAGACCGTCGATGAAAACAAATAGACAGTGTAGCTACTCAACAGACAGTATAAGAAAACTAATAGACAGTGTAGCTACATTGATAGAAAATCTAGCTAATCTAATAGACAGTCTAGGAACACTATTAAACAGTGTAGCTACACTGATAGACAGTCTAGCTACACTAACAGACAGTATATGAACACTAATAGACAGTGTAGCTACTCTAACAGACAGTTAAGAAAACTAATAGACAGTGTAGCTACATTGATCGACAATCTAGCTTCACTAACGGACAGTCTAGGAACATCAATAGACAATGTAGCTATACTAGTAGACAGTCTAGCTACACTAACAGACCGTCTATGAAAACTAATAGACAGTTTAGCTATATTGATAGACAATCTAGCTACACTAATAGACAGTCTAGGAACACTATTAGACAGTGTAGCTACTCTAATAGACAGTCTAGCTACACTAGTAGACAGTCTAGGAACACTATTTGACAGTGTAGCTACACTAATAGACAATCTAGCTACACTAATAGACAGTGTAGGAACACTATAAGACAGTGTAGCTACACTAATACACTGTCTAGCTACACTAACAGACAGTCTATGAACACTAATAGGCAGTGTAGCTACACTAATAGACAGTCTAGCTACACTAATAGACAGTCTAGGAACACTATTAGACAGTGTAGCTACACTATTAGACTGTCTAACTACACTAGTAGACAGTCTAGGAACACTATTAGACAGTGTAGCTACACTAATAGACAGTCTAGCTTCACTAATAGACAGTCTAGGAACACTATTAGACAGTGTAGCTACACTAATAGACAGTCAAGGAACACTATTAGACAGTGTAGCTACTCTAATAGACAGTCTAGCTACACTAATAGACAGTCTAGGAACACTATTAGACAGTGTAGCTACTCTAATAGACAGTCTAGCTACACTAGTAGACAGTCTAGGAACACTATTAGACAGTGTAGCTACACTAATAGACAATCTAGCTACACTAATAGACAGTCTAGGAACACTATAATACAGTGTCGCTACACTGATAGACAGTCTAGTTACACTAACAGACAGTCTATGAACTCTAATAGACAGTGTAGCTAACTAATAGACCGTCGATGAAAACAAATAGACAGTGTAGCTACTCAACAGACAGTATAAGAAAACTAATAGACAGTGTAGCTACATTGATAGACAATCTAGCTACAATAATAGACAGTCTAGGAACACTATTAGACAGTGTAGCTACACTGATAGACAGTCTAGCTACACTAACAGACAGTATATGAACACTAATAGACAGTGTAGCTACTCTTAGAGACAGTATAAGAAAACTAATAGAATGTGTAGCTACATTGATCGACAATCTAGCTTCACTAACGGACAGTCTAGGAACATCAATAGACAATGTAGCAATACTAGTAGACAGTCTAGCTACACTAACAGACCGTCTATGAAAACTAATAGACAGTTTAGCTATATTGATAGACAATCTAGCTACACTAATAGACAGTCTAGGAACACTATTAGACAGTGAAGCTACACTGATAGACAGTCTAGCTACACTAACAGACAGTATATGAACACTAATAGACAGTGTAGCTACTCTAACAGACAGTATAAGAAAACTAATAGACTGTGTAGCTACATTGATCGACAATCTAGCTTCACTAACGGACAGTCTAGGAACATCAATAGACAATGTAGCTATACTAGTAGACAGTCTAGCTACACTAACAGACCGTTTATGAAAACTAATAGACAGTTTAGCTATATTGATAGACAATCTAGCTACACTAATAGACAGTCTAGGAACACTATTAGACAGTGTAGCTACTCTAATAGACAGTCTAGCTACACAAGTAGACAGTCTAGGAACACTATTAGACAGTGTAGCTACACTAATAGACAATCTAGCTACACTAATAGACAGTCTAGGAACACTATAAGACAGTGTAGCTACACTAATACACTGTCTAACTACACTAACAGACAGTCTATGAACACTAATAGGCAGTGTAGCTACACTAATAGACAGTCTAGCTACACTAATAGACAGTCTATGAACACTATAAGACAGTGTAGCTACACTAATAGACAATCTAGCTACACTAATAGACAGTCTAGGAACACTATAAAACAGTGTAGCTACACTGATAGACAGTCTAGCTACACTAACAGACAGTCTATGAACTCTAATAGACAGTGTAGCTAACTAATAGACCGTCGATGAAAACAAATAGACAGTGTAGCTACTCAACAGAAAGTATAAGAAAACTAATAGACAGTGTAGCTACATTGTTAGACAATCTAGCTACACTAATAGACAGTCTAGGAACACTATTAGACAGTGTAGCTACACTGATAGACAGTCTAGCTACACTAACAGACAGTATATGAACACTAATAGACAGTGTAGCTACTTTAACAGACAGTATAAGAAAACTAATAGACAGTGTAGCTACATTGATCGACAATCTAGCTTCACTAACGGACAGTCTAGGAACATCAATAGACAATGTAGCTATACTAGTAAACAGTCTAGCTACACTAACAGACCGTCTATGAAAACTAATAGACAGTTTAGCTATATTAATAGACAATCTAGCTACACTAATAGACAGTCTAGGAACACTATTAGACAGTGTAGCTACTCTAATAGACAGTATAGCTACACTAGTAGACAGTCTAGGAACACTATTAGACAGTGTATCTACACTAATAGACAATCTAGCTACACTAATAGACAGTCTAGGAACACTATAAAACAGTGTAGCTACACTAATACACTGTCTAGCTACAATAACAGACAGTCTATGAACACTAATAGGCAGTGTAGCTACACTAATAGCCAGTCTAGCTACATTAATAGACAGTCTATTAACACTATAAGACAGTGTAGCTACACTAATAGACAATCTAGCTACACTAATAGACAATCTAGGAACACTATGAGACAGTGTAGCTACATTAATAGACAGTCTAGATACTAACAGACAGTCTATGAACACTAATAGACAGTGTAGCTTCTCTAACAGACCGTCTATGAAAACAAATAGACAGTGTAGCTACATTGATAAACAATCTAGTTACGCTAACACACAGCCTAGGAACACTATTAGACAGTGTAGCTACACTAATAGACAGTCTAGGAACACTATTAGACAGTCTAACTACACTAGTAGACAGTCTAGGAACACTATTAGACAGTGTAGCTACACTAATGGACAGTCTAGCTACACTAATAGACAATCTAGGAACACTATTAGACAGTGTAGCTACACTAATAGACAGTCAAGGAACACTAATAGACAGTGTAGCTACTCTAATAGACAGTCTAGCTACACTAATAGACAGTCTAGGAACACTATTAGACAGTGTAGCTACACTAATAGACAGTCTAGCTACACGAACAGACAGTCTATGAACTCTAATAGACAGTGTAGCTAACTAATAGACCGTCGATGAAAACAAATAGACAGTGTAGCTACTCTAACAGACAGTATAAGAAAACTTATGGACAGTGTAGCTACATTGATAGACAATCTAGCTACACTAATGGACAGTCTAGGAACATCAATAGACAATGTAGCTACACTAGTAGACAGTCTAGCTACACTAACATACAGTATAGGAAAACTAATAGACAGTGTAGCTATATTGATAGACAATCTAGCTACTCTAATAGACAGTCTAGCTACACTATAATACAGTGTAGCTACACTGATAGACAGTCTAGCTACACTAACAGACAGTCTATGAACTCTAATAGACAGTGTAGCTAACTAATAGACCGTCGATGAAAACAAATAGACAGTGTAGCTACTCAACAGACAGTATAAGAAAACTAATAGACAGTGTAGCTACATTGATAGACAATCTAGCTAATCTAATAGACAGTCTAGGAACACTATTAGACTGTGTAGCTACACTGATAGACAGTCTAGCTACACTAACAGACAGTATATGAACACTAATAGACAGTGTAGCTACTCTAACAGACAGTATAAGAAAACTAATAGACAGTGTAGCTACATTGATAGCCAATCTAGCTTCACTAACGGACACTCTAGGAACATCAATAGACAATGTAGCTACACTATTAGACAGTCTAGCTTCACTAACAGACCGTCTATGAAAACTAATAGACAGTGTAGCTATATTGATAGACAATCTAGCTACACTAATTGACAGTCTATGAACACTATTAGACAGTGAAGCTACTCTAATAGACAGTCTAGCTACACTAATAGACAGTCTAGGAACACTATTAGACAGTGTAGCTACACTAATAGACAGTCTAGTTACACTTATAGACAGTCTAGGAACACTATAAGACAGTGTAGCTACACTAGTAGACAGTCTAGCAACACTAACAGACAGTCTAGGAACACTATTAGACAGTGTAGCTACACTGATAGACAGTCTAGCTACACTAACAGACAGTCTATGAACTCCAGTAGACAGTGTAACTAACTAATAGACCGTCGATGAAACAAATAGACAATGTAGCTACTTTAACAGACAGTATAAGAAAACTAATAGACAGTGTAGCTACATTGATAGACAATCTAGCTACACTAACGGACAGTCTAGGAACATCAATAGACAATGTAGCTACACTAGTAGACAGTCTAGCTACACTAACATACAGTATAGGAAAACTAATAGACAGTGTAGCTATATTGATAGACAGTCTAGCTTCTCTAATAGACAGTCTAGCTACACTTATAGACAGTCTAGGAACACTAATAGACAATGTAGCTACACTAGTAGACAGTCTAGCTACACTAACAGACAGTATAGGAAAACTAACAGACAGTGAAGCTATATTGATAGACAATCTAGCTACACTAATAAACAGTCTAGGAACACTATTAGACAGTGTAGCTACACTAATAGACAGTCTAGCTACACAAACAGACAGTATATCAACACTAATAGACAGTGTAGCTATTCTAACAGACAGTTTAAGAAAATTAAAAGACAGTGTAGCTACATTGATAGACAATCTAGCTACACTAACGGACAGTCTAGGAACATCAATAGACAATGTAGCTACACTAGTAGACAGTCTAGCTACACTAACAGACCGTCTATGAAAACTAATAGACAGTGTAGCTATATTGATACACAATCTAGCTACACTAATAGACAGTCTAGGAACACTATTAGACAGTGTAGCTACACTAATAGACAGTCTAGCTACACTAGTAGACAGTCTAGGAACACTATTAGACAGTGTAGCTACATTAATAGACAGTCTAGCTACACTAACAGACATTCTATGAACACTAATAGACATTGTAGCTTCTCTAATAGACCATCTATGAAAACAAATAGACAGTATAGCTATATTGATAAACAATCTAGTTACGCTTACAGACAGTCTAGGAACACTATTAGACAGTGTAGCTACACTAATAGACAGTCTAGGAACACTATTAGACAGTGTAGCTACTCTAATAGACAGTCTAGCTACACTAATAGACAGTCTAGGAACACTATTAGACAGTGTAGCTACACTAGTAGACAGTCTAGCTACACTAATAGACAGTCTAGGAACACTATTAGACAGTGTAGCTACACTAATAGACAGTCTAGCTACACTAACAGACAGTCTATGAACTCGAATAGACAGTGTAGCTTACTAATAGACCGTCGATGAAAACAAATAGACAGTGTAGCTACTGTAACAGACAGTAATAGAAAACTAATAGACAGTGTAGCTACATTGATAGACAATATAGCTACACTAACGGACAGTCTAGGAACATCAATAGACAATGTAACTACACTAGTAGACAGTCTAGCTACACTAACATACAGTATAGGAAAACTAATAGACAGTGTAGCTATATTGATCGACAATCTAGCTTCTCTAATAGACAGTCTAGCTACACTAATAGACAGTCTAGGAACAACTTATAGACAATGTAGCTACACTAGTAGAAAGTCTAGCTACACTAACAGACAGTATAGGAAAACTGATAGACAGTGTAGCTGTATTGATAGACAATCTTGCCACACTAATAGACAGTCTAGGAACGCTATTAGACAGTGTAGTAACACTAATAGACAGTCTAGCTACACGAACAGACAGTATATGAACACTAATAGACAGTGTAGCTACTCTAACAGACAGTATAAGAAAATTAAAAGACAGTGTAGCTACATTGATAGACAATCAAGCTACACTAACGGACAGTCTAGGAACATCAATAGACAATGTAGCTACACTAGTAGACAGTCTAGCTACACTAACAGACCGTCTATGAAAACTAATAGACAGTGTAGCTATATTGATACACAATCAAGCTACACTAATAGACAGTCTAGGAACACTATTAGACAGTGTAGCTACACTGATAGACAGTCTAGCTACACTAACAGACAGTATATGAACACTAATAGACAGTGTAGCTACTTTAACAGACAGTATAAGAAAACTAATAGACAGTGTAGCTACATTGATCGACAATCTAGCTTCACTAACGGACAGTCTAGGAACATCAATAGACAATGTAGCTATACTAGTAGACAGTCTAGCTACACTAACAGACCGTCTATGAAAACTAATAGACAGTTTAGCTATATTAATAGACAATCTAGCTACACTAATAGACAGTCTAGGAACACTATTAGACAGTGTAGCTACTCTAATAGACAGTATAGCTACACTAGTAGACAGTCGAGGAACACTATTAGACAGTGTATCTACACTAATAGACAATCTAGCTACACTAATAGACAGTCTAGGAACACTATAAAACAGTGTAGCTACACTAATACACTGTCTAGCTACAATAACAGACAGTCTATGAACACTAATAGGCAGTGTAGCTACACTAATAGCCAGTCTAGCTACACTAATAGACAGTCTATTAACACTATAAGACAGTGTAGCTACACTTATAGACAATCTAGCTACACTAATAGACAATCTAGGAACACTATGAGACAGTGTAGCTACATTAATAGACAGTCTAGATACTAACAGACAGTCTATGAACACTAATAGACAGTGTAGCTTCTCTAACAGACCGTCTATGAAAACAAATAGACAGTGTAGCTACATTGATAAACAATCTAGTTACGCTAACAGACAGTCTAGGAACACTATTAGACAGTGTAGCTACACTAATAGACAGTCTAGGAACACTATTAGACAGTCTAACTACACTAGTAGACAGTCTAGGAACACTATGAGACAGTGTAGCTACACTAATGGACAGTCTAGCTACACTAATAGACAATCTAGGAACACTATTAGACAGTGTAGCTACACTAATAGACAGTCAAGGAACACTAATAGACAGTGTAGCTACTCTAATAGACAGTCTAGCTACACTAATAGACAGTATAGGAACACTATTAGACAGTGTATCTACACTAATAGACAGTCTAGCTACACGAACAGACAGTCTATGAACTCTAATAGACAGTGTAGCTAACTAATAGACCGTCGATGAAAACAAATAGACAGTGTAGCTACTCTAACAGACAGTATAAGAAAACCTATGGACAGTGTAGCTACATTGATAGACAATCTAGCTACACTAATGGACAGTCTAGGAACATCTAAAGACAATGTAGCTACACTAGTAGACAGTCTAGCTACACTAACATACAGTATAGGAAAACTAATAGACAGTGTAGCTATATTGATAGACAATCTAGCTACTCTAATAGACAGTCTAGCTACACTATAATACAGTGTAGCTACACTGATAGACAGTCTAGCTACACTAAGAGACAGTCTATGAACTCTAATAGACAGTGTAGCTAACTAATAGACCGTCGATGAAAACAAATAGACAGTGTAGCTACTCAACAGACAGTATAAGAAAACTAATAGACAGTGTAGCTACATTGATAGACAATCTAGCTAATCTAATAGACAGTCTAGGAACACTATTAGACTGTGTAGCTACACTGATAGACAGTCTAGCTACACTAACAGACAGTATATGAACACTAATAGACAGTGTAGCTACTCTAACAGACAGTATAAGAAAACTAATAGACAGTGTAGCTACATTGATAGCCAATCTAGCTTCACTAACGGACACTCTAGGAACATCAATAGACAATGTAGCTACACTATTAGTCAGTCTAGCTTCACTAACAGACCGTCTATGAAAACTAATAGACAGTGTAGCTATATTGATAGACAATCTAGCTACACTAATTGACAGTCTATGAACACTATTAGACAGTGAAGCTACTCTAATAGACAGTCTAGCTACACTAATAGACAGTCTAGGAACACTATTAGACAGTGTAGCTACACTAATAGACAGTCTAGTTACACTTATAGACAGTCTAGGAACACTATAAGACAGTGTAGCTACACTAGTAGACAGTCTAGCAACACTAACAGACAGTCTAGGAACACTATTAGACAGTGTAGCTACACTGATAGACAGTCTAGCTACACTAACAGACAGTCTATGAACTCCAGTAGACAGTGTAACTAACTAATAGACCGTCGATGAAACAAATAGACAATGTAGCTACTTTAACAGACAGTATAAGAAAACTAATAGACAGTGTAGCTACATTGATAGACAATCTAGCTACACTAACGGACAGTCTAGGAACATCAATAGACAATGTAGCTACACTAACATACAGTATAGGAAAACTAATAGACAGTGTAGCTATATTGATAGACAGTCTAGCTTCTCTAATAGACAGTCTAGCTACACTTATAGACAGTCTAGGAACACTAATAGACAATGTAGCTACACTAGTAGACAGTCTAGCTACAATAACAGACAGTATAGGAAAACTAACAGACAGTGAAGCTATATTGATAGACAATCTAGCTACACTAATAAACAGTCTAGGAACACTATTAGACAGTGTAGCTACACTAATAGACAGTCTAGCTACACAAACAGACAGTATATCAACACTAATAGACAGTGTAGCTATTCTAACAGACAGTTTAAGAAAATTAAAAGACAGTGTAGCTACATTGATAGACAATCTAGCTACACTAACGGACAGTCTAGGAACATCAATAGACAATGTAGCTACACTAGTAGACAGTCTAGCTACACTAACAGACCGTCTATGAAAACTAATAGACAGTGTAGCTATATTGATACACAATCTAGCTACACTAATAGACAGTCTAGGAACACTATTAGACAGTGTAGCTACACTAATAGACAGTCTAGCTACACTAGTAGACAGTCTAGGAACACTATTAGACAGTGTAGCTACATTAATAGACAGTCTAGCTACACTAACAGACAGTCTATGAACACTAATAGACATTGTAGCTTCTCTAATAGACCATCTATGAAAACAAATAGACAGTATAGCTATATTGATAAACAATCTAGTTACGCTAACAGACAGTCTAGGAACACTATTAGACAGTGTAGCTACACTAAAAGACAGTCTAGGAACACTATTAGACAGTGTAGCTACTCTAATAGACAGTCTAGCTACACTAATAGACAGTCTAGGAACACTATTAGACAGTGTAGCTACACTAGTAGACAGTCTAGCTACACTAATAGACAGTCTAGGAACACTATTAGACAGTGTAGCTACACTAATAGACAGTCTAGCTACACTAACAGACAGTCTATGAACTCGAATAGACAGTGTAGCTTACTAATAGACCGTCGATGAAAACAAATAGACAGTGTAGCTACTGTAACAGACAGTATAAGAAAACTAATAGACAGTGTAGCTACATTGATAGACAATATAGCTACACTAACGGACAGTCTAGGAACATCAATAGACAATGTAACTACACTAGTAGACAGTCTAGCTACACTAACATACAGTATAGGAAAACTAATAGACAGTGTAGCTATATTGATAGACAATCTAGCTTCTCTAATAGACAGTCTAGCTACACTAATAGACAGTCTAGGAACAACTTATAGACAATGTAGCTACACTAGTAGACAGTCTAGCTACACTAACAGACAGTATAGGAAAACTGATAGACAGTGTAGCTGTATTGATAGACAATCTTGCCACACTAATAGACAGTCTAGGAACGCTATTAGACAGTGTAGTAACACTAATAGACAGTCTAGCTACACGAACAGACAGTATATGAACACTAATAGACAGTGTAGCTACTCTAACAGACAGTATAAGAAAATTAAAAGACAGTGTAGCTACATTGATAGACAATCAAGCTACACTAACGGACAGTCTAGGAACATCAATAGACAATGTAGCTACACTAGTAGACAGTCTAGCTACACTAACAGACCGTCTATGAAAACTAATAGACAGTGTAGCTATATTGATACACCATCAAGCTACAGTAATAAACAGTCTAGGTACACTATTAGACAGTGTAGCTACACTAATAGACAGTCTAACTACACTAGTAGACAGTCTAGGAACACTATTAGACAGTGTAGCTACAATAATAGACAGTCTAGCTACACTAATAGACAGTCTAGGAACACTATTAGACAGTGTAGCTACACTAATAGACACTCTAGCTACACTAATAGACAGTCTATGAACACTATTAGACAGTGTAGCTACACTGATAGACAGTCTAGCTACACTAGGGAGCGCAGTGGCTCAGTGGTAGAGTGCTTGTCTCGAGTTCGAAGGGTAGCGGTATCGAGCCTCACCGGCGTCACTGCGTTGTGGTCCTTAGGCAAGACACATTCATCCTAGCTTAGTACTGGTTAAACCCAGGAAGAACCGTCCCGCATAACTGAAAGATTGTTGAGTGGACGTAAAGAACCAAATCAAACAAACAAAAACTAGCTACACTAGTAGACAGTCTATTTACACTTACAGACCGTCTATGAAAACTAATAGACAGTGTAGCTATATTGATACACAATCTAGCTACACTAATAGACAGTCTAGGAACACTATAAGACAGTGTAGCTACACTAATAGACAGTCTAGCTACACTAGTAGACAGTCTAGGAACACTATTAGACAGTGTAGCTACACTAATAGACAATCTAGCTACACTAATAGACAGTCTAGGAACACTATAATACAGTGTAGCTACACTGATAGACAGTCTAGCTACACTAACAGACAGTCTATGAACTCTGATAGACAGTGTAGCTAACTATTAGACCGTCGATGAAAACAATTAGACAGTGTAGCTACACTAATAGTCAGTCTAGGAACACTATTAGACAGTTTAGCTAAACTGATAGACAGTCTAGCCACACTAACAGACAGTATATGAACACTAATAGACAGTGTAGCTACTCTAACAGACAGTATAAGAAAACTAATAGACAGTGTAGCTACATTGATCGACAATCTAGCTTCACTAACGGACAGTCTAGGAACATCAATAGACAATGTAGCTATACTAGTAGACAGTCTAGCTACACTAACAGACCGTCTATGAAAACTAATAGACAGTGTAGCTATATTGATAGACAATCTAGCTACACTAATAGACAGTCTAGCTACACTAGTAGACAGTCTAGGAACACTATTAGACAGTGTAGCTACACTAATAGACAATCTATTTACACTAATAGACAGTCTAGGAACACTATAAGACAGTGTAGCTACACTAATACACAGTCTAGCTACACTAACAGACAGTCTATGAACACTAATAGGCAGTGTAGCTACACTAAAAGACAGTCTAGCTACACTAATAGACAGTCTAGGAACACTATAAGACAGTGTAGCTACACTAATGGACAATCTAGCTACACTAATAGACAGTCTAGGAACATTATAAGACAGTGTAGCTACATTAATAGACAGTCTAGCTACGCTAACAGACAGTCTAAGAACACTAATAGACAGTGTAGCTTCTCTAATAGACCGTCTATGAAAACAAATAGACAGTGTAGCTACATTGATAAACAATCTAGTTACGCTAACAGACAGTTTAGGAACACTATTAGACAGTGTAGCTACACTAATAGACAGTCTAGGAACACTATTAGACAGTGTAGCTATTCTAATAGACAGTCTAGCTACACTAATAGACAGTCTAGGAACACTATTAGACAGTGTAGCTACACTAGTAGACAGTCTAGCTACACTAATAGACAGTCTAGGAACACTATTAGACAGTGTAGCTACACTAATAGACAGTCTAGCTACACTAACAGACAGTCGTTGAACTCTAATAGACAGTGTAGCTAACTAATAGACCGTCGATGAAAACAAATAGACAGTGTAGCTACTCTAACAGACAATATAAGAAAACTAATAGACAGTGTAGCTACATTGATAGACAATCTAGCTACACTAACGGACAGTCTAGGAACATCAATAGACAATGTAACTACACTAGTAGACAGTCAAGCTACACTAACATACAGTATAGGAAAAGTAAAAGACAGTGTAGCTATATTGATAGACAATCTAGCTACTCTAATAGACAGTCTAGCTACACTAGTAGACAGTCTAGGAACGCTAATAGACAATGTAGCTACACTAGTAGACAGTCTAGCTACACTAACAGACAGTATAGGAAAACACATAGACAGTGTAGCTATATTGATAGACAATCTAGCTACTTTAATAGACAGTCTAGGAACGCTATTAGACAGTGTAGCTACACTAATAGACAGTCTAGCTACACGAACAGACAGTATATGAACACTAATAGACAGTGTAGCTACTTTAACAGACAGTATTAAGAAAATTAAAAGACAGTGTAACTACATTGATAGACAATCAAGCTACACTAACGGACAGTCTAGGAACATCAATAGACAGTCTAGGAACACTAATAGACAATGTAGCTACACTAGTAGACAGTCTAGCTACACTAACAGACCGTCTATGAAAACTAATAGACAGTTTAGCTATATTGATACACAATCTAGCTACACTAACAGACAGTCTAGGAACAGTATTGAAAGTGTAGGTACACTAAAAGACAGTCTAGCTACACTAATAGACAGTCTAGGAACACTATTAGACAGTGTAGCTACACTGATAGACAGTCTAGCTACACTAACAGACAGTATATGAACACTAATAGACAGTGTAGCTACTCTAACAGACAGTATAAGAAACTAACAGACAGTGTAGCTACATTGATAGACAATCTAGCTTTACTAACGGACAGTCTACGAACATCAATAGACAATGTAGCTACACTAGTAGACAGTCTAGCAACACTAACAGACCGTCTATGAAAACTAATAGATAGTGAAGCTATATTGAAAGACAATCTAGCTACACTAATTGACAGTCTAGGAACACTATAAGACAGTGTAGCTACTCTAATAGACAGTCTAGCTACACTAGTAGACAGTCTAGGAACACTATTAGACAGTGTAGCTACACTAATAGACAATCTAGCTACACTAATAGACAGTCTAGGAACACTATAAGACAGTGTAGCTACACTAATAGACAGTCTAGCTACACTAACAGATAGTCTATGAACACTAATAGACAGTGTAGCTACACTAATAGACAGTCTAGCTACACTAATAGACAGTATAGGAAAACTAATAGACAGTGTAGCTACATTAATACACAATCTAGCTACACTAATAGACAGTCTAGGAACACTACTAGACAGTGTAGCTACACTAATAGACAGTCTAGCTACACTAATAGACAGTCTAGGAACACTATTAGACAGTGTAGCTACACTAAAAGACAATCTAGCTACACTAATAGACAGTCTAGGAACACTATAATACAGTGTAGCTACACTGATAGACAGTCTAGCTACACTAACAGACAGTCTATAAACTCTAATAGACAGTGTAGCTAACTATTAGACCGTCGATGAAAACAAATAGACAGTGTAGCTACTCAACAGACAGTATAAGAAAACTAATAGACAGTGTAGCTACATTGATAGACAATCTAGCTAATCTAATAGACAGTCTAGGAACACTATAAGACAGTGTAGCTACACTGATAGACAGTCTAGCTACACTAACAGACAGTATATGAACACTAATAGACAGTGTAGCTACTCTAACAGACAGTATAAGAAAACTAATAGACAGTGTAGCTACATTGATCGACAATCTAGCTTCACTAACGGACAGTCTAGGAACATCAATAGACAATGTAGCTATACTAGTAGACAGTCTAGCTACACTAACAGACCGTCTATGAAAACTAATAGACAGTTTAGCTATATTGATAGACAATCTAGCTACACTAATAGACAGTCTAGGAACACTATTAGACAGTGTAGCTACTCTAATAGACAGTCTAGCTACACTAGTAGACAGTCTAGGAACACTATTTGACAGTGTAGCTACACTAATAGACAATCTAGCTACACTAATAGACAGTGTAGGAACACTATAAGACAGTGTAGCTACACTAATACACTGTCTAGCTACACTAACAGACAGTCTATGAACACTAATAGGCAGTGTAGCTACACTAATAGACAGTCTAGCTACACTAAAAGACAGTCTAGGAACACTATTAGACAGTGTAGCTACACTATTAGACAGTCTAACTACACTAGTAGACAGTCTAGGAACACTATTAGACAGTGTAGCTACACTAATAGACAGTCTAGCTTCACTAATAGACAGTCTAGGAACACTATTAGACAGTGTAGCTACACTAATAGACAGTCAAGGAACACTATTAGACAGTGTAGCTACTCTAATAGACAGTCTAGCTACACTAGTAGACAGTCTAGGAACACTATTAGACAGTGTAGCTACACTAATAGACAATCTAGCTACACTAATAGACAGTCTAGGAACACTATAATACAGTGTAGCTACACTGATAGACAGTCTAGTTACACTAACAGACAGTCTATGAACTCTAATAGACAGTGTAGCTAACTAATAGACCGTCGATGAAAACAAATAGACAGTGTAGCTACTCAACAGACAGTATAAGAAAACTAATAGACAGTGTAGCTACATTGATAGACAATCTAGCTACAATAATAGACAGTCTAGGAACACTATTAGACAGTGTAGCTACACTGATAGACAGTCTAGCTACACTAACAGACAGTATATGAACACTAATAGACAGTGTAGCTACTCTTAGAGACAGTATAAGAAAACTAATAGAATGTGTAGCTACATTGATCGACAATCTAGCTTCACTAACGGACAGTCTAGGAACATCAATAGACAATGTAGCAATACTAGTAGACAGTCTAGCTACACTAACAGACCGTCTATGAAAACTAATAGACAGTTTAGCTATATTGATAGACAATCTAGCTACACTAATAGACAGTCTAGGAACACTATTAGACAGTGAAGCTACACTGATAGACAGTCTAGCTACACTAACAGACAGTATATGAACACTAATAGACAGTGTAGCTACTCTAACAGACAGTATAAGAAAACTAATAGACTGTGTAGCTACATTGATTGACAATCTAGCTTCACTAACGGACAGTCTAGGAACATCAATAGACAATGTAGCTATACTAGTAGACAGTCTAGCTACACTAACAGACCGTTTATGAAAACTAATAGACAGTTAAGCTATATTGATAGACAATCTAGCTACACTAATAGACAGTCTAGGAACACTATTAGACAGTGTAGCTACTCTAATAGACAGTCTAGCTACACAAGTAGACAGTCTAGGAACACTATTAGACAGTGTAGCTACACTAATAGACAATCTAGCTACACTAATAGACAGTCTAGGAACACTATAAGACAGTGTAGCTACACTAATACACTGTCTAACTACACTAACAGACAGTCTATGAACACTAATAGGCAGTGTAGCTACACTAATAGACAGTCTAGCTACACTAATAGACAGTCTATGAACACTATAAGACAGTGTAGCTACACTAATAGACAATCTAGCTACACTAATAGACAGTCTAGGAACACTATAATACAGTGTAGCTACACTGATAGACAGTCTAGCTACACTAACAGACAGTCTATGAACTCTAATAGACAGTGTAGCTAACTAATAGACCGTCGATGAAAACAAATAGACAGTGTAGCTACTCAACAGACAGTATAAGAAAACTAATAGACAGTGTAGCTACATTGATAGACAATCTAGCTACACTAATAGACAGTCTAGGAACACTATTAGACAGTGTAGCTACACTGATAGACAGTCTAGCTACACTAACAGACAGTATATGAACACTAATAGACAGTGTAGCTACTTTAACAGACAGTATAAGAAAACTAATAGACAGTGTAGCTACATTGATAGACAATCTAGCTTCACTAACGGACAGTCTAGGAACATCAATAGACAATGTAGCTATACTAGTAGACAGTCTAGCTACACTAACAGACCGTCTATGAAAACTAATAGACAGTGTAGCTTCTCTAATAGACCGTCTATTAAAACAAATAGACAGTGTAGCTACATTGATAAACAATCTAGTTACGCTAACAGACAGTCTAGGAACACTATAAGACAGTGTAGCTACACTAATGGACAGTCTAGCTACACTAATAGACAATCTAGGAACACTATTAGACAGTGTAGCTACACTAATAGACAGTCAAGGAACACTAATAGACAGTGTAGCTACTCTAATAGACAGTCTAGCTACACTAATACACAGTCTAGGAACACTATTAGACACTGTAGCTACTCTAATAGACAGTCTAGCTACACAAAAAGAAAGTCTAGGAACACTATAAGACAGTGTAGCTACACTAATAGACAGTCTAGCTACACTAATACACAGTCTACGAACACTATTAGACAGTGTAGTTACACTAATAGACAATCTAGCTACACTAATAGACAGTCTAGGAACACTATTAGACAGTGTAGCTACACTGATAGACAGTCTAGCTACACTAACAGACAGTATATGAACACTAATAGACAGTGTAGCTACTCTAACAGACAGTATAAGAAACTAATATACAGTGTAGCTACATTGATAGACAATCTAGCTTTACTAACGGACAGTCTACGAACATCAATAGACAATGTAGCTACACTAGTAGACAGTCTAGCAACACTAACAGACCGTCTATGAAAACTAATAGATAGTGTAGCAATATTGAAAGACAGTCTAGCTACACTAATTGACAGTCTAGGAACACTATTAGACAGTGTAGCTACTCTAATAGACAGTCTAGCTACACTAGTAGACAGTCTAGGAACACTATTAGACAGTGTAGCTACACTAATAGACAATCTAGCTACACTAATAGACAGTCTAGGAACACTATAAGACAGTGTAGCTACACTAATAGACAGTCTATCTACACTAACAGACATTCTATGAACACTAATAGACAGTGTAGCTACACTAATAGACAGTCTAGCTACACTAATAGACAGTATAGGAAAACTAATAGACAGTGTAGCTACATTGATACACAATCTAGCTACACTAATAGACAGTCTAGAAACACTACTAGACAGTGTAGCTACACTAATAGACAGTCTAGCTACACTAATAGACAGTCTAGGAACACTATTAGACAGTGTAGCTACACTAATAGACAATCTAGCTACACTAATAGACAGTCTAGGAACACTATAATACAGTGTAGCTACACTGATAGACAGTCTAGCTACACTAACAGACAGTCTATGAACTCTAATAGACAGTGTAGCTAACTAATAGACCGTCGATGAAAACAAATAGACAGTGTAGCTACTCAACAGACAGTATAAGAAAACTAATAGACAGTGTAGCTACATTGATAGACAATCTAGCTAATCTAATAGACAGTCTAGGAACACTATTAGACTGTGTAGCTACACTGATAGACAGTCTAGCTACACTAACAGACAGTATATGAACACTAATAGACAGTGTAGCTACTCTAACAGACAGTATAAGAAAACTAATAGACAGTGTAGCTACATTGATCGACAATCTAGCTTCACTAACGGACAGTCTAGGAACATCAATAGACAATGTAGCTATACTAGTAGACAGTCTAGCTACACTAACAGACCGTCTATGAAAACTAATAGACAGTTTAGTTATATTGATAGACAATCTAGCTACACTAATAGACAGTCTAGGAACACTATTAGACAGTGTAGCTACTCTAATAGACAGTCTAGCTACACTAGTAGACAGTCTAGGAACACTATTTGACAGTGTAGCTACACTAATAGACAATCTAGCTACACTAATAGACAGTGTAGGAACACTATAAGACAGTGTAGCTACACTTATACACTGTCTAGCTACACTAACAGACAGTCTATGAACACTAATAGGCAGTGTAGCTACACTAATAGACAGTCTAGCTACACTAATAGACAGTCTAGGAACACTATTAGACAGTGTAGCTACACTATTAGACAGTCTAACTACACTAGTAGACAGTCTAGGAACACTATTAGACAGTGTAGCTACACTAATAGACAGTCTAGCTACACTAATAGACAGTCTAGGAACACTATTAGACAGTGTAGCTACACTAATAGACAGTCAAGGATCACTATTAGACAGTGTAGCTACTCTAATAGACAGTCTAGCTACACTAATAGACAGTCTAGGAACACTATTAGACAGTGTAGCTACTCTTATAGACAGTCTAGCTACACTAATAGACAGTCTAGGAACACTATTAGACAGTGTAGCTACACTAATAGACAATCTAGCTACACTAATAGACAGTCTAGGAACACTATAATACAGTGTAGCTACACTGATAGACAGTCTAGCTACACTAACAGACAGTCTATGAACTCTAATAGACAGTGTAGCTAACTAATAGACCGTCGATGAAAACAAATAGACAGTGTAGCTACTCAACAGACAGTATAAGAAAACTAAAAGACAGTGTAGCTACATTGATAGACAATCTAGCTACAATAATAGACAGTCTAGGAACACTATTAGACAGTGTAGCTACACTGATAGACAGTCTAGCTACACTAACATACAGTATATGAACACTAATAGACAGTGTAGCTACTCTTAGAGACAGTATAAGAAAACTAATAGAATGTGTAGCTACATTGATCGACAATCTAGCTTCACTAACGGACAGTCTAGGAACATCAATAGACAATGTAGCAATACTAGTAGACAGTCTAGCTACACTAACAGACCGTCTATGAAAACTAATAGACAGTTTAGCTATATTGATAGACAATCTAGCTACACTAATAGACAGTCTAGGAACACTATTAGACAGTGAAGCTACACTGATAGACAGTCTAGCTACACTAACAGACAGTATATGAACACTAATAGACAGTGTAGCTACTCTAACAGACAGTATAAGAAAACTAATAGACTGTGTAGCTACATTGATCGACAATCTAGCTTCACTAACGGACAGTCTAGGAACATCAATAGACAATGTAGCTATACTAGTAGACAGTCTAGCTACACTAACAGACCGTTTATGAAAACTAATAGACAGTTTAGCTATATTGATAGACAATCTAGCTACAATAATAGACAGTCTAGGAACACTATTAGACAGTGTAGCTACTCTAATAGACAGTCTAGCTACACAAGTAGACAGTCTAGGAACACTATTAGACAGTGTAGCTACACTAATAGACAATCTAGCTACACTAATAGACAGTCTAGGAACACTATAAGACAGTGTAGCTACACTAATACACTGTCTAACTACACTAACAGACAGTCTATGAACACTAATAGGCAGTGTAGCTACACTAATAGACAGTCTAGCTACACTAATAGACAGTCTATGAACACTATAAGACAGTGTAGCTACACTAATAGACAATCTAGCTACACTAATAGACAGTCTAGGAACACTATAATACAGTGTAGCTACACTGATAGACAGTCTAGCTACACTAACAGACAGTCTATGAACTCTAATAGACAGTGTAGCTAACTAATAGACCGTCGATGAAAACAAATAGACAGTGTAGCTACTAAACAGACAGTATAAGAAAACTAATAGACAGTGTAGCTACATTGATAGACAATCTAGCTACACTAATAGACAGTCTAGGAACACTATTAGACAGTGTAGCTACACTGATAGACAGTCTAGCTACACTAACAGACAGTATATGAACACTAATAGACAGTGTTGCTACTCTAACAGACAGTATAAGAAAACTAATAGACAGTGTAGCTACATTGATCGACAATCTAGCTTCACTAACGGACAGTCTAGGAACATCAATAGACAATGTAGCTATACTAGTAGACAGTCTAGCTACACTAACAGACCGTCTATGAAAACTAATAGACAGTTTAGCTATATTAATAGACAATCTAGCTACACTAATAGACAGTCTAGGAACACTATTAGACAGTGTAGCTACTCTAATAGACAGTATAGCTACACTAGTAGACAGTCTAGGAACACTATTAGACAGTGTAGCTACACTAAAAGACAATCTAGCTACACTAATAGACAGTCTAGGAACACTATAAAACAGTGTAGCTACACTAATACACTGTCTAGCTACAATAACAGACAGTCTATGAACACTAATAGGCAGTGTAGCTACACTAATAGCCAGTCTAGCTACACTAATAGACAGTCTATGAACACTAAAAGACAGTGCAGCTACACTAATAGACAATCTAGCTACACTAATAGACAGTCTAGGAACACTATAAGACAGTGTAGCTACATTAATAGACAGTCTAGCTACACTAACAGACAGTCTATGAACACTAATAGACAGTGTAGCTTCTCTAACAGACCGTCTATGAAAACAAATAGACAGTGTAGCTACATTGATAAACAATCTAGTTACGCTAACAGACAGTCTAGGAACACTATTAGACAGTGTAGCTACACTAATAGACAGTTTAGGAACACTATTAGACAGTCTAACTACACTAGTAGACAGTCTAGGAACACTATTAGACAGTGTAGCTACACTAATAGACAGTCTAGCTACACTAATAGACAGTCTAGGAACACTATTATACAGTGTAGCTACACTAATAGACAGTCAAGGAACACTAATAGACAGTGTAGCTACTCTAATAGACAGTCTAGCTACACTAATAGACAGTCTAGGAACACTATTAGACAGTGTAGCTACTCTAATAGACAGTCTAGCTACACAAAAAGACAGTCTAGGAACACTATTAGACAGTGTAGCTACACCAGTAGACAGTCTAGCTAAACTAATAGACAGTCTATGAACACTATTAGACAGTGTAGCTACACTAATAGACCGTCTAGCTACACTAACAGACAGTCTATGAACTCTAATAGACAGTGTAGCTAACGAATAGACCGTCGATGAAAACAAATAGACAGTGTAGCTTCTCTAACAGACAGTTTAAGAAAACTAATAGACAGTGTAGCTACATTGATAGACGTAGATTAGCTATATTAACGGACAGTCTAGGAACATCAATAGACAATGTAACTACACTAGTAGACAGTCTAGCTACACTAACATACAGTATAGGAAAACTAATAGACAGTGTAGCTATATTGATAGACAATCTAGCTACTCTAATAGACAGTCTAGCTACACTAATAGACAGTCTAGGAACACTAATAGACAATGTAGCTACACTAGTAGACAGTCGAGCTACACTAACAGACAGTATAGGAAAACTAATAGACAGTGTAGCTATATTGATAGACAATCTAGCTACACTAATAGACAGTCTAGGAACACTATTAGACAGTGTAGCTACACTAATAGACAGTCTAGCTACACGAATAGACAGTATATGAACACTAATAGACAGTGTAGCTACTCTAACAGACAGTATAAGAAAATTAAAAGACAGTGTAGCTACATTGATAGACAATCTAGCTACACGAACGGACAGTCTAGGAACATCAATAGACAATGTAGCTACACTAGTAGACAGTCTAGCTACACTATCAGACCGTCTATGAAAACTAATAGACAGTGTAGCTATATTGATATACAATCTAGCTACACTAATAGACAGTCTAGGAACACTATTAGACAGTGTAGCTACACTAATAGACAGTCTAACTACACTAGTAGACAGTCTAGGAACACTATTAGACAGTGTAGCTACACTGATAGACAGTCTAGCTACACTAACAGACGGTATATGAACACTAATAGACAGTGTAGCTACTCTAAAAGACAGTATAAGAATCTAATAGACAGTGTAGCTACATTGATACACAATCTAGCTTTACTAACGGACAGTCTAGGAACATCAATAGACAATGTAGCTACACTAGTAGACATTCTAGCTACACTAACAGACAGTCTATGAGAACCAATAGACAGAGTAGCTATATTGATAGACAATCTAGCTACACTAATTGACAGTCTAGGAACACTATTAGACAGTGTAGCTACTCTAATAGACAGTCTAGCTACACTAGTAAACAGTCTAGGAACACTATTAGACAGTGTAGCCACACTAATAGACAATCTAGCTACACTAATAGACAGTCTAGGAACACTATAAGACAGTGTAGCTACACTAATAGACAATCTAGCTACACTAATAGACAGTCTAGGAACACTATAAGACAGTGTAGCTACATTAATAGACAGTCTAGCTACACTAACAGACAGTCTTTAACACTTATAGACAGTGTAGCTTCTCTAATAGACCGTCTATGAAAACAAGTAGACAGTGTAGCTACATTGATAAACAATCTAGTTACGCTAACAGACAGTCTAGGAACACTATTAGACAGTGTAGCTACACTAATAGACAGTCTAGGAACACTATTAGACAGTGTAGCTACTCTAATAGACAGTCTAGCTACACTAATAGACAGTCTAGGAACACTATTAGACAGTGTAGCTACACTAATAGACAGTCTAGCTACACTAATAGACAGTCTAGCAACACTATAAGACAGTGTAGCTACACTAGTAGACCGTCTATGAAAACAAATAGACAGTGTAGCTACATTGATAAACAATCTAGTTACGCTAAAAGACAGTCTAGGAACACTATAAGACAGTGTAGCTACACTAGTAGACAGTCTAGGAACACTTTTAGACAGTGTAGCTACTCTAATAGACAGTCTAGCTACACTAATAGACAGTCTAGGAACACTATTAGACAGTGTAGTTACACTAATAGACAGTCTAGCTACACTAATAGACAGTCTAGGAACACTATTAGACAGTGTAGCTACACTAGTAGACAGTCTAGCTACACTAACAGACAGTCTAGGAACACTATTAGACAGTGTAGCTACACTAATAGACAGTCTAGCTACACTAATAGACAGTCTAGGAACACTATTAGACAGTGTAGCTACACTAATAGACAGTCTAGCTACACTAATAGACAGTCTATGAACACTATAAGACAGTGTAGCTACACTAGTAGACAGTCTAGCTACACTAATAGACAGTCTTGGAACACTATAAGACATTGTAGCTACACTAATAGACAGTCTAGGAACACTAATAGACAATGTAGCTACACTAGTAGACAGTCAAGCTACACTAACAGACAGTATAGGAAAACTAATAGACAGTGTAACTATATTGATAGACAATCTAGCTACACTAATAGACAGTCTAGGAACACTATTAGACAGTGTAGCTACACTAATAGACAGTCAAGCTACACGAACAGACAGTATATGAACACTAATAGACAGTGTAGCTACTCTAACAGACAGTATAAGAAAATTAAAAGACAGTGTAGCTACATTGATAGACAATCTAGCTACACTAGGGAGCACAGTGGCTCAGTGGTAGAGTGCTTGACTCGAGTTCGAAGGGTAGCGGGTTCGAGCCTCACCGGCGTCACTGCGTTGTGGTCCTTGGGCAAGACACATTTATCCTAGCTTAGTACTGGTTAAACCCAGGAAGAACCGTCCCGCATAACTGAAAGATTGTTGAATGGACGTAAAGAACCAAATCAAACAAACAAAAACTAGCTACACTATTGGACAGTCTAGGAACATCAATAGACAATGTAGCTACACTAGTAGACAGTCTATTTACACTAACAGACCGTCTATGAAAACTAATAGACAGTGTAGCTATATTGATACACAATCTAGCTACACTAATAGACAGTCTAGGAACACTATAAGACAGTGTAGCTACACTAATAGACAGTCTAGCTACACTAGTAGACAGTCTAGGAACACTATTAGACAGTGTAGCTACACTAATAGACAATCTAGCTACACTAATAGACAGTCTAGGAACACTATAATACAGTGTAGCTACACTGATAGACAGTCTAGCCACACTAACAGACAGTATATGAACACTAATAGACAGTGTAGCTACTCTAACAGACAGTATAAGAAAACTAATAGACAGTGTAGCTACATTGATCGACAATCTAGCTTCACTAACGGACAGTCTAGGAACATCAATAGACAATGTAGCTATACTAGTAGACAGTCTAGCTACACTAACAGACCGTCTATGAAAACAAATAGACAGTGTAGCTATATTGATAGACAATCTAGCTACACTAATAGACAGTCTAGCTTCACTAGAAGACAGTCTAGGAACACTATTATACAGTGTAGCTACACTAATAGACAATCTATTTACACTAATAGACAGTCTAGGAACACTATAAGACAGTGTAGCTACACTAATACACAGTCTAGCTACACTAACAGAAAGTCTATGAACACTAATAGGCAGTGTAGCTACACTAATAGACAGTCTAGCCACACTAGTAGACAGTCTAGGAACACTATAAGACAGTGTAGCTACACTAATGGACAATCTAGCTACACTAATAGACAGTCTAGGAACATTATAAGACAGTGTAGCTACATTAATAGACAGTCTAGCTACACTAACAGACAGTCTATGAACACTAATAGACAGTGTAGCTTCTCTAATAGACCGTCTATTAAAACAAATAGACAGTGTAGCTACATTGATAAACAATCTAGTTACGCTAACAGACAGTCTAGGAACACTATAAGACAGTGTAGCTACACTAATAGACAGTCTAGGAACACTATTAGACAGTGTAGCTACTCTAAAAGACAGTCTAGCTACACTAATAGACAGTCTAGGAACACTATTAGACAGTGTTGCTACACTAGTAGACAGTCTAGCTACACTAATAGACAGTCTAGGAACACTATTAGACAGTGTAGCTACACTAATAGACAGTCTAGCTACACTAACAGACAGTCGTTGAACTCTAATAGACAGTGTAGCTAACTAATAGACCGTCGATGAAAACAAATAGACAGTGTAGCTACTCTAACAGACAGTATAAGAAAACTAATAGACAGTGTAGCTACATTGATAGACAATCTAGCTACACTAACGGACAGTCTAGGAACATCAATAGACAATGAAACTACACTAGTAGACAGTCTAGCTACACTAACGTACAGTATAGGAAAAGTAATAGACAGTGTAGCTATATTGAGAGACAATCTAGCTACTCTAATAGACAGTCTAGCTACACTAATAGACAGTCTAGGAACACTAATAGACAACGTAGCTACACTAGTAGACAGTCTAGCTACACTAACAGACAGTATAGGAAAACACATAGACAGTGTAGCTATATTGATAGACAATCTAGCTACTTTAATAGACAGTCTAGGAACATCAGACCGTTTATGAAAACTAATAGACAGTGTAGCTATATTGATAGACAATCTAGCTACACTAATTGACAGTCTAGGAACACTTTTAGACAGTGTAGCTACACTGATAGACAGTCTAGCTATACTAACAGACAGTATATGAACACTAATAGACAGTGTAGACAGTCTAGGAACACTATTAGACAGTGTAGCTACTCTAATAGACAGTCTAGCTACACTAGTAGACAGTCAAGGAACACTATTAGACAGTGTAGCTACACTAATAGACAATCTAGCTACACTAATAGACAGTCTAGGAACACTATAAGACAGTGTAGCTACACTAATAGACAGTCTAGCTACACTAACAGACTGTCTATGAACACTAATAGACAGTGTAGCTACACTAATAGACAGTCTAGCTACACTAATAGACAGTATAGGAAAACTAATAGACAGTGTAGCTACATTGATACACAATCTAGCTACACTAATAGACAGTCTAGGAACACTATTAGACAGTGTAGCTACACTAATAGACAGTCTAGCTACACTAGTAGACAGTCTAGGAACACTATTAGACAGTGTAGCTACACTAATAGACAGTCTAGCTACACTAATAGACAGTCTAGGAACACTATTAGACAGTGTTGCTACACTAATAGACAATCTAGCTACACTAATAGACAGTCTAGGAACACTATAATACAGTGTAGCTACACTGATAGACAGTCTAGCTACACTAACAGACAGTCTATGAACTCTAATAGACAGTGTAGCTAACTAAAAGACCGTCGATGAAAACAAATAGACAGTGTAGCTACTCAACAGACAGTATAAGAAAACTAATAGACAGTGTAGCTACATTGATAGACAATCTAGCTACACTAATAGACAGTCTAGGAACACTATTAGACAGTGTAGCTACACTGATAGACAGTCTAGCTACACTAACAGATAGTATATGAACACTAATAGACAGTGTAGCTACATTGATTGACAATCTAGCTTCACTAACGGACAGTCTAGGAACATCAATAGACAATGTAGCTATACTAGTATACAGTCTAGCTACACTAACAGACCGTCTATGAAAACTAATAGACAGTTTAGCTATATTGATAGACAATCTAGCTACACTAATAGACAGTCTAGATACACTGTTAGACAGTGTAGCTACTCTAATAGACAGTCTAGCTACACTAGTAAACAGTCTAGGAACACTATTAGACAGTGTAGCTACACTAATAGACAATCTAGCTACACTAATAGACAGTCTAAAACACTATAAGACAGTGTAGCTACACTAATACACTGTCTAGCTACACTAACAGACAGTCTATGAACACTAATAGGCAGTGTAGCTACACTAAAAGACAGTCTAGCTACACTAATAGACAGTCTATGAACACTATAAGACAGTGTAGCTACACTAATAGACAATCTAGCTACACTAATAGACAGTCTAGGAACACTAAAATACAGTGTAGCTACTCTGATAGACAGTCTAGCTACACTAACAGACAGTCTAGGAACACTATTAGACAGTGTAGCTACTCTAATAGACAGTATAGCTTCACTAGTAGGCAGTCTAGGAACACTATTAGACAGTGTAGCTACACTAATAGAAAATCTAGCAACACTAATAGACAGTCTAGGAACACTATAAAACAGTGTAGCTACAGTAATACACTGTCTAGCTACACTAACAGACAGTCTATGAACACTAATAGGCAGTGTAGCTACACTAATAGACAGTCTAGCTACACTAATAGACAGTCTATGAACACTAGAAGACAGTGTAGCTACACTAATAGACAATCTAGCTACACTAATAGACAGTCTAGAAACACTATAAGACAGTGTAGCTACATTAATAGACAGTCTAGCTACACTAACAGACAGTCTATGAACACTAATAGACAGTGTAGCTTCTCTAACAGACCGTCTATGAAAACAAATAGACAGTGTAGCTACATTGATAAACATTCTAGTTACGCTAACAGACAGTCTAGGAACACTATTAGACATTGTAGCTACACTAATAGACAGTCTAGGAACACTATTAGACAGTGTAGCTACACTATTAGACAGTCTAACTACACTAGTAGACAGTCTAGGAACACTATTAGACAGTGTAGCTACACTAATAGACAGTCTAGCTACACTAATAGACAGTCTAGAAACACTAATAGACAATGTAGCTACACTAATAGACAGTCAAGGAACACTATTAGACAGTGTAGCTACTCTAATAGACAGTCTAGCTACACTAATAGACAGTCTAGGAACACTATTAGACAGTGTAGCTACTCTAATAGACAGTCTAGCTACACAAATAGACAGTCTAGGAACACTATTAGACAGTGTAGCTACACCAGTAGACAGTCTAGCTACACTAATAGACAGTCTATGAACACTATTA
Organism: Loripinus fragilis; assembly: GCA_964019695.1. NCBI lineage: Eukaryota > Metazoa > Mollusca > Bivalvia > Lucinida > Lucinidae > Loripinus > Loripinus fragilis. The sequence continues at coordinate 511,721 of CAXHUL010000339.1, read as the reverse complement.
GACAGTGTAGCTACACTAATAGTCAGTCTAGCTACACTAACAGACAGTCTATGAACTCTAATAGACAGTGTAGCTAACTAATAGACCGTCGATGAAAACTAATAGACAGTGTAGCTACATTGATAGACAATCTAGCTACATTAACGGACAGTCTAGGAACATCAATAGACAATGTAACTACACTAGTAGACAGTCTAGCTAGACTAACATACAGTATAGGAAAACTAATAGACAGTGTAGCTATATTGATAGACAATCTAGCTACTCTAATAGACAGTCTAGCTACACTAATAGACAGTCTAGGAACACTAATAGACAATGTAGCTACACTAGTAGACAAACTAGCTACACTAACAGACAGTATAGGAAAACTAATAGACAGTGTAGCTAGATTGATGGACAATCTAGCTACACTAATAGACAGTCTAGGAACACTAATAGACAGTCTAGCTACACTAACAGACAGTCTATGAACTCTAATAGACAGTGTAGCTAACTAATAGACCGTCGATGAAAATTAAAAGACAGTGTAGCTACATTGATAGACAATCTAGCTACACTAACGGACAGTCTAGGAACATCAATAGACAATGTAGCTACACTAGTAGACAGTCTAGCTACACTAACAGACCGTCTATGAAAACTAATAGACAGTGTAGCTATATTGATACACAATCTAGCTACACTATTAGACAGTCTAGGAACACTATTAGACAGTGTAGCTACACTAATAGACAGTCTAACTACACTAGTAGACAGTCTAGGAACACTATTAGACAGTGTAAGTACACTAATAGACAGTCTAGCTACACTAATAGACAGTCTTGGAACACTATAAGACAGTGTAGCTACACTAATACACTGTCTAACTACACTAACAGACAGTCTATGAACACTTATAGGCAGTGTAGCTACACTAATAGACAGTCTAGCTACACTAATAGACAGTCTATGAACACTATAAGACAGTGTAGCTACACTAATAGACAATTTAGCTACACTAATAGACAGTCTAGGAACACAATAATACAGTGTAGCTACACTGATAGACAGTCTAGCTACACTAACAGACAGTCTATGAACTCTAATAGACAGTGTAGCTAACTAATAGACCGTCGATGAAAACAAATAGACAGTGTAGCTACTCAACAGACAGTATAAGAAAACTAATAGACAGTGTAGCTACATTGATAGACAATCTAGCTACACTAATAGACAGTCTAGGAACACTATTAGACAGTGTAGCTACACTGATAGACAGTCTAGCTATACTAACAGACAGTATATGAACACTAATAGACAGTGTAGCTACTCTAACAGACAGTATAAGAAAACTAATAGACAGTGTAGCTACATTGATCGACAATCTAGCTTCACTAACGGACAGTCTAGGAACATCAATAGACAATGTAGCTACACTAGTAGACAGTCTAGCTACACTAACAGACAGTCTATGAAAACTAATAGACAGTGTAGCTAACTAATAGACCGTCGATGAAAATTAAAAGACAGTGTAGCTACATTGATAGACAATCTAGCTACACTAACGGACAGTCTAGGAACATCAATAGACAATGTAGCTACACTAGTAGACAGTTTAGCTACACTAACAGACCGTCTATGAAAACTAATAGACAGTTTAGCTATATTAATAGACAATCTAGATACACTAAGAGACAGTCTAGGAACACTATTAGACAGTGTAGCTACTCTAATAGACAGTATAGCTACACTAGTAGACAGTCTAGGAACACTATTAGACAGTGTAGCTACACTAATGGACAATCTAGCTACACTAATAGACAGTCTAGGAACACTATAAAACAGTGTAGCTACACTAATACACTGTCTAGCTACAATAACAGACAGTCTATGAACACTAATAGGCAGTGTAGCTACACTAATAGCCAGTCTAGCTACACTAATAGACAGTCTATGAACACTATAAGACAGTGTAGCTACACTAATAGACAATCTAGCTACACTAATAGACAGTCTAGGAACACTATTAGACAGTCTAACTACACTAGTAGACAGTCTAGGAACACTATTAGACAGTGTAGCTACACTAATAGACAGTCTAGCTACACTAATAGACAGTCTAGGAACACTATTAGACAGTGTAGCTACACTAATAGACAGTTAAGGAACACTAATAGACAGTGTAGCTACTCTAATAGACAGTCTAGCTACACTAATAGACAGTCTAGGAACACTATTAGACAGTGTAGCTACTCTAATAGACAGTCTAGCTACACAAAAAGACAGTCTAGGAACACTATTAGACAGTGTAGCTACACCAGTAGACAGTCTAGCTACACTAATAGACAGTCTATGAACACTATTAGACAGTGTAGCTACACTAATAGACCGTCTAGCTACACTAACAGACAGTCTATGAACTCTAATAGACAGTGTAGCTAACGAATAGACCGTCGATGAAAACAAATAGACAGTTTAGCTTCTCTAACAGACAGTTTAAGAAAACTAATAGACAGTGTAGCTACATTGATAGACAATCTAGCTACATTAACGGACAGTCTAGGAACATCAATAAACAATGTAACTACACTAGTAGACAGTCTAGCTACACTAACATACAGTATAGGAAAACTAATAGACAGTGTAGCTATATTGATAGACAATCTAGCTACTCTAATAGACAGTCTAGCTACACTAATAGACAGTCTAGGAACACTAATAGACAATGTAGCTGCACTAGTAGACAGTCTAGCTACACTAACAGACAGTATAGGAAAACTAATAGACAGTGTAGCTATATTGATAGACAATCTAGCTACACTTATAGACAGTCTAGGAACACTATTAGACAGTGTAGCTACACTAATAGACAGTCTAGCTACACGAACAGACAGTATATGAACACTAATAGACAGTGTAGCTACTCTAACAGACAGTATAAGAAAATTAAAAGACAGTGTAGCTACATTGATAGACAATCTAGCTACACGAACGGACAGTCTAGGAACATCAATAGACAATGTAGCTACACTAGTAGACAGTCTAGCTACACTATCAGACCGTCTATGAAAACTAATAGACAGTGTAGCTATATTGATATACAATCTAGCTACACTAATAGACAGTCTAGGAACACTATTAGACAGTGTAGCTACACTAATAGACAGTCTAACTACACTAGTAGACAGTCTAGGAACACTATTAGACAGTGTAGCTACACTAATAGACAGTCTAGCTACACTAATAGACAGTCTAGGAACACTATTAGACAGTGTAGCTACACTAATAGACAATCTAGCTACACTAATAGTCAGTCTAGGAACACTATTAGACAGTGTAGCTACACTGATAGACAGTCTAGCTACACTAACACACGGTATATGAACACTAATAGACAGTGTAGCTACTCTAACAGACAGTATAAGAAAATTAAAAGACAGTGTAGCTACATTGATACACAATCTAGCTTTACTAACGGACAGTCTAGGAACATCAATAGACAATGTAGCTACACTAGTAGACATTCTAGCTACACTAACAGACAGTCTATGAAAACCAATAGACAGAGTAGCTATATTGATAGACAATCTAGCTACACTAATTGACAGTCTAGGAACACTATTAGACAGTGTAGCTACTCTAAGAGACAGTCTAGCTACACTAGTAAACAGTCTATGAACACTATTAGACAGTGTAGCCACACTAATAGACAATCTAGCTACACTAATAGACAGTCTAGGAACACTATAAGACAGTGTAGCTACACTAATAGACAATCTAGCTACACTGATAGACAGTCTAGGAACACTATAAGACAGTGTAGCTACACTAACAGACAGTCTTTAACACTTATAGACAGTGTAGCTTCTCTAATAGACCGTCTATGAAAACAAGTAGACAGTGTAGCTACATTGATAAACAATCTAGTTACGCTAACAGACAGTCTAGGAACACTATTAGACAGTGTAGCTACACTAATAGACAGTCTAGGAACACTATTAGACAGTGTAGCTACTCTAATAGACAGTCTAGCTACACTAATAGACAGTCTAGGAACACTATTAGACAGTGTAGCTACACTAATAGACAGTCTAGCTACACTAATAGACAGTCAAGCAACACTATAAGACAGTGTAGCTACACTAGTAGACAGTCTAGCTACACTAACAGAGAGTCTATGAACACTATTAGACAGTGTAGCTACACTAATAGACAGTCTAGCTACACTAATAGACAGTCTAGGAACACTATAAGACAGTGTAGCTACACTAATAGACAGTCTAGCTACACTAACAGACAGTCTATGAACACCAATAGACAGTGTAGCTACACTAATAGACAGTCTAGCAACACTAATAGACAGTCTAGGAACACTATTAGACAGTGTAGCTACACTAATAGACAATCTAGCTACACTAATATACAGTCTAGGAACACTATAAGACAGAGTAGCTACATTAAGAGACAGTCTAGCTACACTAACAGACAGTCTATGAACACTAATAGACAGTGTAGCTTCTCTAATAGACCGTCTATGAAAACAAATAGACAGTGTAGCTACATTGATAAACAATCTAGTTACGCTAAAAGACAGTCTAGGAACACTATAAGACAGTGTAGCTACACTAGTAGACAGTCTAGGAACACTATTAGACAGTGTAGCTACTCTAATAGACAGTCTAGCTACACTAATAGACAGTCTAGGAACACTATTAGACAGTGTAGCTACACTAATAGACAGTCTAGCTACACTAATAGACAGTCTAGGAACACTACTAGACAGTGTAGCTACACTAGTAGACAGTCTAGCTACACTAACAGACAGTCTAGGAACACTATTAGACAGTGTAGCTACACTAATAGACAGTCTAGCTACACTAATAGACAGTCTAGGAACACTATTAGACAGTGTAGCTACACTAATAGACAGTCTAGCTACACTAATAGACAGTCTATGAACACTATAAGACAGTGTAGCTACACTAGTAGACAGTCTAGCTACACTAATAGAAAGTCTTGGAACACTATAAGACATTGTAGCTACACTAATAGACAGTCTAGGAACACTAATAGACAATGTAGCTACACTAGTAGACAGTCAAGCTACACTAACAGACAGTATAGGAAAACTAATAGACAGTGTAACTATATTGATAGACAATCTAGCTACACTAATAGACAGTCTAGGAACACTATGAGACAGTGTAGCTACACTAATAGACAGTCTAGCTACACGAACAGACAGTATATGAACACTAATAGACAGTGTAGCTACTCTAACAGACAGTATAAGAAAATTAAAAGACAGTGTAGCTACATTGACAGACAATCTAGCTACACTAGGGAGCGCAGTGGCTCAGTGGTAGAGTGCTTGACTCGAGTTCGAAGGGTAGCGGGTTCGAGCCTCACCGGCGTCACTGCGTTGTGGTCCTTGGGCAAGACACATTTATCCTAGCTTAGTACTGGTTAAACCCAGGAAGAACCGTCCCGCATAACTGAAAGATTGTTGAATGGACGTAAAGAACCAAATCAAACAAACAAAAACTAGCTACACTATTGGACAGTCTAGGAACATCAATAGACAATGTAGCTACACTAGTAGACAGTCTATTTACACTAACAGACCGTCTATGAAAACTAATAGACAGTGTAGCTATATTGATACACAATCTAGCTACACTAATAGACAGTCTAGGAACACTATAAGACAGTGTAGCTACACTAATAGACAGTCTAGCTACACTAGTAGACAGTCTAGGAACACTATTAGACAGTGTAGCTACACTAATAGACAATCTAGCTACACTAATAGACAGTCTAGGAACACTATAATACAGTGTAGCTACACTGATAGACAGTCTAGCCACACTAACAGACAGTATATGAACACTAATAGACAGTGTAGCTACTCTAACAGACAGTATAAGAAAACTAATAGACAGTGTAGCTACATTGATCGACAATCTAGCTTCACTAACGGACAGTCTAGGAACATCAATAGACAATGTAGCTATACTAGTAGACAGTCTACCTACACTAACAGACCGTCTATGAAAACTAATAGACAGTGTAGCTATATTGATAGACAATCTAGCTACACTAATAGACAGTCTAGCTTCACTAGAAGACAGTCTAGGAACACTATCAGACAGTGTAGCTACACTAATAGACAATCTATTTACACTAATAGACAGTCTAGGAACACTATAACACAGTGTAGCTACACTAATACACAGTCCAGCTACACTAACAGACAGTCTATGAACACTAATAGGCAGTGTAGCTACACTAATAGACAGTCTATCCACACTAGTAGACAGTCTAGGAACACTATAAGACAGTGTAGCTACACTAATGGACAATCTAGCTACACTAATAGACAGTCTAGGAACATTATAAGACAGTGTAGCTACATTAATAGACAGTCTAGCTACACTAACAGACAGTCTATGAACACTAATAGACAGTGTAGCTTCTCTAATAGACCGTCTATGAAAACAAATAGACAGTGTAGCTACATTGATAAACAATCTAGTTACGCTAACAGACAGTCTAGGAACACTATAAGACAGTGTAGCTACACTAATAGACAGTCTAGGAACACTATTAGACAGTGTAGCTACTCTAATAGACAGTCTAGCTACACTAATAGACAGTCTAGGAACACTATTAGACAGTGTTGCTACACTAGTAGACAGTCTAGCTACACTAATAGACAGTCTAGGAACACTATTAGACAGTGTAGCTACACAAATAGACAGTCTAGCTACACTAACAGACAGTCGTTGAACTCTACTAGACAGTGTAGCTAACTAATAGACCGTCGATGAAAACAAATAGACAGTGTAGCTACTCTAACAGACAGTATAAGAAAACTAATAGACAGTGTAGCTACATTGATAGACAATCTAGCTACACTAACGGACAGTCTAGGAACATCAATAGACAATGAAACTACACTAGTAGACAGTCTAGCTACACTAACGTACAGTATAGGAAAGTAATAGACAGTGTAGCTATATTGATAGACAATCTAGCTACTCTAATAGACAGTCTAGCTACACTAATAAACAGTCTAGGAACACTAATAGACAACGTAGCGACACTAGTAGACAGTCTAGCTACACTAACAGACAGTATAGGAAAACACATAGACAGTGTAGCTATATTGATAGACAATCTAGCTACTTTAATAGACAGTCTAGGAACACTATTAGACAGTGTAGCTACACTAATAGACAGTCTAGCTACACGAACAGACAGTATATGAACACTAATAGACAGTGTAGCTACTCTAACAGACAGTATAAGAAAATTAAAAGACAGTGTAGCTACATTGATAGACAATCAAGCTACACTAACGGACAGTCTAGGAACATCAATAGACAGTCTAGGAACACTAATAGACAATGTAGCTACACTAGTAGACAGTCTAGCTACACTAACAGACCGTCTATGAAAACTAATAGACAGTTTAGCTATATTGATAGACAATCTAGCTACTCTAATAGACAGTCTAGATACACTGTTAGACAGTGTAGCTACTCTAATAGACAGTCTAGCTACACTAGTAAACAGTCTAGGAACACTATTAGACAGTGTAGCTACACTTATAGACAATCTAGCTACACTAATAGACAGTCTAAAACACTATAAGACAGTGTAGCTACACTAATACACTGTCTAGCTACACTAACGGACAGTCTAGGAACATCAATAGACAGTCTAGGAACACTAATAGACAATGTAGCTACACTAGTAGACAGTCTAGCTACACTAACACACCGTCTATGAAAACTAATAGACAGTTTAGCTATATTGATACACAATCTAGCTACACTAATAGACAGTATAGGAACACTATTGACAGTGTAGCTACACTAAAAGACCGTCTAACTACACTAGTTGACAGTCTAGGAACACTATTAGACAGTGTAGCTACACTAATAGACAGTCTAGCTACACTAATACACAGTCTACGAACACTATTAGACAGTGTAGTTACACTAATAGACAATCTAGCTACACTAATAGACAGTCTAGGAACACTATTAGACAGTGTAGCTACACTGATAGACAGTCTAGCTACACTAACAGACAGTATATGAACACTAATAGACAGTGTAGCTACTCTAACAGACAGTATAAGAAACTAATGGACAGTGTAGCTACATTGATAGACAATCTAGCTTTACTAACGGACAGTCTACGAACATCAATAGACAATGTAGCTACACTAGTAGACAGTTTAGCAACACTAACAGACCGTCTATGAAAACTAATAGACAGTGTAGCTATATTGATAGACAATCTAGCTACACTAATTGACAGTCTAGGAACACTATTAGACAGTGTAGCTACTCTAATAGACAGTCTAGCTACACTAGTAGACAGTCAAGGAACACTATTAGACAGTGTAGCTACACTAATAGACAATCTAGCTACACTAATAGACAGTCTAGGAACACTATAAGACAGTGTAGCTACACTAATAGACAGTCTAGCTACACTAACAGACTGTCTATGAACACTAATAGACAGTGTAGCTACACTAATAGACAGTCTAGCTACACTAATAGACAGTATAGGAAAACTAATAGACAGTGTAGCTACATTGATACACAATCTAGCTACACTAATAGACAGTCTAGGAACACTATTAGACAGTGTAGCTACACTAATAGACAGTCTAGCTACACTAGTAGACAGTCTAGGAACACTATTAGACAGTGTAGCTACACTAATAGACAGTCTAGCTACACTAATAGACAGTCTAGGAACACTATTAGACAGTGTTGCTACACTAATAGACAATCTAGCTACACTAATAGACAGTCTAGCAACACTATAATACAGTGTAGCTACACTGATAGACAGTCTAGCTACACTAACAGACAGTCTATGAACTCTAATAGACAGTGTAGCTAACTAAAAGACCGTCGATGAAAACAAATAGACAGTGTAGCTACTCAACAGACAGTATAAGAAAACTAATAGACAGTGTAGCTACATTGATAGACAATCTAGCTACACTAATAGACAGTCTAGGAACACTATTAGACAGTGTAGCTACACTGATAGACAGTCTAGCTACACTAACAGATAGTATATGAACACTAATAGACAGTGTAGCTACTCTAACAGACAGTATAAGAAAACTAATAGACAGTGTAGCTACATTGATCGACAATCTAGCTTCACTAACGGACAGTCTAGGAACATCAATAGACAATGTAGCTATACTAGTATACAGTCTAGCTACACTAACAGACCGTCTATGAAAACTAATAGACAGTTTAGCTATATTGATAGACAATCTAGCTACACTAATAGACAGTCTAGATACACTGTTAGACAGTGTAGCTACTCTAATAGACAGTCTAGCTACACTAGTAAACAGTCTAGGAACACTATTAGACAGTGTAGCTACACTTATAGACAATCTAGCTACACTAATAGACAGTCTAAAACACTATAAGACAGTGTAGCTACACTAATACACTGTCTAGCTACACTAACAGACAGTCTATGAACACTAATAGGCAGTGTAGCTACACTAATAGACAGTCTAGCTACACTAATAGACAGTCTATGAACACTATAAGACAGTGTAGCTACACTAATAGACAATCTAGGTATACTAATAGACAGTCTAGGAACACTATAATACAGTGTAGCTACACTGATAGACAGTCTAGCTACACTAACAGACAGTCTATGAACTCTAATAGACAGTGTAGCTAACTAATAGACCGTCGATGAAAACAAATAGACAGTGTAGCTACTCAACAGACAGTACAAGAAAACTAATAGACAGTGTAGCTACATTGATAGACAATCTAGCTACACTAATAGACAGTCTAGGAACACTATTAGACAGTGTAGCTACACTGATAGACAGTCTAGCTACACTAACAGATAGTATATGAATACTAATAGACAGTGTAGCTACTCTAACAGACAGTATAAGAAAACTAATAGACAGTGTAGCTACATTGATCGACAATCTAGCTTCACTAACGGACAGTCTAGGAACATCAATAGACAATGTAGCTATACTAGTATACAGTCTAGCTACACTAACAGACCGTCTATGAAAACTAATAGACAGTTTAGCTATATTGATAGACAATCTAGCTACACTAATAGACAGTCTAGATACACTGTTAGACAGTGTAGCTACTCTAATAGACAGTCTAGCTACACTAGTAAACAGTCTAGGAACACTAACGGACAGTCTAGGAACATCAATAGACAGTCTAGGAACACTAATAGACAATGTAGCTACACTAGTAGACAGTCTAGCTACACTAACACACCGTCTATGAAAACTAATAGACAGTTTAGCTATATTGATACACAATCTAGCTACACTAATAGACAGTATAGGAACACTATTGACAGTGTAGCTACACTAAAAGACCGTCTAACTACACTAGTTGACAGTCTAGGAACACTATAAGACAGTGTAGCTACACTAATAGACAGTCTAGCTACACTAATACACAGTCTACGAACACTATTAGACAGTGTAGTTACACTAATAGACAATCTAGCTACACTAATAGACAGTCTAGGAACACTATTAGACAGTGTAGCTACACTGATAGACAGTCTAGCTACACTAACAGACAGTATATGAACACTAATAGACAGTGTAGCTACATTGATCGACAATCTAGCTTCACTAACGGACAGTCTAGGAACATCAATAGACAATGTAGCTATACTAGTATACAGTCTAGCTACACTAACAGACCGTCTATGAAAACTAATAGACAGTTTAGCTATATTGATAGACAATCTAGCTACACTAATAGACAGTCTAGATACACTGTTAGACAGTGTAGCTACTCTAATAGACAGTCTAGCTACACTAGTAAACAGTCTAGGAACACTATTAGACAGTGTAGCTACACTTATAGACAATCTAGCTACACTAATAGACAGTCTAAAACACTATAAGACAGTGTAGCTACACTAATACACTGTCTAGCTACACTAACAGACAGTCTATGAACACTAATAGGCAGTGTAGCTACACTAATAGACAGTCTAGCTACACTAATAGACAGTCTATGAACACTATAAGACAGTGTAGCTACACTAATAGACAATCTAGGTATACTAATAGACAGTCTAGGAACACTATAATACAGTGTTGCTACACTGATAGACAGTCTAGCTACACTAACAGACAGTCTATGAACTCTAATAGACAGTGTAGCTAACTAATAGACCGTCGATGAAAACAAATAGACAGTGTAGCTACTCAACAGACAGTACAAGAATACTAATAGACAGTGTAGCTACATTGATAGACAATCTAGCTTCACTAACGGACAGTCTAGGAACATCAATAGACAATGTAGCTATACTAGTAGACAGTCTAGCTACACTAACAGACCGTCTATGAAAACTAAATGACAAATTAGCTATATTGATAGACAATCTAGCTACACTAATAGACAGTCTGGGGACACTATTAGACAGTGTAGCTACTCTAATAGACAGTATAGCTTCACTAGTAGGCAGTCTAGGAACACTATTAGACAGTGTAGCTACACTAATAGACAATCTAGCTACACTAACAGACAGTCTAGGAACACTATAAAACAGTGTAGCTACAGTAATACACTGTCTAGCTACACTAACAGACAGTCTATGAACACTAATAGGCAGTGTAGCTACACTAATAGACAGTCTATGAACACTAGAAGACAGTGTAGCTACACTAATAGACAATCTAGCTACACTAATAGACAGTCTAGGAACACTATAAGACAGTGTAGCTACATTAATAGACAGTCTAGCTACACTAACAGACAGTCTATGAACACTAATAGACAGTGTAGCGTCTCTAACAGACCGTCTATGAAAACAAATAGACAGTGTAGCTACATTGATAAACAATCTAGTTACGCTAACAGACAGTCTAGGAACACTATTAGACAGTGTAGCTACACTAATAGACAGTCTAGGAACACTATTAGACAGTGTAGCTACACTATTAGACAGTCTAACTACACTAGTAGACAGTCTAGGAACACTATTAGACAGTGTAGCTACACTAATAGACAGTCTAGCTACACTAATAGACAGTCTAGGAACACTAATAGACAATGTAGCTACACTAATAGACAGTCAAGGAACACTATTAGACAGTGTAGCTACTCTAATAGACAGTCTAGCTACACTAATAGACAGTCTAGGAACACTATTAGACAGTGTAGCTACTCTAATAGACAGTCTAGCTACACAAATAGACAGTCTAGGAACACTATTAGACAGTGTAGCTACACCAGTAGACAGTCTAGCTACACTAACAGACAGTATATGAACACTAATAGACAGTGTAGCTACTCTAACAGACAGTATAAGAAACTAATAGACAGTGTAGCTACATTGATAGACAATCTAGCTTTACTAACGGACAGTCTACGAACATCAATAGACAATGTAGCTACACTAGTAGACAGTTTAGCAACACTAACAGACCGTCTATGAAAACTAATAGACAGTGTAGCTATATTGATAGACAATCTAGCTACACTAATTGACAGTCTAGGAACACTATTAGACAGTGTAGCTACTCTAATAGACAGTCTAGCTACACTAGTAGACAGTCAAGGAACACTATTAGACAGTGTAGCTACACTAATAGACAATCTAGCTACACTAATAGACAGTCTAGGAACACTATAAGACAGTGTGGCTACACTAATAGACAGTCTAGCTACACTAACAGACTGTCTATGAACACTGATAGACAGTGTAGCTACACTAATAGACAGTCTAGCTACACTAATAGACAGTATAGGAAAACTAATAGACAGTGTAGCTACATTGATACACAATCTAGCTACACTAATAGACAGTCTAGGAACACTATTAGACAGTGTAGCTACACTAATAGACAGTCTAGCTACACTAGTAGACAGTCTAGGAACACTATTAGACAGTGTAGCTACACTAATAGACAGTCTAGCTACACTAATAGACAGTCTAGGAACACTATTAGACAGTGTTGCTACACTAATAGACAATCTAGCTACACTAATAGACAGTCTAGGAACACTATAATACAGTGTAGCTACACTGATAGACAGTCTAGCTACACTAACAGACAGTCTATGAACTCTAATAGACAGTGTAGCTAACTAAAAGACCGTCGATGAAAACAAATAGACAGTGTAGCTACTCAACAGACAGTATAAGAAAACTAATAGACAGTGTAGCTACATTGATAGACAATCTAGCTACACTAATAGACAGTCTAGGAACACTATTAGACAGTGTAGCTACACTGATAGACAGTCTAGCTACACTAACAGATAGTATATGAACACTAATAGACAGTGTAGCTACTCTAACAGACAGTATAAGAAAACTAATAGACAGTGTAGCTACATTAATCGACAATCTAGCTTCACTAACGGACAGTCTAGGAACATCAATAGACAATGTAGCTATACTAGTATACAGTCTAGCTACACTAACAGACCGTCTATGAAAACTAATAGACAGTTTAGCTATATTGATAGACAATCTAGCTACACTAATAGACAGTCTAGATACACTGTTAGACAGTGTAGCTACTCTAATAGACAGTCTAGCTACACTAGTAAACAGTCTAGGAACACTATTAGACAGTGTAGCTACACTAATAGACAATCTAGCTACACTAATAGACAGTCTAAAACACTATAAGACAGTGTAGCTACACTAATACACTGTCTAGCTACACTAACAGACAGTCTATGAACACTAATAGGCAGTGTAGCTACACTAATAGACAGTCTAGCTACACTAATACACAGTCTATGAACACTATAAGACAGTGTAGCTACACTAATAGACAATCTAGCTACACTAATAGACAGTCTAGGAACACTATAATACAGTGTAGCTACACTGATAGACAGTCTAGCTACACTAACAGACAGTCTATGAACTCTAATAGACAGTGTAGCTAACTAATAGACCGTCGATGAAAACAAATAGACAGTGTAGCTACTCAACAGACAGTACAAGAAAACTAATAGACAGTGTAGCTACATTGATAGACAATCTAGCTTCACTAACGGACAGTCTAGGAACATCAATAGACAATGTAGCTATACTAGTAGACAGTCTAGCTACACTAACAGACCGTCTATGAAAACTAATAGACAAATTAGCTATATTGATAGACAATCTAGCTACACTAATAGACAGTCTGGGAACACTATTAGACAGTGTAGCTACTCTAATAGACAGTATAGCTTCACTAGTAGGCAGTCTAGGAACACTATTAGACAGTGTAGCTACACTAATAGACAATCTAGCTACACTAATAGACAGTCTAGGAACACTATAAAACAGTGTAGCTACAATAATACACTGTCTAGCTACACTAACAGACAGTCTATGAACACTAATAGGCAGTGTAGCTACACTAATAGACAGTCTATGAACACTAGAAGACAGTGTAGCTACACTAATAGACAATCTAGCTACACTAATAGATAGTCTAGGAACACTATAAGACAGTGTAGCTACATTAATAGACAGTCTAGCTACACTAACAGAGAGTCTATGAACACTAATAGACAGTGTAGCGTCTCTAACAGACCGTCTATGAAAACAAATAGACAGTGTAGCTACATTGATAAACAATCTAGTTACGCTAACAGACAGTCTAGGAACACTATTAGACAGTGTAGCTACACTAATAGACAGTCTAGGAACACTATTAGACAGTGTAGCTACACTATTAGACAGTCTAACTACACTAGTAGACAGTCTAGGAACACTATTAGACAGTGTAGCTACACTAATAGACAGTCTAGCTACACTAATAGACAGTCTAGGAACACTAATAGACAATGTAGCTACACTAATAGACAGTCAAGGAACACTTTTAGACAGTGTAGCTACTCTAATAGACAGTGTAGCTACACTAATAGACAGTCTAGGAACACTATTAGACAGTGTAGCTACTCTAATAGACAGTCTAGCTACACAAATAGACAGTCTAGGAACACTATTAGACAGTGTAGCTACACCAGTAGACAGTCTAGCTACACTAATAGACAGTCTATGAACACTATTAGACAGTGTAGCTACACTAATAGACAGTCTAGTTACACTAACAGACAGTCTATGAACTCTAATAGACAGTGTAGCTAACTAATAGACCGTCGATGAAAACTAATAGACAGTGTAGCTACATTGATAGACAATCTAGCTACATTAACGGACAGTCTAGGAACATCAATAGACAATGTAACTACACTAGTAGACAGTCTAGCTACACTAACATACAGTATAGGAAATCTAATAGACAGTGTAGCTATATTGATAGACAATCTAGCTACTCTAATAGACAGTCTAGCTACACTAATAGACAGTCTAGGAACACTAATAGACAATGTAGCTACACTAGTAGACAGTCTAGCTACACTAACAGACAGTATAGGAAAACTAATAGACAGTGTAGCTATATTGATAGACAATCTAGCTACACTAATAGACAGTCTAGGAACACTAATAGACAGTCTAGCTACACTAACAGACAGTCTATGAACTCTAATAGACAGTGTAGCTAACTAATAGACCGTCGATGAAAATTAAAAGACAGTGTAGCTACATTGATAGACAATCTAGCTACACTAACGGACAGTCTAGGAACATCAATAGACAATGTAGCTACACTAGTAGACAGTCTAGCTGCACTAACAGACCGTCTATGAAAACTAATAGACAGTGTAGCTACACTAATAGACAGTCTAACTACACTAGTAGACAGTCTAGGAACACTATTAGACAGTGTAGCTACACTAATAGACAGTCTAGCTACACTAATAGACAGTCTTGAAACACTATTAGACAGTGTAGCTACACTAATAGACAATCTAGCAACACTAATAGTCAGTCTAGGAACACTATTAGACAGTGTAGCTACACTGATAGACAGTCTAGCTACACTAACAGACGGTATATGAACACTAATAGACAGTGTAGCTACTCTAACAGACAGTATAAGAATCTAATAGACAGTGTAGCTACATTGATACACAATCTAGCTTTACTAACGGACAGTCTAGGAACATCAATAGACAATGTAGCTACACTAGTAGACAGTCTAGCTACACTAACAGACAGTCTATGAAAACCAATAGACAGAGTAGCTATATTGATAGACAATCTAGCTACACTAATTGACAGTCTAGGTACACTATTAGACAGTGTAGCTACTCTAATAGACAGTCTAGCTACACTAGTAAACAGTCTAGGAACACTATTAGACAGTGTAGCTACACTAATAGACAATCTAGCTACACTAATAGACAGTCTAGGAACACTATAAGACAGTGTAGCTACACTAATAGACAATCTAGCTACACTAATAGACAGTCTAGGAACACTATAAGACAGTGTAGCTACATTAATAGACACTCTAGCTGCACTCACAGACCGTCTATGAACACTAATAGACAGTGTAGCTTCTCTAATAGACCGTCTATGAAAACAAATAGACAGTGTAGCTACATTGATAAACAATCTAGTTACGCTAACAGACAGTCTAGGAACACTATTAGACAGTGTAGCTACACTAATAGACAGTCTAGGAACACTATTAGACAGTGTAGCTACTCTAATAGGCAGTCTAGCTACACTAATAGACATTCTAGGAACACTATTAGACAGTGTAGCTACACTAATAGACAGTCTAGCTACACTAATAGACACTTTAGGAACACTATAAGACAGTGTAGCTACACTAGTAGACAGTCTAGCTACACTAACAGACAGTCTAGGAACAATATTAGACAGCGTAGCTATACCAATAGACAGTCTAGCTACACTAACAGACAGTCTATGAACTCTAATAGACAGTGTAGCTAACTAATAGACCGTCGATGAAAACAAATAGACAGTGTAGCTACTCTAACAGACAGTATAAGAAAACTAATAGACAGTGTAGCTACATTGATAGACAATCTAGCTACACTATGGGACAGTCTAGGAACATCAATAGACAATGTAGCTACACTAGTAGACAGACTAGCTACACTAACATACAGTATAGGAAAACTAATAGACAGTGTAGCTATATTGATAGACAAGCTACCTACTCTAATAGACAGTCTAGCTACACTAATAGACGGTATAGGAAAACTAATAGACAGTGTAGCTACATTGATAGACAATGTAGCTACACTAAAAGACAGTCTAGGAACACTATTGGACAGTGTAGCTACACTAATAGACAGTCTAGCTACACGAACAAACAGTATATGAACACTAATAGACAGTGTAGCTACTCTAACAGACAGTATAAGAAAATTAAAAGACAGTGTAGCTACATTGATAGACAATCTAGCTACACTAACGGACAGTCTAAGAACATCAATAGACAATGTAGCTACACTAGTAGACAGTCTAGCTACACTAACAGACCGTCTATGAAAACTAATAGACAGTGTAGTTATATTGATACACAATCTAGCTACACTAATAGACAGTCTAGGAACACTATTAGACAGTGTAGCTGCTACACTAATAGACAGTCTAGCTACACTAGTAGACAGTCTAGGAACACTATTAGACAGTGTAGCTACACTAATAGACAGTCTAGCTACACTAATAGACAGTCTTGGAACACTATTAGACAGTGTAGCTACACTAATAGACAATCTAGCAACACTAATAGTCAGTCTAGGAACACTATTAGACAGTGTAGCTACACTGATAGACAGTCTAGCTACACTAACAGACGGTATATGAACACTAATAGACAGTGTAGCTACTCTAACAGACAGTATAAGAATCTAATAGACAGTGTAGCTACATTGATACACAATCTAGCTTTACTAACGGACAGTCTAGGAACATCAATAGACAATGTAGCTACACTAGTAGACAGTCTAGCTACACTAACAGACAGTCTATGAAAACCAATAGACAGAGTAGCTATATTGATAGACAATCTAGCTACACTAATTGACAGCCTAGGTACACTATTAGACAGTGTAGCTACTCTAATAGACAGTCTAGCTACACTAGTAAACAGTCTAGGAACACTATTAGACAGTGTAGCTACACTAATAGACAATCTAGCTACACTAATAGACAGTCTAGGAACACTATAAGACAGTGTAGCTACACTAATAGACAATCTAGCTACACTAATAGACAGTCTAGGAACACTATAAGACAGTGTAGCTACATTAATAGACACTCTAGCTGCACTCACAGACAGTCTATGAACACTAATAGACAGTGTAGCTTCTCTAATAGACCGTCTATGAAAACAAATAGACAGTGTAGCTACATTGATAAACAATCTAGTTACGCTAACAGACAGTCTAGGAACACTATTAGACAGTGTAGCTACACTAATAGACAGTCTAGGAACACTATTAGACAGTGTAGCTACTCTAATAGGCAGTCTAGCTACACTAATAGACATTCTAGGAACACTATTAGACAGTGTAGCTACACTAATAGACAGTCTAGCTACACTAATAGACACTTTAGGAACACTATAAGACAGTGTAGCTACACTAGTAGACAGTCTAGCTACACTAACAGACAGTCTAGGAACAATATTAGACAGCGTAGCTATACCAATAGACAGTCTAGCTACACTCACAGACAGTCTATGAACTCTAATAGACAGTGTAGCTAACTAATAGACCGTCGATGAAAACAAATAGACAGTGTAGCTACTCTAACAGACAGTATAAGAAAACTAATAGACAGTGTAGCTACATTGATAGACAATCTAGCTACACTAACGGACAGTCTAGGAACATCAATAGACAATGTAGCTACACTAGTAGACAGTCTAGCTACACTAACAGACAGTCTATGAAAACCAATAGACAGAGTAGCTATATTGATAGACAATCTAGCTACACTAATTGACAGTCTAGGTACACTATTAGACAGTGTAGCTACTCTAATAGACAGTCTAGCTACACTAGTAAACAGTCTAGGAACACTATTAGACAGTGTAGCTACACTAATAGACAATCTAGCTACACTAATAGACAGTCTAGGAACACTATAAGACAGTGTAGCTACACTAATAGACAATCTAGCTACACTAATAGACAGTCTAGGAACACTATAAGACAGTGTAGCTACATTAATAGACACTCTAGCTGCACTCACAGACAGTCTATGAACACTAATAGACAGTGTAGCTTCTCTAATAGACCGTCTATGAAAACAAATAGACAGTGTAGCTACATTGATAAACAATCTAGTTACGCTAACAGACAGTCTAGGAACACTATTAGACAGTGTAGCTACACTAATAGACAGTCTAGGAACACTATTAGACAGTGTAGCTACTCTAATAGGCAGTCTAGCTACACTAATAGACATTCTAGGAACACTATTAGACAGTGTAGCTACACTAATAGACAGTCTAGCTACACTAATAGACACTTTAGGAACACTATAAGACAGTGTAGCTACACTAGTAGACAGTCTAGCTTCACTAACAGACAGTCTAGGAACAATATTAGACAGCGTAGCTATACCAATAGACAGTCTAGCTACACTAACAGACAGTCTATGAACTCTAATAGACAGTGTAGCTAACTAATAGACCGTCGATGAAAACAAATAGACAGTGTAGCTACTCTAACAGACAGTATAAGAAAACTAATAGACAGTGTAGCTACATTGATAGACAATCTAGCTACACTATGGGACAGTCTAGGAACATCAATAGACAATGTAGCTACACTAGTAGACAGTCTAGCTACACTAACATACAGTATAGGAAAACTAATAGACAGTGTAGCTATATTGATAGACAAGCTACCTACTCTAATAGACAGTCTAGCTACACTAATAGACAGTATAGGAAAACTAATAGACAGTGTAGCTACATTGAAAGACAATGTAGCTACACTAATAGACAGTCTAGGAACACTATTGGACAGTGTAGCTACACTAATAGACAGTCTAGCTACACGAACAAACAGTATATGAACACTAATAGACAGTGTAGCTACTCTAACAGACAGTATAAGAAAATTAAAAGACAGTGTAGCTACATTGATAGACAATCTAGCTACACTAACGGACAGTCTAAGAACATCAATAGACAATGTAGCTACACTAGTAGACAGTCTAGCTACACTAACAGACCGTCTATGAAAACTAATAGATAGTGTAGTTATATTGATACACAATCTAGCTACACTAATAGACAGTCTAGGAACACTATTAGACAGTGTAGCTGCTACACTAATAGACAGTCTAGCTACACTAGTAGACAGTCTAGGAACACTATTAGACAGTGTAGCTACACTAATAGACAATCTAGCAACACTAATAGTCAGTCTAGGAACACTATTAGACAGTGTAGCTACACTGATAGACAGTCTAGCTACACTAACAGACGGTATATGAACACTAATAGACAGTGTAGCTACTCTAACAGACAGTATAAGAATCTAATAGACAGTGTAGCTACATTGATACACAATCTAGCTTTACTAACGGACAGTCTAGGAACATCAATAGACAATGTAGCTACACTAGTAGACAGTCTAGCTACACTAACAGACAGTCTATGAAAACCAATAGACAGAGTAGCTATATTGATAGACAATCTAGCTACACTAATTGACAGTCTAGGTACACTATTAGACAGTGTAGCTACTCTAATAGACAGTCTAGCTACACTAGTAAACAGTCTAGGAACACTATTAGACAGTGTAGCTACACTAATAGACAATCTAGCTACACTAATAGACAGTCTAGGAACACTATAAGACAGTGTAGCTACACTAATAGACAATCTAGCTACACTAATAGACAGTCTAGGAACACTATAAGACAGTGTAGCTACATTAATAGACACTCTAGCTGCACTCACAGACAGTCTATGAACACTAATAGACAGTGTAGCTTCTCTAATAGACCGTCTATGAAAACAAATAGACAGTGTAGCTACATTGATAAACAATCTAGTTACGCTAACAGACAGTCTAGGAACACTATTAGACAGTGTAGCTACACTAATAGACAGTCTAGGAACACTATTAGACAGTGTAGCTACTCTAATAGGCAGTCTAGCTACACTAATAGACATTCTAGGAACACTATTAGACAGTGTAGCTACACTAATAGACAGTCTAGCTACACTAATAGACACTTTAGGAACACTATAAGACAGTGTAGCTACACTAGTAGACAGTCTAGCTACACTAACAGACAGTCTAGGAACAATATTAGACAGCGTAGCTATACCAATAGACAGTCTAGCTACACTAACAGACAGTCTATGAACTCTAATAGACAGTGTAGCTAACTAATAGACCGTCGATGAAAACAAATAGACAGTGTAGCTACTCTAACGGACAGTCTAGGAACATCAATAAACAATGTAACAACACTAGTAGATAGTCTAGCTACACTAACATACAGTATAGGAAAACTAATAGACAGTGTAGCTATATTGATAGACAATCTAACTACTCTAATAGACAGTCTAGGAACACTAATGGACAATGTAGCTACACTAGTAGACAGTCTAGCTACACTAACAAACAGTATAGGAAAACTAATAGACAGTGTAGCTATATTGATAGACAATCTAGCTACACTAATAGACAGACTAGGAACACTTTTAGAAAGTGTAGCTACACTAATGTACAGTCTAGCTACACTAATAGACAGTCTAGGAACACTATTAGACAGTGTAGCTACACTAATAGACAATCTAGCTACACTAATAGACAGTCTAGGAACACTATTAGACAGTGTAGTTACACTGATAGACAGTCTAGCTACACTATCAGACAGTATATGAACACTAATAGACAGTTTAGCTACTCTAACAGACAGTATAAGAATCTAATAGACAGTGTAGCTACATTGATAGACGATCTAGCTTCACTAACGGACAGTCTAGGAACATTAATAGACAATGTAGCTACACTAGTAGACAGTCTAGCTACACTAACAGACCGTCTATGAAAACTAATAGACAGTGTAGCTGTATTGATAGACAATCTAGCTACACTAATTGACAGTCTAGGAACACTATTAGACAGTGTAGCTACACTAATAGAAAGTCTAACTACACTAAAAGAACATCAATAGATAATGTAGCTATACTAGTAGACAGTCTAGCTACACTAACAGACCGTCTATATAAACTAATAGACAGTGTAGCTATATTGATAGACAATCTAGCTACACTAATAGACAGTCTAGGAACACTATTAGACAGTGTAGCTACTCTAGTAGACAGTCTACCTACACTAACAAACAGTATAGGAAAACTAATAGACAGTGTAGCTATATTGATAGACAATCTAGCTACACTAATAGACAGACTAGGAACACTTTTAGAAAGTGTAGCTACACTAATAGACAGTCTAGCTACACTAAAAGACAGTCTAGGAACACTATTAGACAGTGTAGCTACACTAATAGACAATCTAGCTACACTAATAGACAGTCTAGGAACACTATTAGACAGTGTAGTTACACTGATAGACAGTCTAGCTACACTATCAGACAGTATATGAACACTAATAGACAGTTTAGCTACTCTAACAGACAGTATAAGAATCTAATAGACAGTGTAGCTACATTGATAGACGATCTAGCTTCACTAACGGACAGTCTAGGAACATTAATAGACAATGTAGCTACACTAGTAGACAGTCTAGCTACACTAACAGACCGTCTATGAAAACTAATAGACAGTGTAGCTGTATTGATAGACAATCTAGCTACACTAATTGACAGTCTAGGAACACTATTAGACAGTGTAGCTACACTAATAGAAAGTCTAGCTACACTAGTAGACAGTCTAGGAACACTATTAGACAGTGTAGATACACTAATAGACAATCTAGCTACACTAATAGACAGTCTAGGAACACTATAAGACAGTGTAGCTACACTAATAGACAGTCTAGCTACACTAACAGACAGTCTATGAACACTAATAGACAGTGTAGCTTCACTAATAGACAGTCTAGCTACACTAATAGACAGTCTAGGAACACTATACGACAGTGTAGCTACACTAATAGACAATCTAGCTACACTAATAGACAGTCTAGGAACACTATAAGACAGTGTAGCTACATTAATAGACAGTCTAGCTACACTAACAGACAGTCTATGAACACTAATAGACAGTGTAGCTTCTCTTATAGACCGTCTATGAAAACAAATGGACAGTGTAGCTACATTGATAAACAATCTAGTTACGCTAACAGACAGTCTAGGAACACTATTAGACAGTGTAGCTACAATAATAGACAGTCTAAGAACACTATAAGACAGTGTAGCTACTCTAATAGACAGTCTAACTACACTAAAAGACAGTCTAGGAACACTATTAGACAGTCTAGCTACACTAATAGACAGTCTAGCTACACTAATAGACAGTCTAGGAACACTATAAGACAGTCTAGCTACACTAGTAGACAGTCTAGCTACACTAATAGACAGTCAAGGAACACTATTAGACAGTGTAGCTACATTAATAGACAGTCTAACTACACTAACAGACAGTCTATGAACTCTAATAGACAGTGTAGCTAACTAATAGACCGTCGATGAAAACAAATAGACAGTGTAGCTACTCTAACAGACAGTATAAGAAAACTTATAGACAGTGTAGCTAGATTGATAGACAATCTAGCTACACTAACGGACAGTCTAGCTACACTAACATACAGCATAGGAAAACTAATAGACAGTGTAGCTATATTGATAGACAATCTAGCTACTCTAATAGACAGTCTAGCTACACTAATAGACAGTCTAGGAACGGTATTAGACAATGTAGCTACACTAATAGACAGTCTAGCTACACTAATAGACAGTCTAGTAAAACTATAAGACAGTGTAGCGACACTAGTAAACAATCTAGCTACACTAACAGACAGTCTAGGAACACTATTAGACAGTGTAGCTACACTAATAGACAGTCTAGCTACACTAACAGACAGTCTATGAACTCTAATAGACAGTGTAGCTAACTAATAGACCGTCGATGAAAACAAATAGACAGTGTAGCTACTCTAACAGACAGTATAAGAAAACTAATAGACAGTGTAGCTACATTGATAGACAATCTAGCTGCACTAACGGACAGTCTAGGAACATCAATAGACAATGTAGCTACACTAGTAGACAGTCTAGCTACACTAACATACAGTATAGAAAAACTAATAGACAGTGTAGTATTATTGAAAGACAATCTAGCTACTCTAATAGACAGTCTAGCTGCACTAATAGACAGTCTAGGAACACTAATAGACAATGTAGCTACACTAGTAGACAGTCTAGCTACACTAACAGACAGTATAGGAAAACTAATAGACAGTGTAGCTATATTGATAGACAATCTAGCTACACTAATAGACAGTCTAGGAACACTATTAGACAGTATAGCTACACTAATAGACGGTCTAGCTAAACGAACAGACAGTATATGAGCACTAATAGACAGTGTTGTTACTCTAACAGACAGTATAAGAAAATTAAAAGACAGTGTAGCTACATTGATAGACAATCTAGCTACACTAACGGACAGTCTAGGAACATCAATAGACAATGTAGCTACACTAGTAGACAGTCTAGCTACACTAACAGACCGTCTATGAAAACTAATAGACAGTGTAGCTATATTGATACACAATCTAGCTACACTAATAGACAGTCTAGGAACACTATGAGACAGTGTAGCTACACTAATAGACAGTCTAGCTACACTAGTAGACAGTCTAGGAACACTATTAGACAGTGTAGCTACATTAATAGACAGTCTTGCTACACTAACAGACAGTCTATGAACACTAATAGACAGTGTAGCTTCTCTAATAGACCGTCTATGAAACAAATAGACAGTGTAGCTACATTGATAAACAATCTAGTTACGCTAACAGACAGTCTAGGAACACTATTAGACAGTGTAGCTACACTAATAGACAGTCTAGGAACGTTATTAGACAGTGTAGCTACTCTAATAGACAGTCTAGCTACACTAATAGACAGTCTAGGAACACTATTAGACAGTGTAGCTACACTAGTAGACAGTCTAGCTACACTAATAGACAGTCTAGGAACACTATTAGACAGTGTAGCTACACTAATAGACAGTCTAGCTACACTAACAGACAGTCTATGAACTCTAATAGACAGTGTAGCTAACTAATAGACCGTCGATGAAAACAAATAGACATTGTAGCTTCTCTAACAGACAGTATAAGAAAACTAATAGACAGTGTAGCTACATTGATAGACAATCTAGCTGCACTAACGGACAGTCTAGGAACATCAATAGACAATGTAACTACACTAGTAGACAGTCTAGCTACACTAACATACAGTATAGGAAAACTAATACACAGTGTAGCTATATTGATAGACAATCTAGCTACTCTAATAGACAGTCTAGCTACACTAATAGACAGTCTAGGAACACTAATAGACAATGTAGCTACACTAGTAGACAGTCTAGCTACACTAAAAGACAGTATAGGAAAACTAATAGACAGTGTAGCTATATTGATAGACAATCTAGCTACACTAATAGACAGTCTAGGAACACTATTACACAGTGTAGCTACACTAATAGACAGTCTAGCTACACGAACAGACAGTATATGAACACTAATAGACATTGTAGCTACTCTAACAGATAGTATAAGAAAATTAAAAGACAGTGTAGCTACATTGATAGACAATCTAGCTACACTAACGGAGAGTCTAGGAACATCAATAGACAATGTAGCTACACTAGTACACAGTCTAGCTACACTAACAGACCGTCTATGAAATCTAATAGACAGTGTAGCTATATTGATAAACAATCTAGCTACACTAATAGACAGTCTAGGAACACTATAAGACAGTGTAGCTACACTAATAGACAGTCTTACTACACTAATAGACAGTCTAGGAACACTATTAGACAGTGTAGCTACACTAATAGACAATCTAGCTACACTAATAGACAGTCTAGGAACACTATTAGCAGTGTAGCTACACTGATAGACAGTATTGCTACACTAACAGACAGTATATGAACACTAATAGACAGTGTAGCTACTCTAACAGACAGTATAAGAATCTAATAGACAGTGTAGCCACATTGATAGACAATCTAGCTTCACTAACGGACAGTCTAGGAACATTAATAGACAGTCTAGCTACACTAGTAGACAGTCTAGCTACACTAACAGACCGTCTATGAAAACTAATAGACAGTGTAGCTATATTGATAAACAATCTAGCTACAATAATTGGCAGTCTAGGAACACTATTAGACAGTGTAGCTACTCTAATAGACAGTCTAGCTACACTAGTAGACAGTCTAGGAACACTATTAGACAGTGTAGCTACACTAATAGACAATCTAGCTACACTAATATACAGTCTAGGAACACTATAAGACAGTGTAGCTACACTAATAGACAGTCTAGCTACACTAACAGACAGTCTATGAACACTAATAGACAGTGTAGCTACACTAATAGACAGTCTAGCTACACTAATAGACAGTCTAGGAACACTATAAGACAGTGTAGCTACACTAATAGACAATCTAGCTACACTAATAGACAGTCTATGAACACTATAAGACAGTGTAGCTACATTAATAGACAGTCTAGCTACACTAACAGACAGTCTATGAACACTAATAGACAGTGTAGCTTCTCTTATAGACCGTCTATGAAAACAAATAGACAGTGTAGCTACATTGATAGACAATCTAGCTACACTAACGGACAATCTAGAAATATCTATAGACAATGTAGCTACACTAGTAGACAGTCTAGGAACACTATTAGACAGTGTAGCTACACTAATAGACAATCTAACTATACTAATAGACAGTCTAGGAACACTTTAAGACAGTGTAGCTACACTAATAGACGGTCTAGGAACACTAATAAACAATGTAGCTACACTAGTAGACAGTCTAGCTACACTAACAGACAGTATAGGAAAACTAATAGACAGTGTAGCTATATTGATAGACAATCTAGCTACACTAACGGACAGTCTAGGAACATCAATAGACAATGTAGCTAAACTAGTAGACAGTCTAGCTACACTAATAGACCGTCTATGAAAACTAATAGACAGTGTAGCTATATTGATACAAAATCTAGCTACACTAATAGATAGTCTAGGAACACTATTAGACAGTGTAGCTACACTAATAGACAGTCTAGCTACACTAATAGACAGTCTAGGAACACTATTAGACAGTGTAGCTACACTAATAGACAATCTAGCTACACTAATAGACAGTCTAGGAACACTATTAGACAGTGTAGCTACACTGATAGACAGTCTAGCTACACTAACAGACAGTATATGAACACTAATAGACAGTGT
Source organism: Loripinus fragilis (assembly GCA_964019695.1). Classification (NCBI taxonomy): domain Eukaryota; kingdom Metazoa; phylum Mollusca; class Bivalvia; order Lucinida; family Lucinidae; genus Loripinus; species Loripinus fragilis. The sequence goes on along the minus strand of CAXHUL010000339.1, from coordinate 484,352 downwards.
AGCTACTCTAACAGACAGTATAAGAAACTAATAGACAGTGTAGCTACATTGAAAGACAATCTAGCTTCACTAACGGACAGTCTATTAACATCAATAGACAATGTAGCTACACTAGTAGACAGTCTAGCTAAACTAACAGACCGTCTATGAAAACTAATCGACAGTGTAGCTATATTGATACACAATCTAGCGACACAAATAGACAGTCTAGGAACACTATTAGACAGTGTAGCTACTCTAATAGACAGTCTGGCTACACTAGTAGACAGTCTAGGAACACTATTAGACAGTGTAGCTACACTAATAGAAAATCTAACTATACTGATAGACAGTCTAGGAACACTATAAGACAGTGTAGCTACACTAATAGACAGTCTAGCTACACTAATAGACAGTCTAGGAACACTATAAGACAGTGTAGCTACACTAATAGACAATCAAGCTACACAAATAGACAGTCTAGGAACACTATAAGACAGTGTAGCTACATTAAGAGACAGTCTAGCTACACTAACAGACAGTCTATGAACACTAATAGACAGTGTAGCTTCTCTAATAGACCGTCTATGAAAACAAATAGACAGTGTAGCTACATTGATAAACAATCTAGTTCTGCTAACAGACAGTCTAGGAACACTATTAGACAGTGTAGCTACACTAATAGAAAATCTAACAATACTAATAGACAGTCTAGGAACACTATAAGACAGTGTAGCTACACTAATAGACAGTCTAGCTACACTAACAGACAGTCTATGAACACTAATAGACAGTGTAGCTACACTAATAGACAGTCTAGCTACACTAATAGACAGTCTAGGAACACTATAAGACAGAGTAGCTACACTAATAGACAATCTAGCTACACAAATAGACAGTCTAGGAACACTATAAGACAGTGTAGCTAACTAATAGACCGTCGATGAAAACAAATAGACAGTGTAGCTACTCTAACAGACAGTATAAGAAAACTAATAGAAAATGTAGCTACATTGATAGACAATCTAGCTACACTAACGGACAGTCTAGGAACATCAATTTACAATGTAGCTACACTAGTAGACAGTTTAGCTACACTAACATACAGTATAGGAAAACTAATAGACAGTGTAGCTATATTGATAGACAATCTAGCTACTCTAATAGACAGTCTAGCTACACTAATAGACAGTCTAGGAACACTAATAGACAATGTAGCTACACTAGTAGACAGTCTAGCTACACTAAAAGACAGTATAGGAAAACTAATAGACAGTGTAGCTATATTGATAGACAATCTAGCTACACTAATAGACAGTCTAGGAACACTATTACACAGTGTAGCTACACTAATAGACAGTCTAGCTACACGAACAGACAGTATATGAACACTAATAGACATTGTAGCTACTCTAACAGATAGTATAAGAAAATTAAAAGACAGTGTAGCTACATTGATAGACAATCTAGCTACACTAACGGAGAGTCTAGGAACATCAATAGACAATGTAGCTACACTAGTACACAGTCTAGCTACACTAACAGACCGTCTATGAAATCTAATAGACAGTGTAGCTATATTGATAAACAATCTAGCTACACTAATAGACAGTCTAGGAACACTATAAGACAGTGTAGCTACACTAATAGACAGTCTTACTACACTAATAGACAGTCTAGGAACACTATTAGACAGTGTAGCTACACTAATAGACAATCTAGCTACACTAATAGACAGTCTAGGAACACTATTAGCAGTGTAGCTACACTGATAGACAGTATTGCTACACTAACAGACAGTATATGAACACTAATAGACAGTGTAGCTACTCTAACAGACAGTATAAGAATCTAATAGACAGTGTAGCCACATTGATAGACAATCTAGCTTCACTAACGGACAGTCTAGGAACATTAATAGACAGTCTAGCTACACTAGTAGACAGTCTAGCTACACTAATAGGCCGTCTATGAAAACTAATAGACAGTGTAGCTATATTGATAAACAATCTAGCTACAATAATTGGCAGTCTAGGAACACTATTAGACAGTGTAGCTACTCTAATAGACAGTCTAGCTACACTAGTAGACAGTCTAGGAACACTATTAGACAGTGTAGCTACACTAATAGACAATCTAGCTACACTAATATACAGTCTAGGAACACTATAAGACAGTGTAGCTACACTAATAGACAGTCTAGCTACACTAACAGACAGTCTATGAACACTAATAGACAGTGTAGCTACACTAATAGACAGTCTAGCTACACTAATAGACAGTCTAGGAACACTATAAGACAGTGTAGCTACACTAATAGACAATCTAGCTACACTAATAGACAGTCTATGAACACTATAAGACAGTGTAGCTACATTAATAGACAGTCTAGCTACACTAACAGACAGTCTATGAACACTAATAGACAGTGTAGCTTCTCTTATAGACCGTCTATGAAAACAAATAGACAGTGTAGCTACATTGATAGACAATCTAGCTACACTAACGGACAATCTAGAAATATCTATAGACAATGTAGCTACACTAGTAGACAGTCTAGGAACACTATTAGACAGTGTAGCTACACTAATAGACAATCTAACTATACTAAACGACAGTCTAGGAACACTTTAAGACAGTGTAGCTACACTAATAGACGGTCTAGGAACACTAATAAACAATGTAGCTACACTAGTAGACAGTCTAGCTACACTAACAGACAGTATAGGAAAACTAATAGACAGTGTAGCTATATTGATAGACAATCTAGCTACACTAACGGACAGTCTAGGAACATCAATAGACAATGTAGCTAAACTAGTAGACAGTCTAGCTACACTAATAGACCGTCTATGAAAACTAATAGACAGTGTAGCTATATTGATACAAAATCTAGCTACACTAATAGATAGTCTAGGAACACTATTAGACAGTGTAGCTACACTAATAGACAGTCTAGCTACACTAATAGACAGTCTAGGAACACTATTAGACAGTGTAGCTACACTAATAGACAATCTAGCTACACTAATAGACAGTCTAGGAACACTATTAGACAGTGTAGCTACACTGATAGACAGTCTAGCTACACTAACAGACAGTATATGAACACTAATAGACAGTGTAGCTACTCTAACAGACAGTATAAGAAACTAATAGACAGTGTAGCTACATTGATAGACAATCTAGCTTCACTAACGGACAGTCTATTAACATCAATAGACAATGTAGCTACACTAGTAGACAGTCTAGCTAAACTAACAGACCGTCTATGAAAACTAATCGACAGTGTAGCTATATTGATACACAATCTAGCGACACAAATAGACAGTCTAGGAACACTATTAGACAGTGTAGCTACTCTAATAGACAGTCTGGCTACACTAGTAGACAGTCTAGGAACACTATTAGACAGTGTAGCTACACTAATAGAAAATCTAACTATACTGATAGACAGTCTAGGAACACTATAAGACAGTGTAGCTACACTAATAGACAGTCTAGCTACACTAATAGACAGTCTAGGAACACTATAAGACAGTGTAGCTACACTAATAGACAATCAAGCTACACAAATAGACAGTCTAGGAACACTATAAGACAGTGTAGCTACATTAAGAGACAGTCTAGCTACACTAACAGACAGTCTATGAACACTAATAGACAGTGTAGCTTCTCTAATAGACCGTCTATGAAAACAAATAGACAGTGTAGCTACATTGATAAACAATCTAGTTCTGCTAACAGACAGTCTAGGAACACTATTAGACAGTGTAGCTACACTAATAGAAAATCTAACAATACTAATAGACAGTCTAGGAACACTATAAGACAGTGTAGCTACACTAATAGACAGTCTAGCTACACTAACAGACAGTCTATGAACACTAATAGACAGTGTAGCTACACTAATAGACAGTCTAGCTACACTAATAGACAGTCTAGGAACACTATAAGACAGAGTAGCTACACTAATAGACAATCTAGCTACACAAATAGACAGTCTAGGAACACTATAAGACAGTGTAGCTAACTAATAGACCGTCGATGAAAACAAATAGACAGTGTAGCTACTCTAACAGACAGTATAAGAAAACTAATAGAAAATGTAGCTACATTGATAGACAATCTAGCTACACTAACGGACAGTCTAGGAACATCAATTTACAATGTAGCTACACTAGTAGACAGTTTAGCTACACTAACATACAGTATAGGAAAACTAATAGACAGTGTAGCTATATTGATAGACAATCTAGCTACTCAAATAGACAGTCTAGCTACACTAATAGACAGTCTAGGAACAATAATAGACAATGTAGCTACACTAGTAGACAGTCTAGCTACACTAACAGACAGTATAGGAAAACTAATAGACAGTGTAGCTATATTGATAGACAATCTAGCTACACTAATAGACAGTCTAGGAACACTATTAGACAGTGTAGCTACACTAAGAGACGTCTATGAAAACTAATAGACAGTGTAGCTATATTGATTCACAATCTAGCTACACAAATAGACAGTCTAGGAACACTATTAGACAGTGTAGCTACTCTAATAGACAGTCTGGCTACTCTAGTAGACAGTCTAGGAACACTATTAGACAGTGTAGCTACACTTATAGACAATCTAACTATACTAATAGACAGTCTAGGAACACTATAAGACAGTGTAGCTACACTAATAGACAGTCTAGCTACACTAACAGACAGTCTATGAACACTAATAGACAGTGTAGCTACACTAATAGACAGTCTAGCTACAAAAAAGAGACAGTCTAGGAACATTATAAGACAGTATAGCTACATTAAGAGACAGTCTAGCTACACTAACAGACAGTCTATGAACACTAATAGACAGTGTAGCTTCTCTAATAGACCGTCTATGAAAACAAATCGACAGTGTAGCTACATTGATAAACAATCTAGTTACGCTAACAAACAGTCTAGGAACACTATTAGACAGTGTAGCTACACTAATAGACAGTCTAGGAACACTATTAGACAGTGTAGCTACTCTAATAGACAGTCTAGCTACACTAATAGACAGTCTAGGAACACTATTAGACAGTTAAGCTACTCTAATAGACAGTCTGGCTACACTAGTAGACAGTCTAGGAACACTATTAGACAGTGTAGCTACACTAATAGACAATCTAACTATACTAATAGACAGTCTAGGAACACTATAAGACAGTGTAGCTACACTAATAGACAGTCTAGCTACACTAACAGACAGTCTATGAACACTAATAGACAGTGTAGCTACACTAATAGACAGTTTAGCTACACTAATAGACAGTCTAGGAACACTATGAGACAGTGTAGCTACACTAATAGACAATCTAGCTACACTAATAGACAGTCTATGAACACTAATAGACAGTGTAGCTTCTCTAATAGACCGTCTATGAAAACAAATTGACAGTGTAGCTACATTGATAAACAATCTAGTTACGCTAACAGACAGTCTAGAAACACTATTAGACAGTGTAGCTACACTAATAGACAGTCTAGGAACACTATTAGACAGTGTAGCTACACTAATAGACAGTCTAGCTACACTAACAGACAGTCTATGAACACTAATAGACAGTGTAGCTTCTCTAATAGACCGTCTATGAAAACAAATAGACAGTGTAGCTACATTAATAAACAATCTAGTTCTGCTAACAGACAGTCTAGGAACACTATTAGACAGTGTAGCTACACTAATAGACAGTCTAGGAACACTATTAGACAGTGTAGCTACTCTAATAGACAGTCTAGCTACACTAATAGACAGTCTAGGAACACTATTAGACAGTTAAGCTACTCTAATAGACAGTCTGGCTACACTAGTAGACAGTCTAGGAACACTATTAGACAGTGTAGCTACACTAATAGACAATCTAACTATACTAATAGACAGTCTAGGAACACTATAAGACAGTGTAGCTACACTAATAGACAGTCTAGCTACACTAACAGACAGTCTATGAACACTAATAGACAGTGTAGCTACACTAATAGACAGTCTAGCTACACTAATAGACAGTCTAGGAACACTATGAGACAGTGTAGCTACACTAATAGACAATCTAGCTACACTAATAGACAGTCTATGAACACTAATAGACAGTGTAGCTTCTCTAATAGACCGTCTATGAAAACAAATTGACAGTGTAGCTACATTGATAAACAATCTAGTTACGCTAACAGACAGTCTAGAAACACTATTAGACAGTGTAGCTACACTAATAGACAGTCTAGGAACACTATTAGACAGTGTAGCTACACTAATAGACAGTCTAGCTACACTAACAGACAGTCTATGAACACTAATAGACAGTGTAGCTTCTCTAATAGACCGTCTATGAAAACAAATAGACAGTGTAGCTACATTAATAAACAATCTAGTTCTGCTAACAGACAGTCTAGGAACACTATTAGACAGTGTAGCTACACTAATAGAAAATCTAACAATACTAATAGACAGTCTAGGAACACTATAAGACAGTGTAGCTACACTAATAGACAGTCTAGCTACACTAACAGACAGTCTATGAACACTAATAGACAGTGTAGCTACACTAATAGACAGTCTAGCTACACTAATAGACAGTCTAGGAACACTATAAGACAGTGTAGCTACACTAATAGACAGTGTAGCTACACAAATAGACAGTCTAGGAACACTATAAGACAGTGTAGCTAACTAATAGACCGTCGATGAAAACAAATAGACAGTGTAGCTACTCTAACAGACAGTATAAGAAAACTAATAGAAAATGTAGCTACATTGATAGACAATCTAGCTACACTAACGGACAGTCTAGGAACATCAATATACAATGTAGCTACACTAGTAGACAGTTTAGCTACACTAACATACAGTATAGGAAAACTAATAGACTGTGTAGCTATATTGATAGACAATCTAGCTACTCTAATAGACAATCTAGCTACACTAATAGACAGTCTAGGAACAATAATAGACAATGTAGCTACACTAGTAGACAGTCTAGCTACACTAACAGACAGTATAGGAAAACTAATAGACAGTGTAGCTATATTGATAGACAATCTAGCTACACTAATAGACAGTCTAGGAACACTATTAGACAGTGTAGCTACACTAAGAGACGTCTATGAAAACTAATAGACAGTGTAGCTATATTGATTCACAATCTAGCTACACAAATAGACAGTCTAGGAACACTATTAGACAGTGTAGCTACTCTAATAGACAGTCTGGCTACTCTAGTAGACAGTCTAGGAACACTATTAGACAGTGTAGCTACACTAATAGACAATCTAACTATACTAATAGACAGTCTAGGAACACTATAAGACAGTGTAGCTACACTAATAGACAGTCTAGCTACACTAACAGACAGTCTATGAACACTAATAGACAGTGTAGCTACACTAATAGACAGTCTAGCTACAAAAAAGAGACAGTCTAGGAACATTATAAGACAGTATAGCTACATTAAGAGACAGTCTAGCTACACTAACAGACAGTCTATGAACACTAATAGACAGTGTAGCTTCTCTAATAGACCGTCTATGAAAACAAATCGACAGTGTAGCTACATTGATAAACAATCTAGTTACGCTAACAAACAGTCTAGGAACACTATTAGACAGTGTAGCTACACTAATAGACAGTCTAGGAACACTATTAGACAGTGTAGCTACTCAAATAGACAGTCTAGCTACACTAATAGACAGTCTAGGAACACTATTAGACAGTTTAGCTACTCTAATAGACAGTCTGGCTACACTAGTAGACAGTCTAGGAACACTATTAGACAGTGTAGCTACACTAATAGACAATCTAACTATACTAATAGACAGTCTAGGAACACTATAAGACAGTGTAGCTACACTAATAGACAGTCTAGCTACACTAACAGACAGTCTATGAACACTAATAGACAGAGTAGCTACACTAATAGACAGTCTAGCTACACTAATAGACAGTCTAGGAACACTATGAGACAGTGTAGCTACACTAATAGACAATCTAGCTACACTAATACACAGTCTATGAACACTAATAGACAGTGTAGCTTCTCTAATAGACCGTCTATGAAAACAAATAGACAGTGTAGCTACATTGATAAACAATCTAGTTACGCTAACAGACAGTCTAGGAACACTATTAGACAGTGTAGCTACACTAATAGACAGTCTAGGAACACTATTAGACAGTGTAGCTACACTAATAGACAGTCTAGCTACACTAACAGACAGTCTATGAACACTAATAGACAGTGTAGCTTCTCTAATAGACCGTCTATGAAAACAAATAGACAGTGTAGCTACATTAATAAACAATCTAGTTACGCTAACAGACAGTCTAGGAACACTATTAGACAGTGAAGCTACACTAATAGACAGTCTAAGAACACTATTAGACAGTGTAGCTACACTAATAGACAATCTAACTACACTAATAGACAGTCTAGGAACACTATAATTCAGTGTAGCTACATTAATAGACAGACAGTCTAGCTACACTAACAGACAGTCTATGAACACTAATAGACAGTGTAGCTTCTCTAATAGACCGTCTATGAAAACAAATAGACAGTGTAGCTATATTGATAAACAATCTAGTTACGCTAACAGACAGTCTAGGAACACTATTAGACAGTGTAGCTAAACTAATAGACAGTCTAGGAATATTATTAGACAGTGTAGCTACTCTAATAGACAGTCTAGCTACACTAATAGACAGTCTAGGAACACTATTAGACAGTGTAGCTACACTAGTAGACAGTCTAGCTACACTAATAGACAGTCTAGGAACACTTATAGACAGTGTAGCTACACTAATAGACAGTCTAGCTACACTAACAGACAGTCTATGAACTCTAATAGACAGTGTAGCTAACTAATAGACCGTCGATGAAAACAAATAGACAGTGTAGCTTCTCTAACAGACAGTATAAGAAAACTAATAGACAGTGTAGCTACATTGATAGACAATCTAGCTGCACTAACGGACAGTCTAGGAACATCAATAGACAATGTAGCTACACTAGTAGACAGTCTAGCTACACTAACATACAGCATAGGAAAACTAATAGACAGTGTAGCTATATTGATAGACAATCTAGCTACTCTAATAGACAGTCTAGCTACACTAATAGACAGTCTAGGAACAGTATTAGACAATGTAGCTACACTAATAGACAGTCTAGCTACACTAATAGACAGTCTAGGAAAACTATAAGACAGTGTAGCGACACTAGTAAACAATCTAGCTACACTAACAGACAGTCTAGGAACACTATTAGACAGTGTAGCTACACTAATAGACAGTCTAGCTACACTAACAGACAGTCTAAGAACTCTAATAGACAGTGTAGCTAACTAATAGACCGTCGATGAAAACAAATAGACAGTGTAGCTACTCTAACAGACAGTATAAGAAAACTAATAGACAGTGTAGCTACATTGATAGACAATCTAGCTGCACTAACGGACAGTCTAGGAACATCAATAGACAATGTAGCTACACTAGTAGACAGTCTAGCTACACTAACATACAGTATAGAAAAACTAATAGACAGTGTAGTATTATTGAAAGACAATCTAGCTACTCTAATAGACAGTCTAGCTGCACTAATAGACAGTCTAGGAACACTAATAGACAATGTAGCTACACTAGTAGACAGTCTAGCTACACTAACAGACAGTATAGGAAAACTAATAGACAGTGTAGCTATATTGATAGACAATCTAGCTACACTAATAGACAGTCTAGGAACACTATTAGACAGTATAGCTACACTAATAGACGGTCTAGCTACACTAGTAGACAGTCTAGGAACACTATTAGACAGTGTAGCTACATTAATAGACAGTCTTGCTACACTAACAGACAGTCTATGAACACTAATAGACAGTGTAGCTACACTAATAGACAGTCTAGGAACACTATTAGACAGTGTAGCTACTCTAATAGACAGTCTAGCTACACTAGTAGACAGTCTAGCTACACTAAAAGACAGTATAGGAAAACTAATAGAAAGTGTAGCTACATTGATAGACAATCTAGCTACGCTAACAGACAGTCTAGGAACACTATTAGACAGTGTAGCTATGTTGATAGACAATCTAGCTACACTAATAGACAGTCTAGGAACACTATTAGACAGTGTAGCTACACTAAGAGACGTCTATGAAAACTAATAGACAGTGTAGCTATATTGATTCACAATCTAGCTACACAAATAGACAGTCTAGGAACACTATTAGACAGTGTAGCTACTCTAATAGACAGTCTGGCTACTCTAGTAGACAGTCTAGGAACACTATTAGACAGTGTAGCTACACTAATAGACAATCTAACTATACTAATAGACAGTCTAGGAACACTATAAGACAGTGTAGCTACACTAATAGACAGTCTAGCTACACTAACAGACAGTCTATGAACACTAAAAGACAGTGTAGCTACACTAATAGACAGTCTAGCTACAAAAAAGAGACAGTCTAGGAACATTATAAGACAGTATAGCTACATTAAGAGACAGTCTAGCTACACTAACAGACAGTCTATGAACACTAATAGACAGTGTAGCTTCTCTAATAGACCGTCTATGAAAACAAATAGACAGTGTAGCTACATTGATAAACAATCTAGTTACGCTAACAAACAGTCTAGGAACACTATTAGACAGTGTAGCTACACTAATAGACAGTCTAGGAACACTATTAGACAGTGTAGCTACACTAATAGACAATCTAACCATACTAATAGACAGTCTAGGAACACTATAAGACAGTGTAGCTACACTAATAGACAGTCTAGCTACACTAACAGACAGTCTATGAACACTAATAGACAGTGTAGCTACACTAACATACAGTATAGGAAAACTAATAGACAGTGTAGCTATATTGATAGACAATCTAGCTACTCTAAAGACAGTCTAGGAACATCAATAGACAATGTAGCTACACTAGTAGACAGTCTAGCTACACTAACATACAGTATAGGAAAACTAATAGACAGTGTAGCTATATTGATAGACAATCTAGCTACTCTAATAGACAGTCTAACTACACTAATAGACAGTCTAGGAATACTAATAGACAATGTAGCTACACAAGTAGACAGTCTAGCTACACTAACAGACAGTATAGGAAAACTAATAGACAGTGTAGCTATATTGATAGACAATCTAGCTACACTAATAGACAGTCTAGGAACACTATTAGACAGTGTAGCTACACTAATAGACAGTCTAGCTACACGAACAGACAGTATATGAACACTAATAGACATTGTAGCTACTCTAACAGACAGTATAAGAAAATTAAAAGACAGTGTAGCTACATTGATAGACAATCTAGCTACACTAACGGACAGTCTAGGAACATCAATAGACAATGTAGCTACACTAGTAGACAGTCTAGCTACACTAACAGACCGTATATGAAAACTAATAGACAGTGTAGCTATATTGATACACAATCTAGCTACACTAATAGACAGTCTAGGAACACTGTTAGACAGTGTAGCTACACTAATAGACAGTCTAGGAACACTATTAGACAGTGTAGCTACTCTAATAGACAGTCTAGCTACACTAATAGACAGTCTAGGAACAATATTAGACAGTCTAGGTACACTAATAGACAGTCTAGCTACACTAATAGACAGTCTAGCTACACTAATAGACAGTCTATGAACACTATAAGACAGTGTAGCTACACTAATAGACAATCTAGCTACACAATTAGACAGTCTAGGAACACTGTAAGACAGTGTGGCTACACTAGTAGACAGTCTAGCTACACTAACAGACAGTCTAGGAACACTATTAGACAGTGTAGCTACACTAATAGACAGTCTAGCTACACTAACAGACAGTATATGAACACTAGTAGACAGTGTAGCTACTCTAACAGACAGTATAAGAAACGAATAGACAGTGTAGCTACATTGATAGACAATCTAGCTTCACTTAGGGACAGTCTAAGAACATTAATAGACAATGTAGCTACACTAGTAGACAGTCTAGCTACACTAACAGACCGTCTATGAAAACTAATAGACAGTGTAGCTATATTGATTGACAATCTAGCTACACTAATTGACAGTTTAGGAACACTATTAGACAGTGTAGCTACTCTAATAGACAGTCTAACTACACTAGTAGACAGTCTAGGAACACTATTAGACAGTGTAGCTACACTAAAAGACAATCTAGCTACACTAATAGACAGTATAGGAACACTATAAGACAGTGTAGCTACACTAATAGACAGTCTACCTACAATAACAGACAGTCTATGAACACTAATAGACAGTGTAGCTTCACTAATAGACAGTCTAGCAACACTAATAGACAGTCTAGGAACACTATGAGACAGTGTAGCTACACTAATAGACAATCTAGCTACACTAATAGGCAGTCTAGGAACACTATAAGACAGTGTAGCTACATTAATAGACAGTTTAGCTACACTAACAGACAGTCCATGAACACTAATAGACAGTGTAGCTTCTCTTATAGACCGTCTATGAAAACAAATAGACAGTGTAGCTACATTGATAAACAATCTAGTTACGCTAACAGACTGTCTAGGAACACTAACAGACCGTCTATGAAAAATAATAGACAGTGTAGCTACATTGATAGACAATCTAGCTTCACTAAGGGACAGTCTTAGAACTTTAATAGACAATGTAGCTACACTAGTAGACAGTCTAGCTACACTAACAGACCGTCTATGAAAACTAATAGTCAGTGTAGCTATATTGATAGACAATCTAGCTACACTAATTGACAGTTTAGGAACACTATTAGACAGTGTAGCTACTCTAATAGACAGTCTAACTACACTAGTAGACAGTCTAGGAACACTATTAGACAGTGTAGCTACACTAATAGACAATCTAGCTACACTAATAGACAGTCTAGGAACACTATAAGACAGTGTAGCTACACTAATAGACAGTCTAGCTACACTAATAGACAGTCTAGGAACACTATAAGACAGTGTAGCTACTCTAAAAGACAGTCTAGCTACACTAATAGACAGTCGAGGAACACTATTAGACAGTCTAACTACACTAATAGACAGTGTAGCTACACTAATAGACAGTCAAGCTACACTAATAGACAGTCTATGAACACAATAAGACAGTGTAGCTACACTAATAGAAAATCTAGCTACACAAATAGACAGTCTAGGAACACTATAAGACAGTGTAGCTACACTAGTAGACAGTCTAGCTGCACTAACAGACAGTCTAGGAACACTATTAGACAGTGTAGCTACACTAATAGACAGTCTAGCTACACTAATAGACAGTCTAGGAACAATATTAGACAGTCTAGGTACACTAATAGACAGTCTAGCTACACTAATAGACAGTCTAGCTACACTAATAGACAGTCTATGAACACTATAAGACAGTGTAGCTACACTAATAGACAATCTAGCTACACAATTAGACAGTCTAGGAACACTGTAAGACAGTGTGGCTACACTAGTAGACAGTCTAGCTACACTAACAGACAGTCTAGGAACACTATTAGACAGTGTAGCTACACTAATAGACAGTCTAGCTACACTAACAGACAGTATATGAACACTAATAGACAGTGTAGCTACTCTAACAGACAGTATAAGAAACTAATAGACAGTGTAGCTACATTGATAGACAATCTAGCTTCACTAAGGGACAGTCTAAGAACATTAATAGACAATGTAGCTACACTAGTAATCAGTCTAGCTACACTAACAGACCGTCTATGAAAACTAATAGACAGTGTAGCTATATTGATACACAATCTAGCTACACTAATAGACAGTCTAGGAACACTATTAGACAGTGTAGCTACTCTAATAGACAGTCTAACTACACTAGTAGACAGTCTAGGAACACTATTAGACAGTGTAGCTACTCTAATAGACAGTCTAACTACACTAGTAGACAGTCTAGGAACACTATTAGATAGTGTAGCTACACTAAAAGACAATCTAGCTACACTAATAGACAGTATAGGAACACTATAAGACAGTGTAGCTACACTAATAGACAGTCTACCTACAATAACAGACAGTCTATGAACACTAATAGACAGTGTAGCTTCACTAATAGACAGTCTAGCAACACTAATAGACAGTCTAGGAACACTATAAGACAGTGTAGCTACACTAATAGACAATCTAGCTACACTAATAGGCAGTCTAGGAACACTATAAGACAGTGTAGCTACATCAATAGACAGTTTAGCTACACTAACAGACAGTCCATGAACACTAATAGACAGTGTAGCTTCTCTTATAGACCGTCTATGAAAACAAATAGACAGTGTAGCTACATTGATAAACAATCTAGTTACGCTAACAGACTGTCTAGGAACACTAACAGACCGTCTATGAAAAATAATAGACAGTGTAGCTACATTGATAGACAATCTAGCTTCACTAAGGGACAGTCTTAGAACTTTAATAGACAATGTAGCTACACTAGTAGACAGTCTAGCTACACTAACAGACCGTCTATGAAAACTAATAGTCAGTGTAGCTATATTGATAGACAATCTAGCTACACTAATTGACAGTTTAGGAACACTATTAGACAGTGTAGCTAATCTAATAGACAGTCTAACTACACTAGTAGACAGTCTAGGAACACTATTAGACAGTGTAGCTACACTAATAGACAATCTAGCTACACTAATAGACAGTCTAGGAACACTATAAGACAGTGTAGCTACACTAATAGACAGTCTAGCTACACTAATAGACAGTCTAGGAACACTATAAGACAGTGTAGCTACTCTAAAAGACAGTCTAGCTACACTAATAGACAGTCTAGGAACACTATTAGACAGTGTAGCTACACTAATAGACAGTCTAGCTACACTAATAGACAGTCTATGAACACAATAAGACAGTGAAGCTACACTAAAAGAAAATCTAGCTACACAAATAGACATTCTAGGAACACTATAAGACAGTGTAGCTACACTAGTAGACAGTTTAGCTGCACTAACAGACAGTCTAGGAACACTATTAGACAGTGTAGCTACACTAATAGACAGTCTAGCTACACTAACAGACAGTATATGAACACTAATAGACAGTGTAGCTACTCTAACAGACAGTATAAGAAACTAATAGACAGTGTAGCTACATTGATAGACAATCTAGCTTCACTAAGGGGCAGTCTAAGAACATTAATAGACAATGTAGCTGCACTAGTAGACAGTCTAGCTACACTAACATACCGTCTATGAAAACTAATAGACAGTGTAGCTATATTGATAGACAATCTAG
The DNA here is from genome assembly GCA_964019695.1 of Loripinus fragilis. NCBI lineage: Eukaryota > Metazoa > Mollusca > Bivalvia > Lucinida > Lucinidae > Loripinus > Loripinus fragilis. The sequence continues at coordinate 469,071 of CAXHUL010000339.1, read as the reverse complement.
CTACACTAATTGACAGTTTAGGAACACTATTAGACAGTGTAGCTACTCTAATAGACAGTCAAACTACACTAGTAGACAGTCTAGGAACACTATTAGACAGTGTAGCTACACTAATAGACAATCTAGCTACACTAATAGACAGTCTAGGAACACTATAAGACAGTGTAGCTACACTAATAGACAGTCTAGCTACACTAGTAGACAGTCTAGCTACACTAACAGACAGTCTATGAACTCTAATAGACAGTGTAGCTAACTAATAGACCGTCGATGAAAACAAATAGACAGTGTAGCAACTCTAACAGACAGTATAAGAATTCTTATAGACAGTGTAGCTACATTGATAGACAATCTAGCTACACAAACGGACAGTCTAGGAACATCAATAGACAATGTAGCTACACTAGTAGACAGTCTAGCTACACTAACATACAGCATAGGAAAACTAATAGACAGTGTAGCTATATTGATAGACAATCTAGCTACTCTAATAGGCAGTCTAGCTACACTAATAGACAGTCTAGGAACACTATTAAACAGTGTAGCTACACTAATAGACAGTCTAGCTACACTAATAGACAGTCTAGCTACACTAACAGACAGTCTGTGAACTCTAATAGACAGTGTAGCTAACTAATAGACCGTCGATGAAAACAAATAGACAGTGTAGCTTCTCTAACAAACAGTATAAGAAAACTAATAGACAGTGTAGCTACATTGATAGACAATCTAGCTTCACTAAGGGACAGTCTAAGAACATTATTAGACAATGTAGCTGCACTAGTAGACAGTCTAGCTACACTAACATACCGTCTATGAAAACTAATAGACAGTGTAGCTATATTGATAGACAATCTAGCTACACTAATTGACAGTTTAGGAACACTATTAGACAGTGTAGCTACTCTAATAGACAGTCAAACTACACTAGTAGACAGTCTAGGAACACTATTAGACAGTGTAGCTACACTAATAGACAATCTAGCTACACTAATAGACAGTCTAGGAACACTATTAGACAGTGTAGCTACTCTAATAGACAGTCTAACTACATTAGTAGACAGTCTAGGAACACTATTAGACAGTGTAGCTACACTAATAGACAATCTAGCTACACTAATAGACAGTATAGGAACACTATAAGACAGTGTAGCTACACTAATAGACAGTCTACCTACAATAACAGACAGTCTATGAACACTAATAGACAGTGTAGCTTCACTAATAGACAGTCTAGCTACACTAATAGACAGTCTAGGAACACTATAAGACAGTGTAGCTACACTAATAGACAATCTAGCTACACTAATAGACAGTCTAGGAACAATATAAGACAGTGTAGCTACATTAATAGACAGTCTAGCTACACTAACAGACAGTCTATGAACACTAATAGACAGTGTAGCTTCTCTTATAGACCGTTATGAAAACAAATAGACAGTGTAGCTACATTGATAAACAATCTAGTTACGCTAACAGACAGTCTAGGAACACTAACAGACGTCTATGAAAACTAATAGACAGTGTAGCTACATTGATAGACAATCTAGTTACGCTAACAGACAGTCTAGGAACACTATTAGACAGTGTAGCTACACTAATAGACAGTCTAGGAACACTATTAGACAGTGTAGCTACTCTAATAGACAGTCTAGCTACACTAATAGACAGTCTAGGAACACTATTAGACAGTCTAGCTACACTAATAGACAGTCAAGCTACACTAATAGACAGTCTATGAACACTATAAGACAGTGTAGCTACAATAGTAGACAGTCTAGCTACACTAACAGACAGTCTAGGAACACTATTAGACAGTGTAGCTACACTAATAGACAGTCTAGCTACACTAACAGACTGTCTGTGAACTCTAATAGACAGTCTATCTAACTAATAGACCGTCGATGAAAACAAATAGACAGTGTAGCTACTCTAACAGACAGTATAAGAAAACTAAGAGACAGTGTAGCTACATTGATAGACAATCTAGCTACACTAACGGACAGTCTAGGAACATCAATAGACAATGTAGCTACACTTGTAGACAGTCTAGCTACACTAACATACAGTATAGGAAAACTAATAGACAGTGTAGCTATATTGATAGACAATCTAGCTACTCTAATAGACAGTCTAGCTACACTAATAGACAGTGTAGGAACACTAATAGACAATTTAGCTACACTAGTAGACAGTCTAGCTACACTAACAGACAGTATAGGAAAACTAATAGACAGTGTAGCTATATTGATAGACAATCTAGCTACACTAATAGACAGTCTATGAACACTAATAGACAGTGTAGCTTCTCTAATAGACCGTCTATGAAAGCAAATAGACAGTGTAGTTACATTGATAAACAATCTAGTTACGCTAACAGACAGTCTAGGAACACTATTAGACATTGTAGCTACACTAATAGACAGTCTAGGAACACTATTAGACAGTGTAGCTACTCTAATAGACAGTCTAGCTACACTAACAGACAGTCTATGAACACTAATAGACAGTGTAGCTTCTCTAATAGACCGTCTATGAAAACAAATAGACAGTGTAGCTACATTGATAAACAATCTAGTTACGCTTACAGACAGTCTAGGAACACTATTAGACAGTGTAGCTACACTAATAGACAGTCTAGGAACACTATTAGACAGTGTAGCTACTCTAATAGACAGTCTAGCTACACTAATAGACAGTCTAGGAACACTATTAGACAGTATAGCTACACTAATAGACAGTCTAGCTACACTAATAGACAGTCTAGGAACACTATAAGACAGTGTAGTTACACTAGTAGACAGTCTAGCTACACTAACAGACAGTCTAGGAACACTATTAGACAGTTTAGCTACACTAATAGACTGTCTAGATACACTAAGAGACAGTGTATGAACTCTAATAGACAGTGTAGCTAACTAATAGACCGTCGATGAAAACAAATAGACAGTGTAGCTACTCTAACAGACAGTATAAGAAAACTAATAGAAAGTGTAGCTACATCGATAGACAATCTAGCTACACTAACGGACAATCTAGAAACATCTATAGACAATGTAGCTACACTAGTAGACAGTCTAGGAACACTATTAGACAGTGTTGCTACACTAATAGACAATCTAACTATACTAATAGACAGTCTAGGAACACTTTAAGACAGTGTAGCTACACTAATAGACGGTCTAGGAACACTAATAAACAATGTAGCTACACTAGTAGACAGTCTAGCTACACTAACAGACAGTATAGGAAAACTAATAGACAGTGTAGCTATATTGATAGACAATCTAGCTACACTAACGGACAGTCTAGGAACATCAATAGACAATGTAGCTAAACTAGTAGACAGTCTAGCTACACTAATAGACCGTCTATGAAAACTAATAGACAGTGTAGCTATATTGATACAAAATCTAGCTACACTAATAGACAGTCTAGGAACACTATTAGACAGTGTAGCTACACTAATAGACAGTCTAGCTACACTAATAGACAGTCTAGGAACACTATTAGACAGTGTAGCTACACTAATAGACAATCTAGCTACACTAATAGACAGTCTAGGAACACTATTAGACAGTGTAGCTACACTGATAGACAGTCTAGCTACACTAACAGACAGTATATGAACACTAATAGACAGTGTAGCTACTCTAACAGACAGTATAAGAAACTAATAGACAGTGTAGCTACATTGATAGACAACCTAGCTTCACTAACGGACAGTCTATTAACATCAATAGACAATGTAGATACACTAGTAGACAGTCTAGCTAAACTAACAGACCGTCTATGAAAACTAATAGACAGTGTAGCTATATTGATAGACAATCTAGCTACACTAATTGACAGTCTAGGAACACTATTAGACAGTGTAGCTACTCTAATAGAAAGTCTAGCTACGCTAGTAGACAGTCTAGGAACACTATTAGACAGTGTAGCTACACTAATATACAATCTAGCTACACTAATAGACAGTCTAGGAAAACTATAAGACAGTGTAGCTACACAAATAGACAATCTAGCTACACTAGTAGACAGTCTAGGAACACTATAAGACAGTGTAGCTACATTAATAGACAGTCTAGCTACAATAACAGACAGTCTATGAACACTAATAGACAATGTAGCTACACTAGTAGACAGTCTAGCTACACTAAGAGACCGTCTATGAAAACTAATAGACAGTGTAGCTATATTGATACACAATCTAGCTACACAAATAGACAGTCTAGGAACACTATTAGACAGTGTAGCTACTCTAATAGACAGTCTGGCTACACTAGTAGACAGTCTAGGAACACTATTAGACAGTGTAGCTACACTAATAGAAAATCTAACTATACTGATAGACAGTCTAGGAACACTATAAGACAGTGTAGCTACACTAATAGACAGTCTAGCTACACTAATAGACAGTCTAGGAACACTATAAGACAGTGTAGCTACACTAATAGACAATCTAGCTACACAAATAGACAGTCTAGGAACACTATAAGACAGTGTAGCTACATTAAGAGACAGTCTAGCTACACTAACAGACAGTCTATGAACACTAATAGACAGTGTAGCTTCTCTAATAGACCGTCTATGAAAACAAATAGACAGTGTAGCTACATTGATAAACAATCTAGTTCTGCTAACAGACAGTCTAGGAACACTATTAGACAGTGTAGCTACACTAATAGAAAATCTAACAATACTAATAGACAGTCTAGGAACACTATAAGACAGTGTAGCTACACTAATAGACAGTCTAGCTACACTAAAAAGACAGTCTATGAACACTAATAGACAGTGTAGCTACACTAATAGACAGTCTAGCTACACTAATAGACAGTCTAGGAACACTATAAGACAGTGTAGCTACACTAATAGACAATCTAGCTACACAAATAGACAGTCTAGGAACACTATAAGACAGTGTAGCTAACTAATAGACCGTCGATGAAAACAAATAGACAGTGTGGCTACTCTAACAGACAGTATAAGAAAACTAATAGAAAATGTAGCTACATTGATAGACAATCTAGCTACACTAACGGACAGTCTAGGAACATCAATATACAATGTAGCTACACTAGTAGACAGTTTAGCTACACAAACATACAGTATAGGAAAACTAATAGACAGTGTAGCTATATTGATAGACAATCTAGCTACTCTAATAGACAGTCTAGCTACACTAATAGACAGTCTAGGAACAATAATAGACAATGTAGCTACACTAGTAGACAGTCTAGCTACACTAACAGACAGTATAGGAAAACTAATAGACAGTGTAGCTATATTGATAGACAATCTAGCTACACTAATAGACAGTCTAGGAACACTATTAGACAGTGTAGCTACACTAAGAGACCGTCTATGAAAACTAATAGACAGTGTAGCTATATTGATTCACAATCTAGCTACACAAATAGACAGTCTAGGAACACTATTAGACAGTGTAGCTACTCTAATAGACAGTCTGGCTACTCTAGTAGACAGTCTAGGAACACTATTAGACAGTGTAGCTACACTAATAGACAATTTTACTATACTAATAGACAGTCTAGGAACACTATAAGACAGTGTAGCTACACTAATAGACAGTCTAGCTACACTAACAGACAGTCTATGAACACTAATAGACAGTGTAGCTACACTAATAGACAGTCTAGCTACAAAAAGAGACAGTCTAGGAACATTATAAGACAGTATAGCTACATTAAGAGACAGTCTAGCTACACTAACAGACAGTCTATGAACACTAATAGACAGTGTAGCTTCTCTAATAGACCGTCTATGAAAACAAATAGACAGTGTAGCTACATTGATAAACAATCTAGTTACGCTAACAAACAGTCTAGGAACACTATTAGACAGTGTAGCTACACTAATAGACAGTCTAGGAACACTATTAGACAGTGTAGCTACTCTAATAGACAGTCTAGCTACACTAATAGACAGTCTAGGAACACTATTAGACAGTGTAGCTACTCTAATAGACAGTCTGTCTACACTAGTAGACAGTCTAGGAACACTATTAGACAGTTTAGCTACACTAATAGACAATCTAACTATACTAATAGACAGTCTAGGAACACTATAAGACAGTGTAGCTACACTAATAGACAGTCTAGCTACACTAACAGACAGTCTATGAACACTAATAGACAGTGTAGCTACACTAATAGACAGTCTAGCTACACTAATAGACAGTCTAGGAACACTATGAGACAGTGTAGCTACACTAATAGACAATCTAGCTACACTAATAGACAGTCTATGAACACTAATAGACAGTGTAGCTTCTCTAATAGACCGTCTATGAAAACAAATAGACAGTGTAGCTACATTGATAGACAATCTAGCTACACAAACGGCAGTCTAGGAACATCAATAGACAATGTAGCTACACTAGTAGACAGTCTAGCTACACTAACATACAGCATAGGAAAACTAATAGACAGTGTAGCTATATTGATAGACAATCTAGCTACTCTATTAGCAGTCTAGCTACACTAATAGACAGTCTAGGAACACTTTTAGACAGTGTAGCTACACTAATAGACAGTCTAGCTACACTAATAGACAGTCTAGGAACACTATAAGACAGTGTAGCTACACTAGTAGACAGTCTAGCTACACTAACAGACAGTCTAGGAACACTATTAGACAGTGTAGCTACACTAATAGACAGTCTAGCTACACTAACAGACAGTCTGTGAACTCTAATAGACAGTGTAGCTAACTAATAGACCGTCGATGAAAACAAATAGACAGTGTAGCTTCTCTAACAGACAGTATAAGAAAACTAATAGACAGTGTAGCTACATTGATAGACAATCTAGCTACACTAACGGACAGTCTAGGAACATCAATAGACAATGTAACTACACTACTAGACAGTCTAGCTACACTTACATACAGTATAGGAAAACTAATAGACAGTGTAGCTATATTGATAGACAATATAGCTACTCTAATAGACAGTCTAGCTACACTAATAGACATTCTAGGAACACTAATAGACAATGTAGCTACACTAGTAGACAGTCTAGCTACACTAACAGACAGTATAGGAAAACTAATAGACAGTGTAGCTACATTGATAGACAATCTAGCTACACTAATAGACACTAATAGACATTCTAGGAACACTAATAGACAATGTAGCTACACTAGTAGACAGTCTAGCTACACTAACAGACAGTATAGGAAAACTAATAGACAGTGTAGCTACATTGATAGACAATCTAGCTACACTAATAGACAGTCTAGCTACACTAACAGACAGTCTATGTACACTAATAGACAGTGTAGCTTCACTAATAGACAGTCTAGCTACACTAATAGACAGTCTAGGAACACTATAAGACAGTGTAGCTACACTAATAGACAATCTAGCTACACTAATAGACAGTCTAGGAACAATATAAGACAGTGTAGCTACATTAATAGACAGTCTAGCTACACTAACAGACAGTCTATGAACACTAATAGACAGTGTAGCTTCTCTTATAGACCGTTATGAAAACAAATAGACAGTGTAGCTACATTGATAAACAATCTAGTTACGCTAACAGACAGTCTAGGAACACTAACAGACCGTCTATGAAAACTAATAGACAGTGTAGCTACATTGATAGACAATCTAGCTTCACTAAGGGACAGTCTAAGAACATTAATAGACAATGTAGCTACACTAGTAGACAGTCTAGCTACACTAACAGACCGTCTATGAAAACTAATAGACAGTGTAGCTATATTGATAGACAATCTAGCTACACATATTGACAGTTTAGGAACACTATTAGACAGTGTAGCTACTCTAATAGACAGTCTTACTACACTAGTAGACAGTCTAGGAACACTATTAGACAGTGTAGCTACACTAATAGACAATCTAGCTACACTAATAGACAGTCTAGGAACACTATAAGACAGTGTAGCTACACTAATAGACAGTCTAGCTACTCTAATAGACAGTCTAGCTACACTAATAGACAGTCTCGGAACACTATTAGACAGTCTAACTACACTAATAGACAGTCTTACTACACTAATAGACAGTCAAGCTACACTAATAGACAGTCTATGAACACTATAAGACAAAGTAGCTACACTAATAGATAATCTAGCTACACAAATAGACAGTCTAGGAACACTATAAGACAGTGCAGCTACACTAGTAGACAGTCTAGCTACACTAACAGACAGTCTAGGAACACTATTAGACAGTGTAGCTACACTAATAGACAGTCTAGCTACACTAACAGACAGTATATGAACACTAATAGACAGTGTAGCTACTCTAACAGACAGTATAAGAAACTAATAGACAGTGTAGCTACATTGATAGACAACCTAGCTTCACTAAGGGACAGTCTAATCACATTAATAGACAATGTAGCTACACTAGTAGACAGTCTAACTACAGCAACATACCGTCTATGAAAACTAATAGACAGTGTAGCTATATTGATAGACAATCTAGCTACACTAATTGACAGTTTAGGAACACTATTAGACAGTGTAGCTACTCTAATAGACAGTCAAACTACACTAGTAGACAGTCTAGGAACACTATTAGACAGTGTAGCTACAATAATAGACAATCTAGCTACACTAATAGACAGTCTAGGAACACTATAAGACAGTGTAGCTACACTAATAGACAGTCTAGCTGCAATAACAGACAGTCTATGAACACTAATAGACAGTGTAGCTTCACTAATAGACAGTCTAGCTACACTAATAGACAGTCTAGGAACACTATAAGACAGTGTAGCTACACTAATAGACAATCTAGCTACACTTATAGACAGTCTAGGAACACTATAAGACAGTGTAGCTACATTAATAGACAGTCTAGCTACACTAACAGACAGTCTATGAACACTAATAGACAGTGTAGCTTCTCTTATAGACCGTCTATGAAAACAAGTAGACAGTGTAGCTACATTGATAAACAATCTAGTTACGCTAACAGACAGTCTAGGATCACTATTAGACAGTGTAGCTACACTAATAGACAGTCTAGGAACACTATAAGACAGTGTAGCCACTCTAATAGACAGTCTAGCTACACTAATAGACAGTCTAGAAACACTATTAGACAGTCTAGCTACACTAATAGACAGTCTAGCTACACTAATAGACAGTCTAGCTACACTAATAGACAGTCTAGAAACACTATAAGACAGTGTAGCTACACTAATAGACAATCTAGCTACACAAATAGACAGTCTAGGAACACTATAAGACAGTGTACCTACACTAGTAGACAGTCTAGCTACACTAACAGACAGTCTACCTACACTAATAGACATTCTAGGAACACTAATAGACAATGTAGCTATACTAGTAGACAGTCTAGCTACACGAACAGACAGTATATGAACACTAATAGACATTGTAGCTACTCTAACAGACAGTATAAGAAAATTATAAGACAGAGTAGCTACATTGATAGACAATCTAGCTACACTAACGGACAGTCTAGGAACATCAATAGACAATGTAGCTACACTAGTAGACAGTCTAGCTACACTAACAGACCGTCTATGAAAACTAATAGACAGTGTAGCTATATTGATACACAATCTAGCTACACTAATAGACAGTCTAGGAACACTATTAGACAGTGTAGCTACACTAATAGACAGTCTAACTACACTAGTAGACAGTCTAGGAACACTATTAATCAGTGTAGCTACACTAATAGACAGTCTAGCTACACTAATAGACAGTCTAGGAACACTATTAGACAGTGTAGCTACACTAATAGACAATCTAGCTACACTAATAGACAGTCTATGAACACTATTAGACAGTGTAGCTACACTGATAGACAGTCTAGCTACACTAACAGACAGTATATGAACACTAATAGACAGTGTAGCTACTCTAACAGACAGTATAAATATCTAATAGACAGTGTAGCTACATTGATAGACAATCTAGCTGCATTAACGGACAGTCTCGGAACAATAATAGACAGTCTAGCTACACTAGTAGACAGTCTAGCTACACTAACAGACCGTCTATGAAAACTAATAGACAGTGTAGCTATATTGATAGACAATCTAGCTACAATAATTGACAGTCTAGGAACACTATTAGACAGTGTAGCTACTCTAATAGACAGTCTAGGAACACTATTAGACAGTGTAGCTACTCTAATAGACAGTCTAGCTACAATAATAGACAGTCTAGGAACACTATTAGACAGTCTAGCTACACTAATAGACAGTCTAGCTACACTAATAGACAGTCTAGGAACACTATTAGACAGTCTAGCTACACTAGAAGACAGTCTAGCTACACTAACAGACAGTCTATGAACTCTAATAGACAGTGTAGCTAACTAATAGACCGTCGATGAAAACAAATAGACAGTGTAGCTACTCTAACAGACAGTATAAGAAAACTTATAGACAGTGTAGCTACATTGATAGACAATCTAGCTACACAAACGGACAGTCTAGGAACATCAATAGACAATGTAGCTACACTAGTAGACAGTCTAGCTACACTAACATACAGCATAGGAAAACTAATAGACAGTGTAGCTATATTGATAGACAATCTAGCTACTCTAATAGGCAGTCTAGCTACACAAATAGACAGTCTAGGAACACTATTAGACAGTGTAGCTACACTATTAGACAGTCTAGCTACACTAATAGACAGTCTAGGAACACTATAAGACAGTGTAGCTACACTAGTAGACAGTCTAGCTACACTAACAGACAGTCTAGGAACACTATTAGACAGTGAAGCTACACTAATAGACAGTCTAGCTACACTAACATACAGCATAGGAAAACTAATAGACAGTGTAGCTATATTGATAGACAGTCTAGCTACAATAATAGACAGTCTAGGAACACTATTAGACAGTCTAGCTACACTAATAGACAGTCTAGTTACACTAATAGGCAGTCTAGCTACACTAATAGACAGTCTAGGAACACTATAAGACAGTGTAGCTACACTAATAGACAATCTAGCTACACAAATAGACAGTCTAGGAACACTATAAGACAGTGTAGCTACACTAGTAGACAGTCAAGCTACACTAATAGACAGTCTAGGAACACTATTAGACAGTGTAGCTACACTAATAGACAGTCTAGCTACACTAACAGACAGTCTATGAACTCTAATAGACAGTGTAGCTACTCTAACAGACAGTATAAGAATCTAATAGACAGTGTAGCTACATTGATAGACAATCTAGCTGCACTAACGGACAGTCTAGGAACATTAATAGACAGTCTAGCTACACTAGTAGACAGTCTAGCTACACTAACAGACCGTCTATGAAAACTAATAGACAGTGTAGCTATATTGATAGACAATCTAGCTACAATAATTGACAGTTTAGGAACACTATTAGACAGTGTAGCTACTCTAATAGACAGTCTAGCTACACTAGTAGACAGTCTAGGAACACTATTAGACAGTGTAGCCACACTAATAGACAATCTAGCTACACTAATAGACAGTCTAGGAACTCTATAAGACAGTGTAGCTACACTAATAGACAGTCTAGCTACACTAACAGACAGTCTATGAACACTAATAGACAGTGTAGCTACACTAATAGACAGTTTAGCTACACTAAGAGACAGTCTAGGAACACTATAAGACAGTGTAGCTACACTAATAGACAATCTAGCTACACTAATAGACAGTCTAGGAACACTATAAGACAGTGTAGCTACATTAATAGACAGTCTAGCTACACTAACAGACAGTCTATGAACACTAATAGACAGTGTAGCTTCTCTTATAGACCGTCTATGAAAACATATAGACAGTGTAGCTACATTGATAAACAATCTAGTTACGCTTACAGACAGTCTAGGAACACTATAAGACAGTGTAGCTACACTAATAGACAGTCTAGGAACACTATTAGACAGTGTAGCTACTCTAATAGACAGTCTAGCTACACTAATAGACAGTCTAGGAACACTATTAGACAGTCTAGCTACACTAATAGACAGTCTAGCTACACTAATAGACAGTCTAGCTACACTAATAGACAGTCTAGGAACACTATAAGACAGTGTAGCTACACTAATAGACAATCTAGCTACACAAATAGACAGTCTAGGAACACTATAAGACAGTGTAGCTACACTAGTAGACAGTCTAGCTACACTAACAGACAATCTAGGAACACTATTAGACAGTGTAGCTACACTAATAGACAGTCTAGCTACACTAACAGACAGTCTATGAACTCTAATAGACAGTGTAGCTAACTAATAGACCGTCGATGAAAACAAATAGATAGTGTAGCTACTCTAACAGACAGTATAAGAAAACTAATAGACAGTGTAGCTACATTGATAGGCAATCTAGCTACACTAACGGACAGTCTAGGAACATCAATAGACAATGTAGCTACACTAGTAGACAGTCTAGCTACACTAACATACAGTATAGGAAAACTAATATACAGTGTAGCTATATTGATAGACAATCTAGCTACTCTAATAGACAGTCTAGCTACACTAATAGACAGTCTAGGAACACTAATAGACAATGTAGCTACACTAGTAGACAGTCTAGCTACACTAACACAGAGTATAGGAAAACTAATAGACAGTGTAGCTATATTGATAGACAATCTAGCTACACTAATAGAGAGTCTATGAACACTATTAGACAGTGTAGCTACACTGATAGACAGTCTAGCTACACTAACAGACAGTATATGAACACTAATAGACAGTGTAGCTACTCTAACAGACAGTATAAGAATCTTATAGACAGTGTAGCTACATTGAAAGACAATCTAGCTGCACTAACGGACAGTCTAGGAACATTAATAGACAGTCTAGCTACACTAGTAGACAGTCTAGCTACACTAACAGACCGTCTATGAAAACTTATAGACAGTGTAGCTATATTGATAAACAATCTAGCTACAATAATTGACAGTCTAGGAACACTATTAGACAGTGTAGCTTCTCTAATAGACAGTCTAGCTACACTAGTAGACCGTCTAGGAACACTATTAGACAGTGTAGCTAAACTAATAGACAATCTAGCTACACTAATAGACAGTCTAGAAACACTATAAGACAGTGTAGCAACACTAATAGACAGTCTAGCTACACTAACAGACAGTCTATGAACACTAATAGACAGTGTAGCTTCTCTTATAGACCGTCTATGAAAACAAATAGACAGTGTAGCTACATTGATAAACAATCTAGGTACGCTAACAGACATTCTAGGAACACTATTAGACAGTGTAGCTACACTAATACACAGTCTAGGAACACTATTAGACAGTGTAGCTACTCAAATAGACAGTCTAGCTACAATAATAGACAGTCTAGGAACACTACTAGACAGTCTAGCTACACTACTAGACAGTCTAGCTACACTAATAGACAGTCTAGCTACACGAATAGACAGTCTAGAAACACTATAAGACAGTGTAGCTACACTAATAGACAATCTAGCTACACAAATAGACAGTCTAGGAACACTATAAGACAGTGTACCTACACTAGTAGACAGTCTAGCTACACTAACAGACAGTCTAGGAACACTATTAGACAGTGTAGCTACACTAATAGACAGTCTAGCAACACTAACAGACAGTCTATGAACTCTAATAGACAGTGTAGCTAACTAATAGACCGTCGATGAAAACAAATAGACAATCTAGCTACTCTAATAGACAGTCTAGCTACACTAATAGACAGTCTAGGAACACTAATAGACAATGTAGCTACACTAGTAGACTGTATAGCTACACTAATAGCCAGTACAGGAAAACTAATAGACAGTGTAGCTATATTGATAGACAATCTAGCTACACTAATAGACAGTCTATGAACACTAATAGACAGTGTAGCTCCTCTAATTGACAGTCTATGAAAACAAATAGACAGTGTAGCTACATTGATAAACAATCTAGTTACGCTAACAAACAGTCTAGGAGCACTATTAGACAGTGTAGCTACACTAATAGACAGTCTAGGAACACTATTAGACAGTGTAGCTACTCTAATAGACAGTCTAGCTACACTAACAGACAGTCGATGAACACTAATAGACAGTGTAGCTTCTCTAAAAGACCGTTTATGAAAACAAATAGACAGTGTAGCTACATTGATAAACAATCTAGTTACGCTAACAGACAGTCTAGGAACACTATTAGACAGTGTAGCTACACTAATAGACAGTCTAGGAACACTATTAGACAGTGTAGCTACTCTAATAGACAGTCTAGATACACTAATAGACAGTCTAGGAACACTATTAGACAGTGAAGCTACACTAATAGACAGTCTAGGAACACTATAAGACAGTGTAGTTACACTAGTAGACAGTCTAGCTACACTGACACAAAGTCTAGGAACACTATTAGACAGTTTAGCTACACTAATAGACAGTCTAGCTACACTAAGAGACAGTCTATGAACTCTAATAGACAGTGTAGCTATATTGATAGACAATCTAGCTGCACTAACGGACAGTCTAGGAACATCAATAGACAATGTAGCTAAACTAGTAGACAGTCTAGCTACACTAACAGACCGTCTATGAAAACTAATAGACAGTGTAGCTATATTGATACAAAATCTAGCTACACTAATAGACAGTCTAGGAACACTATAAGACAGTGTAGCTACACTAATAGACAGTCTAGCTACACTAATAGACTCTAGGAACACTATTAGACAGTGTAGCTACACTAATAGACAATCTAGCTACACTAATAGACAGTCTAGGAACACTATTAGACAGTGTAGCTACACTGATAGACAGTCTAGCTACACTAACAGACAGTATATGAACACTAATCGACAGTGTAGCTACTCTAACAGACAGTATAAGAAACTAATAGACAGTGTAGCTACATTGATAGACAATCTAGCTTCACTAACATACAGTCTAAGAACATCAATAGACAATGTAGCTACACTAGTAGACAGTCTAGCTAAACTAACAGACCGTCTATGAAAACTAATAGACAGTGTAGCTATATTGATAGACAATCTAGCTACACTAATTGACAGTCTAGGAACACTATTAGACAGTGTAGCTACTCTAATAGAAAGTCTAGCTACGCTAGTAGACAGTCTAGGAACACTATAAGACAGTGTAGCTACACTAATAGACAATCTAGCTACACTAATAGACAGTCTAGGAACACTATAAGACAGTGTAGCTACATTAATAGACAGTCTAGCTACACTAACAGACAGTCTATGAACACTAATAGACAGTGTAGCTTCTCTTATAGACCGTCTATGAAAACAAATAGACAGTGTAGCTACATTGATAAACAATCTAGTAACGCTAACAGACAGTCTAGGAACACTAACAGACCGTCTATGAAAAATAATAGACAGTGTAGCTACATTGATAGACAATCTAGCTTCACTAAGGGACAGTCTAAGAACATTAATAGACAATGTAGCTACACTAGTAGACAGTCTAGCTACACTAACATACCGTCTAAAAAAAACTAATAGACAGTGTAGCAATATTGATAGACAATCTAGCTACACTAATTGACAGTTTAGGAACACTATTAGACAGTGTAGCTACTCTAATAGACAGTCAAACTACACTAGTAGACAGTCTAGGAACACTATTAGACAGTGTAGCTACACTAATAGACAATCTAGCTACACTAGTAGACAGTCTAGGAACACTATAAGACAGTATAGCTACACTAATAGACAGTCTAGCTACAATAACAGACAGTCTATGAACACTAATAGACAGTGTAGCTTCACTAATAGACAGTCTAGCTACACTAATAGACAGTCTAGGAACACTATAAGACAGTGTAGCTACACTAAATGACAATCTAGCTACACTAAAAGACAGTCTAGGAACACTTTAAGACAGTGTAGCTACATTAATAGACAGTCTAGCTACACTTACAGACAGTCTATGAACACTAATAGACAGTGTAGCTTCTCTTATAGACCGGCTATGAAAACAAATAGACAGTGTAGCTACATTGATAAACAATCTAGTTACGCTAACAGACAGTCTAGGAACACTATTAGACAGTTTAGCTACACTAATAGACAGTCTATGAACACTATAAGACAGTGTAGCCACTCTAATAGATAGTCTAGCTACACTAATAGACAGTCTAGGAACACTATTAGACAGTCTAGCTACACTAATAGACAGTCTAGCTACACTAATAGACAGTCTAGGAACACTATTAGACAGTCTAGCTACACTAGTAGACAGTCTAGCTACACTAACAGACAGTCTATGAACTCTAATAGACAGTGTAGCTAACTAATAGACCGTCGATGAAAACAAATAGACAGTGTAGCTACTCTAACAGACAGCATAAGAAAACTTATAGACAGTGTAGCTACATTGATAGACAATCTAGCTACACAAACGGACAGTCTAGGAACATCAATAGACAATGTAGCTACACTAGTAGACAGTCTAGCTACACTAACATACAGCATAGGAAAACTAATAGACAGTGTAGCTATATTGATAGACAATCTAGCTACTCTAATAGGCAGTCTAGCTACACAAATAGACAGTCTAGGAACACTATTAGACAGTGTAGCTACACTAATAGACAGTCTAGCTACACTAATAGACAGTCTAGGAACACTATAAGACAGTGTAGCTACACTAGTAGACAGTCTAGCTACACTAACAGACAGTCTAGGAACACTATTAGACAGTGAAGCTACACTAATAGACAGTCTAGCTACACTAACAGACAGTCTGTGAACTCTAATAGACAGTGTAGCTAACTAATAGACCGTCGATGGAAACGAATAGACAGTGTTGCTTCTCTAACAGACAGTATAAGAAAACTAATAGACAGTGTAGCTACATTGATAGACAATCTAGCTACACTAACGGACAGTCTAGGAACATCAATAGACAATGTAACTACACTACTAGACAGTCTAGCTACACTTACATACAGTATAGGAAGACTAATAGACAGTGTAGCTATATTGATAGACAATCTAGCTACTCTAATAGACAGTCTAGCTACACTAATAGACATTCTAGGAACACTAATAGACAATGTAGCTACACTAGTAGACAGTCTAGCTACACTAACAGACAGTATAGGAAAACTAATAGACA
Organism: Loripinus fragilis; assembly: GCA_964019695.1. Classification (NCBI taxonomy): domain Eukaryota; kingdom Metazoa; phylum Mollusca; class Bivalvia; order Lucinida; family Lucinidae; genus Loripinus; species Loripinus fragilis. The sequence continues at coordinate 451,953 of CAXHUL010000339.1, read as the reverse complement.
GTGTAGCTATATTGATAGACAATCTAGCTACACTAATAGACAGTCTAGGAACACTATAAGACAGTGTAGCTACACTAATAGACAGTCTAGCTACAATAACAGACAGTCTATGAACACTAATAGACAGTGTAGCTTCACTAACAGACAGTCTAGCTACACTAATAGACAGTCTAGGAACACTATAAGGCAGTGTAGCTACACTAATAGACAATCTAGCTACACTAATAGACAGTCTAGGAACACTATAAGACAGTGTAGCTACATTAATAGACAGTCTAGCTACACTAACAGACAGTTTATGAACACTAATAGTCAGTGTAGCTTCTCTTCTCTTATAGACCATCTATGAAAACAAATAGACAGTGTAGCTACATTGATAAACAATCTAGTTACGCTAACAGACAGTCTAGGAACACTAACAGACCGTCTATGAAAACTAATAGACAGTGTAGCTACATTGATAGACAATCTAGCTTCACTAAGGGACAGTCTAAGAACATTAATAGACAATGTAGCTACACTAGTAGACAGTCTAGCTACACTAACAGACAGTATAGGAAAACTATACATTGATAGACAATCTAGCTGCACTAACGGACAGTCTAGGAACATTAATAGACAGTCTAGCTACACTAGTAGACAGTCTAGCTACACTAACAGACCGTCTATGAAAACTAATAGACAGTGTAGCTATATTGATAGACAATCTAGCTACAATAATTAAGTCTAGGAACACTATTAGACAGTGTAGCTACTCTAATAGACAGTCTAGCTACACTAGTAGACAGTCTAGGAACACTATTAGACAGTGTAGCTACACTAATAGACAATCTAGCTACACTAATAGACAGTCTAGGAACACTATAAGACAGTGTAGCTACACTAATAGACAGTCTAGCTACACTAACAGAGAGTCTATGAACACTAATAGACAGTGTAGCTACACTAATAGACAGTTTAGCTACACTAAGAGACAGTCTAGGAACACTATAAGACAGTGTAGCTACACTAATAGACAATCTAGCTACACTAATAGACAGTCTAGGAACACTATAAGACAGTGTAGCTACATTTAGAGACAGTCTAGCTACACTAACAGACAGTCTATGAACACTAATAGACAGTGTAGCGTCTCTTATAGACCGTCTATGAAAACAAATAGACAGTGTAGCTACATTGATAAACAATCTAGTTACGCTAACAGACAGTCTAGGAACACTATTAGACAGTGTAGCTACACTAATAGACAGTCTAGGAACACTATTAGACAGTGTAGCTACTCTAATAGACAGTCTAGCTACACTAATAGACAGTCTAGGAACACTATTAGACAGTCTAGCTACACTAATAGACAGTCTAGCTACACTAATAGACAGTCTAGCTACACTAATAGACAGTCTAAGAACACTATAAGACAGTGTAGCTACACTAATAGACAATCTAGCTACACAAATAGACAGTCTAGGAACACTATAAGACAGTGTAGCTACACTAGTAGACAGTCTAGCTACACTAACAGACAGTCTAGGAACACTATTAGACAGTGTAGCTACACTAATAGACAGTCTAGCTACACTAAGAGACAGTCTATGAACTCTAATAGACAGTGTAGCTAACTAATAGACCGTCGATGAAAACAAATAGACAGTGTATCTTATCTAACAGACAGTATAAGAAAACTAATAGACAGTGTAGCTACATTGATAGGCAATCTAGCTACACTAACGGACAGTCTAGGAACATCAATAGACAATGTAGCTACACTAGTAGACAGTCTAGCTACACTAACATACAGTATAGGAAAACTAATATACAGTGTAGCTATATTGATAGACAATCTAGGTACTCTAATAGACAGTCTAGCTACACTAATAGACAGTCTAGGAACACTAATAGACAATGTAGCTACACTAGTAGACAGTCTAGCTACACTAACACACAGTATAGGAAAACTAATAGACAGGGTAGCTATATTGATAGACAATCTAGCTACACTAATAGACAGTCTATGAACACTATTAGACAGTGTAGCTACACTGATAGACAGTCTAGCTACACTAACAGACAGTATATGAACACTAATAGACAGTGAAGCTACTCTAACAGACAGTATAAGAAAACTAATAGACAGTGTAGCTATATTGATAGACAATTTAGCTACACTAATTGACAGTCTAGGAACACATCATAGACAGTGTAGCTACTCTAATAGAAAGTCTAGCTTCGCTAGTAGACAGTCTAGGAACACTATTAGACAGTGTAGCTACACTAATAGACAATCTAGCTACACTAATAGACAGTCTAGGAACACTATAAGACAGTGTAGCTACACTAATAGACAATCTAGCTACACTAGTAGACAGTCTAGGAACACTATAAGACAGTGTAGCTACACTAATAGACAATCTAGCTACACTAGTAGACAGTCTAGGAACACTATAAGACAGTGTAGCTACATTAATAGACAGTCTAGCTACACTAACAGACAGTCTATGAACACTAATAGACAATGTAGCTACACTAGTAGACAGTCTAGCTACACTAAGAGACCGTCTATGAAAACTAATAGACAGTGTAGCTATATTAATACACAATTTAGCTACACAAATAGACAGTCTAGGAACACTATTAGACAGTGTAGCTACACTAATAGACAATCTAACTATACAAATAGACAGTCTAGGAACACTATAAGACAGTGAGCTACACTAATAGACAGTCTAGCTACACTAACAGACAGTCTATGAACACTAATGGACAGTGTAGCTACACTAATAGACAGTCTAGCTACACTAATAGACAGTCTAGGAACACTTTAAGACAGTGTAGCTACACTAATAGACAATCTAGCTACACAAATAGACAGTCTAGGAACACTATAAGACAGTGTAGCTACATTTAGAGACAGTCTAGCTACACTAACAGACAGTCTATGAACGCTAATAGACAGTGTAGCTTCTCTAATAGACCGTCTATGAAAACAAATAGACTGTGTAGCTTCATTGATAAACAATCTAGTTACGCTAACAGACAGTCTAGGAACACTATTAGACAGTGTAGCTACACTGATAGACAGTCTAGGAACACTATTAGACACTGTAGCTACTCTAATAGACAGTCTAGCTACACTAATAGACAGTCTAGGAATACTATTAGACAGTGTAGCTACACTAATAGACAGTCTAGCTACACTAATAGACAGTCTAGGAACACTATAAGACAGTGTAGTTACACTAATAGACAGTCTAGCTACACTAACAGACAGTCTAGTTACGCTAACAGACAGTTTAGCTACACTAAAAGACAGTCTAGCTACACTAAGAGACAGTCTATGAACTCTAATAGACAGTGTAGCTAACTAATAAACCGTCGATGAAAACAAATAGACAGTGTAGCTACTCTAACAGACAGTATAAGAAAGCTAATAGACAGTGTAGCTACATTGATAGACAATCTAGCTACACTAACGGACAGTCTAGGAACATCAATATACAATGTAGCTACACTAGTAGACAGTCTAGCTTCACTAACATACAGTATAGGAAAACTAATAGACAGTGTAGCTATATTGATAGACAATCTAGCTACTCTAATAGACAGTCTAGCTACACTAATATACAGTCTAGCTACACTAATAGACAGTCTAGGAACACTATAAGACAGTGTAGCTACACTAATAGACAGTCTATGAACACAAATAGACAGTGTAGCTTCTCTAATAGACCGTCTATGAAAACAAATAGACAGTGTAGCTACATTGATAAACAATCTAGTTACGCTAACAGACAGTCTAGGAACACTATTAGACAGTGTAGCTACACTAATAGACAGTCTAGGAACACTATTAACAGTGTAGCTACTCTAAAAGACAGTGTAGCTTCACTAACAGACAGTCTATGAACACTATAAGACAGTGTAGCTACATTAATTGACAGTCTAGCTACACTAACAGACAGTCTATGAACACTAATAGACAATGTAGCTACACTAGTAGACAGTCTAGCTACACTAAGAGACCGTCTATGAAAACTAATAGACAGTGTAGCTATATTGATACACAATCTAGCTACACAAATAGGCAGTCTAGGGACACTATTAGACAGTGTAGCTACTCTAATAGACAGTCTGGCTACACTAGTAGACAGTCTAGGAACACTTTTAGACAGTGTAGCTACACTAATAGACAATGTAACTATACTAATAGACAGTCTAGGAACACTATAAGACAGTGTAGCTACACTAATAGACAATCTAGCTACACTAATAGACAGTCTAGGAACACTATAAGACAGTGTAGCTACATTAATAGACAGTCTAGCTACACTAACAGACAGTCTTTGAACACTAATAGACAATGTAGCTACACTAGTAGACAGTCTAGCTACACTAAGAGACCGTCTATGAAAACTAATAGACAGTGTAGCTATATTGATACACAATCTAGCTACACAAATAGACAGTCTAGGAACACTATTAGACAGTGTTGCTACTCTAATAGACAGTCTGGCTACACTAGTAGACAGTCTAGGAAAATAATAAGACATTGTAGCTTCACTAATAGACAATCTAACTATACTAATAGACAGTCTAGGAACACCATAAGACAGTGTAGCTACACTAATATACAGTCTAGCTACACTAACAGACAGTCTATGAACACTAATAGACAGTGTAGCTACACTAATAGACACTCTAGCTACACTAATAGACAGTCTAGGAACACTATAAGACAGTGTAGCTGCATTAAGAGACAGTCTAGCTACACTAACAGACAGTCTATGAACACTAATAGACAGTGTAGCTTCTCTTATAGACCGTCTATGAAAACAAAAAGACAGTGTAGCTACATTGATAAACAATCTAGTTACGCTAACAGACAGTCTAGGAACACTATTAGACAGTGTAGCTACACTAAAAGACAGTCTAGGAACACTATTAGACAGTGTAGCTACTCTAATAGACAGTCTAGCTACACTAATAGACAGTCTAGGAACACTATTAGACAGTATAGCTACACTAATAGACAGTCAAGGAACACTATTAGACAGTGTAGCTACTCTAATAGACAGTCTAGCTACACTAACAGACAGTCTATGAACACTAATAGACAGTGTAGCTTCTCTAATAGACCGTCTATGAAAACAAATAGACAGTGTAGCTACATTGATAAACAATCTGGTTTCGCTAACAGACAGTCTAGGAACACTATTAGACAGTGTAGCTACACTAATAGACAGTCTAGGAACACTATTAGACAGTGTAGCTACACTAATAGACCGTCGATGAAAACAAATAGACAGTGTAGCTACTCTTACAGACAGTATATGAAAACTAATAGACAGTGTAGTTACATTGATAGACAATCTAGCTACACTAACGGACAGTCTAGGAACATCAATATACAATGTAGCTACACTAGTTGACAGTCTAGCTACACTAACATACAGTATAGGAAAACTAATAGACAGTGTAGCTATATTGATAGACAATCTAGCTACTCTAATAGACAGTCTAGCTACACTAATAGACAGTCTAGGAACACTAATAGACAATGTAGCTACACTAGTAGACAGTCTAGCTACACTAACAGACAGTATAGGAAAACTAAAAGACAGTGTAGCTATATTGATAGACAATCTAACTACACTAATAGACAGTCTAGGAACACTATTAGACAGTGTAGCTACACTAAGAGACCGTCTATGAAAACTCATAGACAGTGTAGCTATATTGATACACAATCTAGCTACACAAATAGACAGTATAGGAATACTATTAGACAGTGTAGCTACTCTAATAGTCAGTCTGGCTACACTAGTTGACAGTCTAGGAACACTATAAGACAGTGTAGCTACACTAATAGACAATCTAACTATACTAAAAGACAGTCTAGGAACACTATAAGACAGTGAGCTACACTAATAGACAGTCTAGCTACACTAACAGACAGTCTATGAACACTAAAAGACAGTGTAGCTACACTAATAGACAGTCTAGCTACACTAACAGACAGTCTATGAACACTAATAGACAGTGTAGCTTCTCTAATAGACCGTCTATGAAAACAAATAGACAGTGTAGCTACATTGATAAACAATCTAGTTACGCTAACAGACAGTCTAGGAACACTATAAGACAGTGTAGTTACACTAATAGACAGTCTAGGAACACTATTAGACAGTGTAGCTACTCTAATAGACAGTCTTGCTACACTAATAGACAGTCTAGGAACACTATTAGACAGTGTAGCTACTCTAATAGACAGTCTGGCTACACTAGTAGACAGTCTAGGAACACTATTAGACAGTGTAGCTACACTAATAGACAATCTTACTATACTAATACACAGTCTAGGAACACTATAAGACAGTGTAGCTACACTAATAGACAGTCTAGCTACACTAACAGACAGTCTATGAACACTAATAGACAGTGTAGCTACACTAAAAGACAGCCTAGCTACACTAATAGACAGTCTAGGTACACTATAAGACAGTGTAACTTCACAAATAGACAGTGTAGCTACACTAACAGACAGTCTATGAACACTAATAGACAGTGTAGCTACACTAATAGACAGCCTAGCTACACTAATAGACAGTCTAGGTACACTATAAGACAGTGTAGCTACACTAATAGACAGTCTATGAACACTAATAGACAGTGTAGCTTCTCTAATAGACCGTCTATGATAACAAATAGACAGTGTAGCTACATTGAAACACAATCTAGTTACGCTATCAGACAGTCTAGGAACACTATTAGACAGTGTAGCTACTCTAATAGACAGTCTAGCTACACTAATAGACAGTCTAGGAACACTATTAGACAGTGTAGCTACACTAATAGACAGTCTAGGAACACTATTAGACAGTGTAGCTACTCTAATAGACAGTCTAGCTACACTAACAGACAGTCTATGAACACTATAAGACAGTGTAGCTACACTAGTAGACAGTCTAGCTACACTAACAGACAGTATATGAACACTAATAGACAGTGTAGCTACATTAATAGACAGTCTAGCTACACTAACAGACAGTCTATGAACACTAATAGACAATGTAGCTACACTAGTAGACAGTCTAGCTACACTAAGAGACCGTCTATGAAAACTAATAGACAGTGTAACTACACTAATAGACAGTCTAGCTACGCTAATAGACAGTCTAGGAACACTATAAGACAGTGTAGTTACACTAGTAGACAGTCTAGCTACACTAACAGACAGTCTAGGATCATTATTAGACAGTTTAGCTACACTAACAGACAGTCTAGCTACACTAAGAGACAGACTTTGAACTCTAATAGACAGTTTAGCTAACTAATAGACCGTCGATGAAAGCAAATAGACAGTGTAGCTACTCTAAAAGACAGTATAAGAAAACTAATAGACAGTGTAGCTACATTGATAGACAATCTAGCTACACTAACGGACAGTCTAGGAACATCAATAGACAATGTAGCTACACTAGTAGACAGTCTAGCTACACAAACATACAGTATAGGAAAACTAATAGACAGTGTAGCTATATTGATAGACAATCTAGCTACTCTAATAGACAGTCTAGCTACACTAATAGACAGTCTAGGAACACTAATAGACAATGTAGCTACACTAGTAGACAGTCTAACTACACTAACAGACAGTATAAGAAAATTAAAAGACAGTGTAGCTACATTGATATACAATCTAGCTTCACTAACGGACAGTCTAAGAACATTAATAGACAATGTAGCTACACTAGTAGACAGTCTAGCTACACTAACAGACCGTCTATGAAAACTAATAGACAGTGTAGCTATATTGATACACAATCTAGCTACACTAACAGACGGTCTAGGAACACTATTAGACAGTGTAGCTACACTAAAAGACAGTCTAGCTACACTAATAGACAGTCTAGGAACACTATAAGACAGTGAAGCTACACTAATAGACAATTTAGCTACACATAAAGACAGTCTAGGGACACTAATAGACAGTCTAGCTACACGAACAGACAGTATATAAACACTAATAGACAGTGTAGCTACACTAACAGACAGTATAAGACAATTAAAAGACAGTGTAGCTACATTGATATACAATCTAGCTACAGTAACGGACAGTCTAGGAACATCAATAGACAATGTAGCTACACTAGTAGATAGTCTAGCTACACTAACAGACCGTCTATGAAAACTAATAAACAGTGTAGCTATATTGATACACAATCTAGCTACACTAATAGACAGTCTAGAAGCACTATTAGACAGTGTAGCTACACTAATAGACAGTCTAGCTACACTAGTAGACAGTCTAGGAACACTATTAGACAGTGTAGCTATATTAATAGACAGTCTAGCTACACTAACAGACAGTCTATGAACACTAATAGACAGTGTAGCTTCTCTAATAGACCGTCATTGAAAACAAATAGACAGTGCAGCTACATTGATAAACCATCTAGTTACGCTAACAGAGAGTCTATGAACACTATTAGACAGTGTAGCTACACTAATAGACAGTCTAGGAACACTATAAGACAGTGTAGCTACTCTAATAGACAGTCTAGCTACACTAAAAGACAGTCTAGGAACACTATAAAACAGTGTAGCTACACTAGTAGACAGTCTAGCTACACTAATAGATAGTCTAGGAACACTATTAGACAGTGTAGCTACACTAATAGACAGTCCAGCTACACTAACAGACAGTCTATGAACTCTAATAGACAGTGTAGCTAACTAATAGACCGTCGATGAAAACAAATAGACAGTGTAGCTACTCTAACAGACAGTATAAGAAAACTAATAGACAGTGTAGCACATTGATATACAATCTAGCTACACTAACGGACAGTCTAGGAACATCAATAGACAATGTAACTACACTAGTAGACAGTCTAGCTACACTAACATACAGTATAGGAAAACTTAAAGACAGTGTACCTATATTGATAGACAATCTAGCTACTCTAATAGACAGTCTAGGAACACTAATAGACAATGTAGCTACACTAGTAGACAGTCTAGCTACACTAACAGACAGTATAGGAAAGCTAATAGACAGTGTATCTATATTGATAGACAATCTAGCTACACTAATAGACAGTCTAGGAACACTATTAGACAGTGTAGCTACACTAATAGACAGTGTAGCTACACTAATAGACAGTCTAGGAACACTATTAGACAGTGTAGCTACTCTAATAGACAGTCTTGCTACACTAATAGACAGTCTAGGAACACTATTAGACAGTGTAGCTACTCTAATAGACAGTCTGGCTACACTAGTAGACAGTCTAGGAACACTATTAGACAGTGTAGCTACACTAATAGACAATCTTACTATACTAATACACAGTCTAGGAACACTATAAGACAGTGTAGCTACACTAATAGACAGTCTAGCTACACTAACAGACAGTCTATGAAGACTAATAGACAGTGTAGCTACACTAATAGACAGCCTAGCTACACTAATAGACAGTCTAGGTACACTATAAGACAGTGTAACTTCACAAATAGACAGTCTAGCTACACTAACAGACAGTCTATGAACACTAATAGACAGTGTAGCTACACTAATAGACAGCCTAGCTACACTAATAGACAGTCTAGGTACACTATAAGACAGTGTAGCTACACTAATAGACAGTATATGAACACTAATAGACAGTGTAGCTTCTCTAATAGACCGTCTATGATAACAAATAGACAGTGTAGCTACATTGAAACACAATCTAGTTACGCTAACAGACAGTCTAGGAACACTATTAGACAGTGTAGCTACTCTAATAGACAGTCTAGCTACACTAATAGACAGTCTAGGAACACTATTAGACAGTGTAGCTACACTAATAGACAGTCTAGGAACACTATTAGACAGTGTAGCTACTCTAATAGACAGTCTAGCTACACTAACAGACAGTCTATGAACACTATAAGACAGTGTAGCTACACTAGTAGACAGTCTAGCTACACTAACAGACAGTATATGAACACTAATAGACAGTGTAGCTACATTAATAGACAGTCTAGCTACACTAACAGACAGTCTATGAACAATAATAGACAATGTAGCTACACTAGTAGACAGTCTAGCTATACTAAGAGACCGTCTATGAAAACTAATAGACAGTGTAGCTATATTGATACACAATCTAGCTACACAAATAGACAGTCTAGGAACACTATTAGACAGTGTAGCTACTCTAATAGACAGTCTGGCTACACTAGTAGACAGTCTAGGAACACTATTAGACAGTGTAGCTACAATAATAGACAATCTAACAATACTAATAGACAGTCTAGGAACACTATAAGACAGTGTAGCTACACTAATAGACAATCTAGCTACACTAATAGACAGTCTAGGAACACTATAAGACAGTGTAGCTACATTAATAGACAGTCTAGCTACACTAACAGACAGTCTATGAAAACTAATAGACAATGTAGCTACACTAGTAGACAGTCTATCTACACTAAGAGACCGTCTATGAAAACTAATAGACAGTGTAGCTATATTGATACACAATCTAGCTACACAAATAGACAGTCTAGGAACACTATTAGACAGTGTAGCTACACTAATAGACAATCTAACTATACTAACAGACAGTCTAGGAACACTATAAGACAGTGTAGCTACACTAATAGACAGTCTAGCTACACTAACAGACTGTCTATGAACACTAATAGACAGTGTAGCTACACTAATAGACAGTCTAGCTACACTAATAGACAGTCTAGGAACACTATAAGACAGTGTAGCTACACTAATAGACAATCTAGCTACACAAATAGACAGTCTAGGAACACTATAAGACAGTGTAGCTACATTAAGAGACAGTCTAGCTACACTAACAGACAGTCTATGAACACTAATAGACAGTGTAGCTTCTCTAATAAACCGTCTATGAAAACAAATAGACAGTGTAGCTACATTGATAAACAATCTAGTTACGCTAACAGACAGTCTAGGAACACCATTAGACAGTGTAGCTACACTAATAGACAGTCTAGGAACACTATTAGACAGTGTAGCTACTCTAATAGACAGTGTAGCTACACTAATAGACAGTCTAGGAACACTATTAGACAGTGTAGCTACACTAATAGACAGTCTAGGAACACTATTAGACAGTGTAGCTACTCTAATAGACAGTCTAGCTACACTAACAGACATTTTATGAACACTAATAGACAGTGTAGCTTCTCTAATAGACCGTATATGAAAACAAATAGACAGTGTAGCTACATTGATAAACAATCTGGTTACGCTAACAGACAGTCTAGGAACACTATTAGACAGTGTAGCTACACTAATAGACAGTCTAGCAACACTATTAGACTGTGTAGCTACTCTAATAGACAGTCTAGCTACACTAATAGACAGTCTTGGCACACTATTAGACAGTGTAGCTACACTAATAAACAGTCTAGCTACACTAATAGACAGTCTAGGAACACTATAAGACAGTGCAGTTACACTAGTAGACAGTCTAGCTACACTAACAGACAGTGTAGGAACTCTATTAGACAGTTAAGCTACACTAATAGACAGTCTAGCTACACTAAGAGACAGTCTATGAACTATAATAGACAGTGTAGCTAACTAATAGACCGTCGATGAAAACAAATAGACAGTGTAGCTACTCTAACAGACAGTATAAGAAAACTAATAGACAGTGTAGCTACATTGATAGACAATCTAGCTACACTAACGGACAGTCTAGGAACATCAATAGACAATGTAGCTACACTAGTAGACAGTCTAGCTACACTAACAGACAGTATAGGAAAACTAATAGACAGTGTAGCTATATTGATAGACAAACTAGCTACACTAATAGACAGTCTATGAACACTATTAGACAGTGTAGCTACACAAAGAGACCGTCTATGAAAACTAATAGACAGTGTAGCTATATTGATACAAAATCTAGCTACACAAATAGACAGTCTAGGAATACTATTAGACAGTGTAGCTACTCTATTAGACAGTCTGGCTACACTAGTAGACAGTCTAGGAACACTATTAGACAGTGTAGCTACACTAATAGACAATCTAACTATACTAATAGACAGTCTAGGAACACTATAAGACAGTGTAGCTACACTAATAGACAGTCTAGCTACACTAACAGACAGTATATGAACACTAATAGACAGTGTAGCTACACTAATAGACAGTCTAGCTACACTAATAGACAGTCTATGAACACTAATAGACATTGTAGCTTCTCTAATAGACCGTCTGTGAAAACAAATAGACAGTGTAGCTACATTGATAAACAATCTAGTTACGCTAACAGACAGTCTAGGAACACTATTAGACAGTGTAGCTACACTGATAGACAGTCTAGGAACACTATTAGACAGTGTAGCTACTCTAATAGACAGTCTAGCTACACTAATAGACAGTCTAGGAACACTATTAGACAGTGTAGCTACATTAATAGACAGTCTGGCTACACTAGTAGACAGTCTAGGAACACTATTAGACAGTGTAGCTACACTAATAGACAATCTAACTATACTAATAAACAGTCTAGGAACACTATAAGACAGTGTAGCTACACTAATAGACAGTCTAGCTACACTAACAGACAGTCTATGAACACTAATAGACAGTGTAGCTACACTAATAGACAGTCTAGCTACACTAATAGACAGTCTAGGAACACTATAAGACAGTGTAGCTACACTAATAGACAGTCTATGAACACTAATAGACAGTGTAGCTTCTCTAATAGACCGTCTATGAAAACAAATAGACAGTGTAGCTACATTGATAAACAATCTAGTTACGCTAACAGACAGTCTAGGAACACTATTAGACAGTGTAGCTATACTAATAGACAGTCTAGCTACGCTAATAGACAGTCTAGGAACACTAAAAGACAGTGTAGTTACACTAGTAGACAGTCTAGCTACACTAACAGACAGTCTAGGAACACTATTAGACAGTTTAGCTACACTAACAGACAGTCTAGCTACACTAAGAGACAGACTTTGAACTCTAATAGACAGTTTAGCTAACTAATAGACCGTCGATGAAAGCAAATAGACAGTGTAGCTACTCTAAAAGACAGTATAAGAAAACTAATAGACAGTGTAGCTACATTGATAGACAATCTAGCTACACTAACGGACAGTCTAGGAACATCAATAGACAATGTAGCTACACTAGTAGACAGTCTAGCTACACTAGCATACAGTATAGGAAAACTAATAGACAGTGTAGCTACACTAATAGACAGTCTAGGAACACTAATAGACAGTGTAGCTTCTCTAATAGACCGTCTATGATAACAAATAGACAATGTAGCTACACTAGTAGACAGTCTAACTACACTAACAGACAGTATAAGAAAATTAAAAGACAGTGTAGCTACATTGATATACAATCTAGCTTCACTAACGGACAGTCTAAGAACATTAATAGACAATGTAGCTACACTAGTAGACAGTCTAGCTACACTAACAGACCGTCTATGAAAACTAATAGACAGTGTAGCTATATTGATAAACAATCTAGCTACACTAACAGACAGTCTAGGAACACTATTAGACAGTGTAGCTACACTAATAGACAGTCTAGCTACACTAATAGACAGTCTAGGAACACTATAAGACAGTGAAGCTACACTAATAGACAATTTAGCTACACATAAAGACAGTCTAGGGACACTAATAGACAGTCTAGCTACACGAACAGACAGTATATGAACACTAATACACAGTGTAGCTACACTAACAGACAGTATAAGACAATTAAAAGACAGTGTAGCTACATTGATATACAATCTAGCTACAGTAACGGACAGTCTAGGAACATCAATAGACAATGTAGCTACACTAGTAGATAGTCTAGCTACACTAACAGACCGTCTATGAAAACTAATAAACAGTGTAGCTATATTGATACACAATCTAGCTACACTAATAGACAGTCTAGAAACACTATTAGACAGTGTAGCTACACTAATAGACAGTCTAGCTACACTAGTAGACAGTCTAGGAACACTATTAGACAGTGTAGCTATATTAATAGACAGTCTAGCTACACTCATAGACAGTCTATGAACACTAATAGACAGTGTAGCTTCTCTAATAGACCGTCATTGAAAACAAATAGACAGTGCAGCTACATTGATAAACCATCTAGTTACGCTAACAGAGAGTCTATGAACACTATTAGACAGTGTAGCTACACTAATAGACAGTCTAGGAACACTATAAGACAGTGTAGCTACTCTAATAGACAGTCTAGCTACACTAAAAGACAGTCTAGGAACACTATAAAACAGTGTAGCTACACTAGTAGACAGTCTAGCTACACTAATAGACAGTCTAGGAACACTATTAGACAGTGTAGCTACACTAATAGACAGTCCAGCTACACTAACAGACAGTCTATGAACTCTAATAGACAGTGTAGCTAACTAATAGACCGTCGATGAAAACAAATAGACAGTGTAGCTACTCTAACAGACAGTATAAGAACACTAATAGACAGTGTAGCTACACTAATAGACAGTCTAGCTACACGAACAGACAGTATATGAACACTAATAGACAGTGTAGCTACTCTAACAGACAGTATAAGAAAATTAAAAGACAGTGTAGCTACATTGATAGACAATCTAGTTACACTAACGGACAGTCTAGAAACATCAATAGACAATGTAGCTACACTAGTAGACAGTCTAGTTACACTAACAGACCGTCTATGAAAACTAATTGACAGTGTAGCTATATTGATACAAAATCTAGCTACACTAATAGACAGTCTAAGAACACTATTAGACAGTGTAGCTACAATAATAGACAGTCTAGCTACACTAATAGACAGTCTAAGAACACTATTAGACAGTGTAGCTACACTAATAGACAATCTAGCTACACTAATAGACAGTCTAGGAACACTATTAGACAGTGTAGCTACACTGATAGACTGTCTAGCTACACTAACAGACAGTATATGAACACTAATAGACTGTGTAGCTACTCTAACAGACAGTATAAGAAACTAATAGACAGTGTAGCTACATTGATAGACAATCTAGCTTCACTAACGGACAGTCTAAGAACATCAATAGACAATGTAGCTACACTAGTAGACAGTCTAGCTAAACTAACAGACCGTCTATGAAAACTAATAGACAGTTTAGCTATATTGATAGACAATCTAGCTACAGTAATTGACAGTCTAGGAACACTATTAGACAGTGTAGCTACTCTAATAGAAAGTCTAGCTACGCTAGTAGACAGTCTAGGAACACTATAAGACAGTGTAGCTACACTAATAGACAATCTAGCTACACAAATAGACAGTCTAGGAACACTATAAGACAGTGTAGCTACATTAATAGACAGTCTAGCTACACTAACAGACAGTCTATGAACACTAATAGACAATGTAGCTACACTAGTAGACAGTCTAGCTACACTAAGAGACCGTCTATGAAAACTAATAGACAGTGTAGCTATATTGATACACAATCTAGCTACACAAATAGACAGTCTAGGAGCACTATTAGACAGTGTAGCTACTCTAATAGACAGTCTGGCTACACTAGTAGACAGTCTAGGAACACTATAAGACAGTGTAGCTACACTAATAGACAATCTAACTATACTAATAGACAGTCTAGGAACACTTTAAGACAGTGTAGCTACACTAATAGACAGTCTAGCTACACTAACAGACAGTCTATGAACACTAATAGACAGTGTAGCTAAACTAATAGACAGTCTAGCTACACTAATAGACAGTCTAGGAACACTATAAGACAGTGTAGCTACACTAATAGACAATCTTGCTACACAAATAGACAGTCTAGGAACACTATAAGACAGTGTAGCTACATTAAGAGACAGTCTAGCTACACTAACAGACAGTCTATGAACACTAATAGACAGTGTAGCTTCTCTAATAGACCGTCTTTGAAAACAAATAGACAGTGTAGCTACATTGATAAACAATCTAGTTACGCTAACAGACAGTCTAGGAACACTATTAGACAGTGTAGCTACACTAATAGACAGTCTAGCTACACTAATAGACAGTCTAGGAACACTATTAGACAGTGTAGCTACACTAATAAACAGTTTAGCTACACTAATAGACAGTCTAGGAACACTATAAGACAGTGTAGTTACACTAGTAGACAGTCTAGCTACACTAACAGACAGTCTAGGAACACTATTAGACAGTTTAGCCACATTAATAGACAGTCTAGCTACACTAAGAGACAGTCTATGAACTCTAATAGACAGTGTAGCTAACTAATAGACCGTCGATGAAAACAAATAGACAGTGTAGCTAGTCTAACAGACAGTATAAGAAATCTAATAGACAGTGTAGCTACATTGATAGACAATCTAGCTACACTAATAGACAGTCTAGGAACACTTTTAGACAGTGTAGCTACTCTAATAGGCAGTCTGACTACACTAGTAGACAGTCTAGGAACACTATTAGACAGTGTAGCTACACTAATAGACAATCTAACTATACTAATAGACAGTCTAGGAACACTATAAGACAGTTTAGCTACACTAAAAGACAGTCTAGCTACACTAACAGACAGTCTATGAACACTAATAGACAGTGTAGCTTCACTAATAGACAGTCTAGCTACACTAATAGACAGTCTAGGAACACTATAAGACAGTGTAGCTACATTAAGAGACAGTCTAGCTACACTAACTGACAATCTATGAACACTAATAGACAGTGTAGCTTCTCTAATAGACCGTCTATGAAAACAAATAGGCAGTGTAGCTACATTGATAAACAATCTAGTTACGCTAACAGATAGTCTAAGAACACTATTAGACAGTGTAGCTACACTAATAGACAGTCTAGGAACACTATTAGACAGTGTAGCTACTCTAATAGACAGTATAGCTACACTAATAGACAGTTTAGGAACACTATTAGACAGTGTAGCTACACTAATAGACAGTCTAGCTACACTAATAGACAGTCTAGGAACACTATAAGACAGTGTAGTTACACTAGTAGACAGTCTAGCTACACTAACAGACAGTCTAGGAACACTATTAGACAGTGTAGCTACACTAATAGACAGTCTAGCTACACTAATAGACAGTCTAGGAACACTATAAGACAGTGTAGTTACACTAATAGACAGTCTAACTACACTAATAGACAGTCTAGGAACACTATTAGACAGTGTAGCTACACTAACAGACAGTATAAGAAAACTTATGACAGTGTAGCTACATTGATAGACAATCTAGCTTCACTAACAGACAGTCTAGGAACATCAATAGACAATGTAGCTACACTAGTAGACAGTCTAGCTACACTAACAGACCGTCTATGAAAATTAATAGACAGTGTAGCTATATTGATACACAATCTAGCTACACTAATGGACAGTCTAGGAACACTATTAGACAGTGTAGCTACACTAATAGACAGTCTAGCTACACTAATAGACAGTCTAGGAACACTATTAGACAGTGTAGCTACATTAATAGACAGTCTAGCTACACTAACAGACAGTCTATGAACACTAATAGACAGTGTAGCTTCTCTAATAGACCGTCTATGAAAACAAATAGACAGTGTAGCTACATTGATAAACAATCTAGTTACGCTAACAGACAGTCTAGGAACACTATTAGACAGTGTAGCTACACTAATAGACAGTCTAGGAACACTATTAGACAGTGTAGCTACTCTAATAGACAGTCTAGCTACACTAATAGACAGTCTAGGAACACTATTAGACAGTGTAGCTACACTAGTAGACAGTCTAGCTAAACTAATAGACAGTCTAGGAACACTATTAGACAGTGTAGCTACACTAATAGACAGTCTAGCTACACTAACAGACAGTCTATGAACTCTGATAGACTGTGTAGCTAACTAATAGACCGTCGATGAAAACAGATAGACAGTGTAGCTACTCTAACAGACAGTATAAGAAAACTAATAGACAGTGTAGCTACATTGATAGACAATCTAGCTACACTAACGACCAGTCTCAGAACATCAATAGACAATGTAACTTTACTAGTAGACAGTCTAGCTACACTAACATACAGTATAGGAAAACTAATAGACAGAGTAGCTATATTGATAGACAATCTAGCTACTCTGATAGACAGTCTAGCTAAACTAATAGACAGTCTAGGAACACTAATAGACAATGTAGCTACACTAGTAGACAGTCTAGCTACACTAACAGACAGTCTAGGAAAACTAATAGACAGTGTAGCTATATTGATAGACAATCTAGCTACACTAATAGACAGTCTAGGAACACTATTAGACAGTGTAACTACACTAATAGACAGTCTAGCTACACGAACAGACAGTATATGAACACTAATAGACAGTGTAGCTACACTAACAGACAGTATAAGAAAATTAAAAGACAGTGTAGCTACATTGATAGACAATCTAGCTACACTAACGGACAGTCTAAAAAACATCAACAGACAATGTAGCTACACTAGTAGACAGTCTAGCTACACTAACAAACCGTCTATGAAAACTAATAGACAGTGTAGCTATATTGATACACAATCTAGCTACACTAATAGACAGTCTAGGAACACTATTAGACAGTGTAGCTACACTAATAGACAGTCTAAATACATTAGTAGACAGTCTAGGAACACTATTAGACAGTTAAGCTACACTAATAGACAGTCTAGCTACACTAATAGACAGTCTAGGAACACTATTAGACAGTGTAGCTACACTAATAGACAATCTAGCTACACTAATAGACAGTCTAAGAACACTATTAGACAGTGTAGCTACACTGATAGACAGTCTAGCTACACTAACAGACAGTATATGAACACTAAAAGACAGTGTAGCTACTCTAACAGACAGTATAAGAAACTAATAGACAGTGTAGCTACATTGATAGACAATCTAGCTTCACTAACGGAGAGTCTAAGAACATCAATAGACAATGTAGCTACACTAGTAGACAGTCTTGGAACACTATTAGACAGTGTAGCTGCACTAATAGACAATCTAGCTACACTAATAGACAGTCTAGGAACACTATAAGACAGTGTAGCTACACTAATAGACAATCTAGCTACACTAATAGACAGTCTAGGAACACTATAAGACAGTGTAGCTACATTAATAGACAGTCTAGCTACACTAACAGGCAATCTATAAACACTAATAGACAGTGTAGCTTCTCTAATAGACCGTCTATGAAAACAAATAGACAGTGTAGCTACATTGATAAACAATCTAGTTACGCTAACAGACAGTCTAGGAACACTATTAGACAGTGTAGCTACACTAATAGACAGTCTAAGAACACTATAAGACAGTGTAGCTACACGAGTAGACAGTCTAGCTACACTAACAGACAGTCTAGGAACACTATTAGACAGTGTAGCTACACTAATAGACAGTCTAGCTACACAAACAGACAGTCTATGAACTCTAATAGACAGTGTAGCTAACTAATAGACAGTCTAGCTACACGAACAGACAGTATATGAACACTAATAGACAGTGTAGCTACTCTAACAGACAGTATAAGAAAATTAAAAGACAGTGTAGCTACATTAATAGACAATCTAGCTACACTAACGGACAGTCTAGGAACATCAATAGACAATGTAGCTACACTAGTAGACAGTCTAGCTACACTAACAGACCGTCTATGAAAACTAATAGACAGTGTAGCTATATTGATACACAATCTAGCTACACTAATGGACAGTCTAGGAACACTATTAGACAGTGTAGCTACACTAATAGACAGTCTAGCTACACTAATAGACAGTCTAGGAACACTATTAGACAGTGTAGCTACATTAATAGACAGTCTAGCTACACTAACAGACAGTCTATGAACACTTATAGACAGTGTAGCTTCTCTAATAGACCGTCTATGAAAACAAATAGACAGTGTATGTACATTGATAAACAATCTAGTTACGCTAACAGACAGTCTAGGAACACTATTAGACAGTGTAGCTACACTATTAGACAGTCTAAGAACACTATTAGACAGTGTAGCTACTCTAATAGACAGTCTAGCTACACTAATAGACAGTCTAGGAACACTATTAGACAGTGTAGCTACACTAGTAGACAGTCTAGCTAAACTAATAGACAGTCTAGGAACACTATTAGACAGTGTAGCTACACTAATAGACAGTCTAGCTACACTAACAGACAGTCTATGAACTCTGATAGACTGTGTAGCTAACTGATAGACCGTCGATGAAAACAAATAGACAGTGTAGCTACTCTAACAGACAGTATAAGAAAACTAATAGACAGTGTAGCTACATTGATAGACAATCTAGCTACACTAACGGCCAGTCTCAGAACATCAATAGACAATGTAACTTTACTAGTAGACAGTCTAGCTACACTAACATACAGTATAGGAAAACTAATAGACAGAGTAGCTATATTGATAGACAATCTAGCTACTCTGATAGACAGTCTAGCTAAACTAATAGACAGTCTCGGAACACTAATAGACAATGTAGCTACACTAGTAGACAGTCTAGCTACACTAACAGACAGTCTAGGAAAACTAATAGACAGTGTAGCTATATTGATAGACAATCTAGCTACACTAATAGACAGTCTAGGAACACTATTAGACAGTGTAACTACACTAATAGACAGTCTAGCTACACGAACAGACAGTATATGAACACTAATAGAAAGTGTAGCTACACTAACAGACAGTATAAGAAAATTAAAAGACAGTGTAGCTACATTGATAGACAATCTAGCTACACTAACGGACAGTCTAAAAAACATCAACAGACAATGTAGCTACACTAGTAGACAGTCTAGCTACACTAACAAACCGTCTATGAAAACTAATAGACAGTGTAGCTATATTGATACACAATCTAGCTACACTAATAGACAGTCTAGGAACACTATTAGACAGTTAAGCTACACTAATAGACAGTCTAGCTACACTAATAGACAGTCTAGGAACACTATTAGACAGTGTAGCTACACTAATAGACAATCTAGCTACACTAATAGACAGTCTAGGAACACTATTAGACAGTGTAGCTACACTGATAGACAGTCTAGCTACACAAACAGACAGTATATGAACACTAATAGACATTGTAGCTACTCTAACAGACAGTATAAAAAACTAATAGACAGTGTAGCTACATTGATAGACAATCAAGCTTCACTAACGGACAGTCTAGGAACTTCAATAGACAATGTAGCTACACTAGTAGACAGTCTAGCTACACTAACAGACCGTCTATGAAAACTAATAGACAGTGTAGCTATATTGATAGACAATCTAGCTACACTAAATGATAGTCTAGGAACGCTATTAGACAGTGTAGCTACTCTAATAGATAGTCTATCTCAGACTTGGGGTCAATTACTTTGTAAAAGTAATTAATTACTTACAATTACATTGGAGTTTGTTCAATTAATTTACAATTACAATTACATGACTTTTTAGCAAAGTAATTAATTACATACAATTACTTTGCCAAATGTAATTAATTACATTCAATTACATTTCACTGCAACTTAAGGTTTCAACAAAAAAATATTTTAAGAGCCTGAGTAACCTTGGCACTCTAAATTTTACATATTAAGAGAGGCAGCAAAGATCAGGAATCGATACAATCATGTTCATCAGTTTTAATTTATTTTAAGGACTCCTTGTATTATTATATAAAGTGATGCAACATAAAAGAAATAAAATATAAAAGAAATATGACTTTATCATACAAAAGAAAAACAGATGTTATTCTTTCTTTTTGGACATCTGTTAAATGCCAAAGTTTTCACACTAGTTGCTCGCCACATTACACAATACACACCTGCCTTAGAAAACTCTTACAACTGTTTAAGATAAACCATGGAAATTCATTTGTAAACTTAAATGCCAGAGAATAACTGGTTTCAAAAAGTGTTGAAAAAATCTGTATGGTCTTGTGAAAGACATGAAGGCTGGCTTTCATAGTGTGCCCAAAAATACAAAAAGGAATATTACATAGTGACAAATTGAATTATTACTTGTGTGTTAAAATGTTGGCTTTGCATGCAAGAGTTTGCCAGTTCTGTCCCCACTGGAACATCTAATTTATTTTCCATGATAGGCCCCAGGTTCACTGAAATCTTCTTTTTTTCTGAATCCCATTATAATTATTATTATTATTATTATTATTATTATTATTATTATTATTATTATTAATATTATTATTATTATTATTATTATTATTATTATTATTATTATTATTATTGAGCATGTCAAATGAGCAGATTAAGGGTTTAAAATAATGTAATAGTTTGGTCATGCACCTTAGCATAATTTGAATAATTTATGAGTGTGTTGATCCCAGGTTTTAAAATTTAACAAAATCCCTTCAAAGGGTCAATTAACTAAACAACACTACTGACTGAGTAAATACTATTGTTGGGATTTTCACACCTTCTGTTGTAGTGTTTTGGTATATTGCTTATTAAAGGTTGATTGCCACAAAGCCATATCTTTAATAAACATAAGAATATATAATATGCTTAAAAATGCATAGTCTGAGACTGTGGTAAATTTTTCTAGCTATTTTATACTATACTAGCTATACAGGCCTGAATAGTTCTGATCCTCATTTGTTGCATGTGGCATTCAACTTTGAGCACATCAAATGATAGGCATTTACAGCAGCCAAGAATAATACCAAGGTCCAAGAATAATAAAGTATTTAATATAAATTTATGATAATCTAAGGTAACTGAAGTTCATAACTTATCTGAAAAGTAATTAAAAAAATAATTGAAAGTAATTGTTAATTACCCCCATTTTTGACCATGTAATTAATTACTTTCAATTACTATAATTAAAAATATCTCTGAATTACAATTACATACAATTACTTTAGAAAATGTAATTAAATTACAATTAATTACAATTACAATTTTAATTACCCCAACTCTGGTCTATCTACACTAGTAGACAGTCTAGGAACACTTTTAGACAGTGTAGCTACACTAATAGACAATCTAGCTACACTAATAGACAGTCTAGGAACACTATAAGACAGTGTAGCTACACTAATAGACAGTCTAGCTACACTAACAGACAGTCTATGAACACTAATAGACAGTGTAGCTACACTAATAGACAGTCTAGCAACACTAATAGACAGTCTAGGAACACTATAAGACAGTGTAGCTACACTAATAGACAATCTAGCTACACTAATAGACAGTCTAGGAACACTATAAGACAGTGTAGCTACATTAAAAGACAGTCTAGCTACACTAACAGACAGTCTATGAACACTAATAGACAGTGTAGCTTCTCTTATAGACCGTCTATGAAAACAAATAGACAGTGTAGCTACATTGATAAACAATCTAGTTACGCTAACAGACAGTCTAGGAACACTATAGACAGTGTAGCTACACTAATAGACAGTCTAGGAACACTATTAGACAGTGTAGCTACTCTAATAGACAGTCAAGCTACACTAATAAACAGTCTAGGAACACTATTAGACAGTGTAGCTACACTAATAGACAGTCTAGCTACACTAATACACAGTCTAGGAACACTTTAAGACAGTGTAGCTACACTAGTAGACAGTCTAGCTACACGAATAGACAGTCTTGGAATACTATAAGACATTGTAGCTACACTAATAGACAGTCTAGTTACACGAACAGACAGTCTATGAACTCTAATAGACAGTGTAGCTAACTAATAGACCGTCGATGAAAACAAATAGACAGTGTAGCTACTTTAACAGACAGTATAAGAAAACTTATAGACAGTGTAGCTACATTGATAGACAATCTAGCTACACTAACGGACAGTCTAGGAACATCGATAGACAATGTAGCTACACTAGTAGACAGTCTAGCTACACTAACATACAGTATAGGAAAACTAATAGACAGTGTAGCTATATTGATAGACAATCTAGCTACTCTAATATACAGTCTAGCTACACTAATAGACAGTCTAGGAACACTAATAGACAATGTAGCTACACTAGTAGACAGTCTGATACACTAACAGACAGTATAGGAAAACTAATAGACAGTGTAGCTATATTGATAGACAATCTAGCTACACTCATAGACAGTCTAGGAACACTATTAGACAGTGTATCTACACTAATAGACAGTCTAGCTACACGAACAGACAGTATATGAACACTAATAGACAGTGGAGCTACTCTAACAGACAGTATAAGAAAATTAAAAGACAGTGTAGCTACATTGATAGACAATCTAGCTACACTAACGGACAGTCTAGGAACATCAATAGACAATGTAGCTACACTAGTAGACAGTCTAGCTACACTAACAGACCGTCTATGAAAACTAATAGACAGTGTAGCTATATTGATACACAATATAGCTACACTAATAGACAGTCTAGGAACACTATTAGACAGTGTAGCTACACTAATAGACAGTCTAGCTACACTAGTAGACAGTCTAGGAACACTATAAGAAAGTGTAGCTACACTGATAGACAGTCTAGCTACACTAACAGACAGTATATGAACACTAATAGACAGTGTAGCTACTCTAACAGACAGTATAAGAAAACTAATAGACAGTGTAGCTACATCGATAGACAATCTAGCTTCACTAACGGACAGTCTAGGAATATCAATAGACAATGTAGCTACACTAGTAGACAGTCTAGCTACACTAATAGACCGTCTATGAAAACTAATAGACAGTGTAGCTATATTGATACACAATCTAGCTTAACTAATAGACAGTCTAGGACACTATTAGACAGTGTAGCTACTCTAATAGACAGTCTAGCTACACTAGTAGACAGTCTAGGAACACTATTAGACAGTGTAGCTACACTAATAGACAATCTAGCTACACTAATAGACAGTATAGGAACACTATAAGACAGTGTAGCTACACTAACAGACAGTGTAGCTACACTAACAGACAGTCTAGCTACACTAACAGACAGTCTATGAACACTAATAGACAGTGTAGCTACACTAATAGACAGTCTAGCTACACTAATAGACAATCTAGGAACACTATTAGACAGTGTAGCTACTCTAATAGACAGTCTAGCTACACTAGTAGACAGTCTAGGAACACTATAAGACAGTGTAGCTACACTAATAGACAATCTAGCTACACTAAAAGACAGTCTAGGAACACTATAAGACAGTGTAGCTTCACTAATAGACAGTCTAGCTACACTAACAGACAGTCTATGAACACTAATAGACAGTGTAGCTACACTAATAGACAGTCTAGCTACACTAATAGACAGTCTAGGAACACTATAAGACAGTAGTATAGCTACATTAATAGACAGTCTAGCTACACTAACAGACAGTCTATGAACACTAATAGACAGTGTAGCTTCTCTAATAGACCGTCTATGAAAACAAATAGACAGTGTAGCTACATTGATAAACAATCTAGTTACGCTAACAGACAGTCTAGGAACACTACTAGACATTGTAGCTACACTAATAGACAGTCTAGGAACACTATTAAACAGTGTAGCTACTCTAATAGACAATCTAGCTACACTAATAGACAGTCTAGGAACACTATTAGACAGTGTAGCTACACTAATAGTCAGTCTAGCTACACGAACAGACAGTATATGAACACTAAAAGACAGTGTAGCAACTCTAACAGACAGTATAAGAAAATTAAAAGACAGTGTAGCTACATTGATAGACAATCTAGCTACACTAACGGACAGTCTAGGAACATCAATAGACAATGTAGCTACACTAGTAGACAGTCTAGCTACACTAACAGACCGTCTATGAAAACTAATAGACAGTGTAGTTATATTGATACACAATCTAGCTACACTAATATACAGTCTAGGAACACTATTAGACAGTGTAGCTACACTAATAGACAGTCTAGCTACACTAGTAGACAGTCTAGGAACACTATTAGACAGTGTAGCTACATTAATAGACAGTCTAGCTACACTTACAGACAGTATATGAACACTAATAGACAGTGTAGCTTCTCTAACAGACCGTCTATGAAAACTAATAGACAGTGTAGCTATATTGATACACAATCTAGCTACACTAATAGACAGTCTAGGAACACTATTAGACAGTCTAGGAACACTATTAGACAGTGTAGCTATATTGATAGACAATCTAGCTACTCTAATAGACAGTCTAGCTACACTAATAGGCAGTCTAGGAACACTAATAGACAATGTAGCTACACTAGTAGACAGTCTAGCTACACTAAAAGACAGTATAGGAAAACTAATAGACAGTGTAGCTATATTGATAGACAGTCTAGCTACACTAACAAACAGTCTAGGAACACTATAAGACAGTGTAGCTACACCAATAGACAATCTAGCTACACTAATAGACAGTCTAGGAACACTATAAGACAGTGAAGCTACATCAATAAACAGTCTAGCTACACTAACAGACAGTCTATGATCACAAATAGGCAGTGTAGCTACACTAATAGACAGTCTAGCTACACTAATAAACAGTCTAGGAACACTATAAGACAGTGTAGCTACACCAATAGACAATCTAGCTACACTAATAGACGGTCTAGGAACACTATAAGACAGTGTAGCTACACAAATAGACAGTCTAGCTACACTAACAGACAGTCTATGATCACAAATAGGCAGTGAAGCTACACTAATAGACAGTCTAGCTACACTAATAAACAGTCTAGGAACACTATAAGACAGTGTAGCTACACTAATAGACAATCTAGCTACACTAACAGACAGTCTATGATCACAAATAGGCAGTGTAGCTACACTAATAGACAGTCTAGCTACACTAATAAACAGTCTAGGAACACTAAAAGACAGTGTAGCTACACCAATAGACAATCTAGCTACACTAACAGACAGTCTATGAACACTAATAGACAGTGTAGCTTCTCTAATAGACCGTCTATGAAAACACATAGACAGTGTAGCTACATTTATAAACAATCTAGTTACGCTAACAGACAGTCTAGGAACACTATTACACAGTGTAGCTACATTAATAGACAGTCTAGGAACACTATTAGACAGTGTAGCTACTCTAATAGACAGTCTAGCTACACTAATAGACAGTCTAGTAACACTATTAGACAGTGTAGCTACACTAGTAGACAGTCCAGCTACACTAGTAGACAGTCTAGCTACACTAACATACAGTATAGGAAAAGTAATAGACAGTGTAGCTATATTGATAGACAATCTAGCTACTCTTATAGACAGTCTAGCTACACTTATAGACAGTCAAGGAACACTAATAGACAATGTAGCCACACTAGTAGACAGTCTAGCTGCACGAACAGACAGTATATGAACACAAATAGACATGGTAGCTACACTAACATACAGTATAGGAAAAGTAATAGACAGTGTAGCTATATTGATAGACAATCTAGCTACTCTAATACACAATCTAGCTACACTAATATACAGTCTTAGAACACTATTAGACAGTTTAGCTACACTAATAGACAGTCTAGCTACACTAATAGACAGTCTAGGAACACTATTAGACAGTGTTGCTACACTAGTAGACAATCTAGCTACACTAATAGACAGTCTAGGAACAATATTTGACAGTCTAGCTACACTGATAGACAGTCTAGCTACACTAACAGACAGTATATGAACACTAATAGACAGTGTAGCTACTCTAACAGACAGTATAAGAAACTAATAGACAGTGTAGCTAAATTGATAGACAATCTAGCTTCACTAACGGACAGTCTAGGAACATCAAACGACAATGTAGCTACACCAGTAGACAGTCTAGCTACACTAACAGACCGTCTATGAAAACTAATAGACAGTGTAGCTATATTGATAGACAATCTAGCTACACTAATTGACAGTCTAGGAACACTATTAGACAGTGTAGCTACTCTAATAGACAGTCTAGCTACACTAGTAGACAGTCTAGGAACACTATTAGACAGTGTAGCTACACTAATAGACAATCTAGCTACACTAATAGACAGTCTAGGAACACTATAAGACAGTGTAGCTACACTAATAGACAGTCTAGCTACACTAACAGACAGTCTATGAACACTAATAGACAGTGTAGCTACACTAATAGACAGTCTAGCTACACTAATAGACAGTCTAGGAACACTATAAGACAGTGTAGCTACACTAATAGACAATCTAGCTACACTAATAGACAGTCTAGGAACACTATAAGACAGTGTAGCTACATTAATAGACAGTCTAGCTACACTAACAGACAGTCTATGAACACTAATAGACAGTGTAGCTTCTCTAATAGACCGTCTATGAAAGCAAATAGACAGTGTAGCTACATTGATAAACAATCTAATAACGCTAACAGACAGTCTAGGAACACTATTAGACAGTGTAGCTACACTAATAGACAGTCTAGGAACACTATTAGACAGTGTAGCTACTCTAAAAGACAGTCTAGCTACACTAATAGACAGTCTAGGAACACTATTAGACAGTGTAGCTACACTAATAGACAGTCTAGCTACACTAATAGACAGTCTAGGAACACTATAAGACAGTGTAGATACACTAGTAGACAGTCTAGCTACACTAACAGACAGTCTAGTAACACTATAACACAGTGTAGCTACACTAATAGACAGTCTAGCTACACTAACAGACAGTCTATGAACTCTAATAGACAGTGTAGCTAACTAATAGACCGTCGATGAAAACAAATAGACAGTGTAGCTACTCTAACAGACAGTATAAGAAAACTGATAGACAGTGTAGCTACATTGATAGACAATCTAGCTACACTAACGGACAGTCTAGGAACATCAATAGACAATGTAGCTACACAAGTAGACAGTCTAGCTAAACTACAATACAGTATAGGAAAACTAATAGACAGTTTAGCTATATTGATAGACAATCTAGCTACTCTAATAGACAGTCTAGCTACATTAATAGACAGTCTAGGAACACTAATAGACAATGTAGCTACACTAGTAGACAGTCTAGCTACACTAACAGACAGTATAGGAAAACTAATAGACAGTGTAGCTATATTGATAGACAATCTAGCTACACTAATAGACAGTCTAGGAACACTATTAGACAGTGTAGCTACACTAATAGACAGTCTAGCTACACTAGTAGACAGTCTAGGAACACTAAAAGACAGTGTAACTACTCTAACAGACAGTATAAGAAAATTAAAAGACAGTGTAGCTACACTAACGGACAGTCTAGGAACATCAATAGACAATGTAGCTACACTAGTAGACAGTCTAGCTACACTAACAGACCGTCTATGAAAACTAATAGACAGTGTAGTTATATTGATACACAATCTAGCTACACTAATAGACAGTCTAGGAACACTATTAGACAGTGTAGCTACACTTATAGACAGTCTAGCTACACTAGTAGACAGTCTAGGAACACTATTAGACAGTGTAGCTACACTAATAGACAGTGTAGCTTCTCTAACAGACCGTCTATGAAAACTAATAGACAGTGCAGCTATATTGATACACAATCTAGCTACACTTATAGACAGTCTAGGAACACTATTAGACAGTGTAGTTACACTAAGAGACAGTCTAACTACTCTAGTAGACAGTCTAGGAACACTATTAGACAGTGTAGCTATATTGATAGACAATCTAGCTACTCTAATAGATAGTCTAGCTTCACTAATAGGCAGTCTAGGAACACTAATAGACCAATAGCTACACTAGTAGACATTCTAGCTACACTAACAGACAGTATAGGAAAACTAATAGACAGTGTAGCTATATTGATAGACAATCTAGCTACACTAATAGACAGTGCAGCTACACTAATAGACAGTCTAGCTACACTAGTAGACAGTCTAGGAACACTATAAGACAGTGTAGCTACACTAATAGACAGTCTAGCTACACTAAAAGACAGTAAATGAACACTAATAGACAGTGTAGCTTATCTTATAGACCGTCTATCAAAACAAATAGACAGTGTAGCTACATTGATAAACAATCTAGTTACGCTAACAGACAGTCTATGAACACTATTAGACAGTGTAGCTACACTAGTAGACAGTCTAACTACACTAATAGACAGTCTAGCTACACTAATAGACAGTCTAGGAACACTATTAGACAGTGTAGCTACACGCGAGACAGTCTAGCTACACTAATAGACAGTCTAGGAACACTATTAGACAGTTTAGCTACACAAATAGACAGTCAAGGAACACTATTAGACAGTGTAGCTACTCTAATAGACAGTGTAGCTACATTGATAAACAATCTAGTTACGCTAACAGACAGTCTATGAACACTATTAGACAGTGTAGCTACACTAGTAGACAGTCTAACTACAATAATAGACAGTCTAGCTACACTAATAGACAGTCTAGGAACACTATTAGACAGTGTAGCTACACGCGAGACAGTCTAGCTACACTAATAGACAGTCTAGGAACACTATTAGACAGTGTAGCTACACAAATAGACAGTCAAGGAACACTATTAGACAGTGTAGCTACTCTAATAGACAGTCTAGGAACACTATAAGACAGTGTAGCTACACTAGTAGACAGTCTAGCTACACTAATAGACAGTCTAGGAACACTATAAGACAGTGTAGCTACACTAGTAGACAATCTAGCTACACTAACAGACAGTCTAGTAACACTATTAGACAGTGAAGCTACACTAAAAGACAGTCTAGCTACACTAACAGACAGTCTATGAACTCTAATTGACAGTGTAGCTAACTAATAGACCGTCGAAGAAAACAAATAGACAGTGTAGCTACTCTAACAGACAGTATAAGAAAACTAATAGACAGTGTAGCTACATTGATAGACAATCTAGCTACACTAATAGACAGTCTAGGAACACTATTAGACAGTGTAGCTACACTGATAGACAGTCTAGCTACACTAACAGACAGTATATGAACACTAATAGACAGTATATCTACTCTAACAGAAAGTATAAGAAAACTTATAGACAGTGTAGCTACATTGATCGACAATCTAGCTTCACTAACGGACAGTCTAGGAACATCAATAGACAATGTAGCTATATTAGTAGACAATCTAGCTACACTAACAGACAGTCTATGAAAACTAATAGACAGTGTAGCTTTATTGATTCACAATCTAGCTACACTAAGAGACAGTCTAAGAACACTATTAGACAGTGTAGCTACTCTAATAGACAGTCTAGCTACACTAGTAGACAGTCTAGGAACACTATTAGACAGTGTAGCTACACTAATAGACAATCTAGGAACACTATAAGACAGTGTAGCTACACTAGTAGACAGTCTAGCTACACTAACAGACGGTCTAGGAACACTATTAGACAGTGTAGCTACACTAATAGACAGTCTAGCTACACTAACAGACAGTCTATGAACTCTAGTAGACAGTGTAGCTAACTAATAGATTGTCGATGAAAACAAATAGACAGTGTAGCTACTCTTACATACAGTATAAGAAAACTAATAGACAGTGTAGCTACATTGATAGACAATCTAGCTACACTAACGGACAGTCTAGGACATCAATAGACAATGTAGCTACACTAATAGACAGTCTAGCTACACTAACATACAGTATAGGAAAACTAATAGACAGTGTAGCTATATTGATAGACAATCTAGCTACTCTAATAGACAGTCTAGCTACACTAATAGACAGTCT
Source organism: Loripinus fragilis (assembly GCA_964019695.1). Classification (NCBI taxonomy): domain Eukaryota; kingdom Metazoa; phylum Mollusca; class Bivalvia; order Lucinida; family Lucinidae; genus Loripinus; species Loripinus fragilis. The sequence continues at coordinate 420,282 of CAXHUL010000339.1, read as the reverse complement.
AGGAACACTAATACACAATGTAGCTACACTAGTAGACAGTCTAGCTACACAAACAGACAGTATAGGAAAACTAATAGACAGTGTAGCTATATTGATAGGCAATCTAGCTACACTAATAGACAGTCTAGGAACACTTTTAGACAGTGTAGCTACACTAATAGACAGTCTAGCTACACGAACAGACAGTATATGAACAATAATAGACAGTGTAGCTACTCTAACAGACAGTATAAGAAAATTAAAAGACAGTGTAGCTACATTGATAGTCAATCTAGTTACACTAACGGACAGTCTAGGAACATCAATAGACAATGTAGCTACACTAGTAGACAGTCAAGCTACACTAACAGACCGTCTATGAAAACTAATATTGATACACAGTCTAGCTACACTAATAGACAGTCTAGGAACACTATTAGACAGTGTAGCTACATTTATAGACAGTCTAGCTACACTAACAGACAGTCTATGAACACTAATAGACAGTGTAGCTTTTCTAATAGACCGTCTATGAAAACAAATAGAAAGTGTAGCTTCATTGATAAACAATCTAGTTACGCTAACAGACAGTCTAGGAACACTATTAGACAGTGTAGCTACTCTAATTGATAGTCTGGCTACACTAATAGACAGTCTAGGAACACTATAAGAGAGTGTAGCTACACTAATAGAAAGTCTAGGAACACTATTAGACAGTGTAGCTACACATATAGACAGTCTAGGAACACTAGTAGACAGTCTAGGAACACTATTAGACAGTGTAGCTACACTAATAGACAGTCTAGCTACACTAATAGACTGTCTAGGAACACTATAATACAGTGTAGCTACACTAACAGACAGTCTTGGAACACTATTAGACAGTGTAGCTACACTAATAGACAGTCTAGCTACACTAACAGACAGTCTTAGAACTCTAATAGACAGTGTAGCTAACTAATAGACCGTCGATGAAAACAAATAGACAGTTTAGCTACTCTAACATACAGTATAAGAAAACTAATAGACAGTGTAGCTACATTGATCGACAATCTAGCTTCACTAACGGACAGTCTAGGAACATCAATAGATAATGTAGCTATACTAGTAGACAGTCTAGCTACACTAACAGACCGTCTATATAAACTAATAGACAGTGTAGCTATATTGATAGACAATCTAGCTACACTAATAGACAGTCTAGGAACACTATTAGACAGTGTAGCTACTCTAATAGACAGTCTAGCTACACTAGTAGACAGTCTAGGAACACTATTAGACAGTGTAGCTACACTAATAGACAATCTAGCTACACTAATAGACAGTCTAGGAACTTTATAAGACAGTGTAGCTACACTAATAGACAGTCTAGCTATACTAACAGACAGTCTATGAACACTATTAGGCAGTGTAGCTACACTAATAGACAGTCTAGCTACACTAATAGACAGTCTAGGAACACTATAAGACAGTGTAGCTACATTAATAGACAGTCTAGCTACACTAACAGACAGTCTATGAACACTAATAGACAGTGTAGCTTCTCTAATAGACCGTCTATGAAAACAAATAGACAGTGTAGCTACATTGATAAACAATCTAGTTACGCTAACAGACAGTCTAGGAACACTATTAGACAGTGTAGCTACACTAATAGACAGTCTAGGAACACTATTAGACAGTGTAGCTACTCTAATAGACAGTCTAGCTACCATTATAGACAGTCTAGGAACACTATTAGAGAGTGTAGCTACACTAATAGACAGACTAGCTACACTAACAGACAGTCTATGAACTCTAATAGACAGTGTAGCTAACTAATAGACCGTCGATGAAAACAAATAGACAGTGAAGCTACTCTAACAGACAGTATAAGAAAACTATTAGACAGTGTAGCTACACGCGAGACAGTCTAGCTACACTAATAGACAGTCTAGGAACACTATTAGACAGTGTAGCTACACAAATAGACAGTCAAGGAACACTATTAGACAGTGTAGCTACTCTAATAGACAGTCTAGGAACACTATAAGACAGTGTAGCTACACTAGTAGACAGTCTAGCTACACTAATAGACAGTCTAGGAACACTATAAGACAGTGTAGCTACACTAGTAGACAGTCTAGCTACACTAACAGACAGTCTAATAACACTATTAGACAGTGTAGCTACACTAAAAGACAGTCTAGCTACACTAACAGACAGTCTATGAACTCTAATTGACAGTGTAGCTAACTAATAGACCGTCGAAGAAAACAAATAGACAGTGTAGCTACTCTAACAGACAGTATAAGAAAACTAATAGACAGTGTAGCTACATTGATACCCAATCTAGCTACACTAATAGACAGTCTAGGAACACTATTAGACAGTGTAGCAACACTGATAGACAGTCCAGCGACACTAACAGACAGTATATGAACACTAATAGACAGTGTATCTACTCTAACAGAAAGTATAAGAAAACTTATAGACAGTGTAGCTACATTGATCGACAATCTAGCTTCACTAACGGACAGTCTAGGAACATCAATAGACAATGTAGCTATATTAGTAGACAGTCTAGCTACACTAACAGACCGTCTATGAAAACTAATAGACAGTGTAGCTTTATTGATTCACAATCTAGCTACACTAAGAGACAGTCTAAGAACACTATTAGACAGTGTAGCTACTCTAATAGACAGTCTAGCTACACTAGTAGACAGTCTAGGAACACTATTAGACAGTGTAGCTACACTAATAGACAATCTAGGAACACTATAAGACAGTGTAGCTACACTAGTAGACAGTCTAGCTACACTAACAGACGGTCTAGGAACACTATTAGACAGTGTAGCTACACTAATAGACAGTCTAGCTACACTAACAGACAGTCTATGAACTCTAGTAGACAGTGTAGCTAACTAATAGATTGTCGATGAAAACAAATAGACAGTGTAGCTACTCTAACATACAGTATAAGAAAACTAATAGACAGTGTAGCTACATTGATAGACAATCTAGCTACACTAACGGACAGTCTAGGACATCAATAGACAATGTAGCTACACTAATAGACAGTCTAGCTACACTAACATACAGTATAAGAAAACTAATAGACAGTGTAGCTACATTGATAGACAATCTAGCTACACTAACGGACAGTCTAGGACATCAATAGACAATGTAGCTACACTAATAGACAGTCTAGCTACACTAACATACAGTATAGGAACACTAATAGACAGTGTAGCTTCTCTAATAGACCGTCTATGAAAACAAATAGAAAGTGTAGCTTCATTGATAAACAATCTAGTTACGCTAACAGACAGTCTAGGAACACTATTAGACAGTGTAGCTACACTAGTAGACAGTCTAACTACAATAATAGACAGTCTAGCTACACTAATAGACAGTCTAGGAACACTATTAGACAGTGTAGCTACACGCGAGACAGTCTAGCTACACTAATAGACAGTCTAGGAACACTATTAGACAGTGTAGCTACACAAATAGACAGTCAAGGAACACTATTAGACAGTGTAGCTACTCTAATAGACAGTCTAGGAACACTATAAGACAGTGTAGCTACACTAGTAGACAGTCTAGCTACACTAATAGACAGTCTAGGAACACTATAAGACAGTGTAGCTACACTAGTAGACAGTCTAGCTACACTAACAGACAGTCTAGTAACACTATTAGACAGTGAAGCTACACTAAAAGACAGTCTAGCTACACTAACAGACAGTCTATGAACTCTAATTGACAGTGTAGCTAACTAATAGACCGTCGAAGAAAACAAATAGACAGTGTAGCTACTCTAACAGACAGTATAAGAAAACTAATAGACAGTGTAGCTACATTGATAGACAATCTAGCTACACTAATAGACAGTCTAGGAACACTATTAGACAGTGTAGCTACACTGATAGACAGTCTAGCTACACTAACAGACAGTATATGAACACTAATAGACAGTATATCTACTCTAACAGAAAGTATAAGAAAACTTATAGACAGTGTAGCTACATTGATCGACAATCTAGCTTCACTAACGGACAGTCTAGGAACATCAATAGACAATGTAGCTATATTAGTAGACAATCTAGCTACACTAACAGACAGTCTATGAAAACTAATAGACAGTGTAGCTTTATTGATTCACAATCTAGCTACACTAAGAGACAGTCTAAGAACACTATTAGACAGTGTAGCTACTCTAATAGACAGTCTAGCTACACTAGTAGACAGTCTAGGAACACTATTAGACAGTGTAGCTACACTAATAGACAATCTAGGAACACTATAAGACAGTGTAGCTACACTAGTAGACAGTCTAGCTACACTAACAGACGGTCTAGGAACACTATTAGACAGTGTAGCTACACTAATAGACAGTCTAGCTACACTAACAGACAGTCTATGAACTCCAGTAGACAGTGTAGCTAACTAATAGATTGTCGATGAAAACAAATAGACAGTGTAGCTACTCTTACATACAGTATAAGAAAACTAATAGACAGTGTAGCTACATTGATAGACAATCTAGCTACACTAACGGACAGTCTAGGACATTAATAGACAATGTAGCTACACTAATAGACAGTCTAGCTACACTAACATACAGTATAGGAAAACTAATAGACAGTGTAGCTATATTGATAGACAATCTAGCTACTCTAATAGACAGTCTAGCTACACTAATAGACAGTCTAGGAACACTAATACACAATGTAGCTACACTAGTAGACAGTCTAGCTACACAAACAGACAGTATAGGAAAACTAATAGACAGTGTAGCTATATTGATAGGCAATCTAGCTACACTAATAGACAGTCTAGGAACACTTTTAGACAGTGTAGCTACACTAATAGACAGTCTAGCTACACGAACAGACAGTATATGAACAATAATAGACAGTGTAGCTACTCTAACAGACAGTATAAGAAAATTAAAAGACAGTGTAGCTACATTGATAGTCAATCTAGTTACACTAACGGACAGTCTAGGAACATCAATAGACAATGTAGCTACACTACTAGACAGTCAAGCTACACTAACAGACCGTCTATGAAAACTAATATTGATACACAGTCTAGCTACACTAATAGACAGTCTAGGAACACTATTAGACAGTGTAGCTACATTTATAGACAGTCTAGCTACACTAACAGACAGTCTATGAACACTAATAGACAGTGTAGCTTTTCTAATAGACCGTCTATGAAAACAAATAGAAAGTGTAGCTTCATTGATAAACAATCTAGTTACGCTAACAGACAGTCTAGGAACACTATTAGACAGTGTAGCTACTCTAATTGATAGTCTGGCTACACTAATAGACAGTCTAGGAACACTATAAGAGAGTGTAGCTACACTAATAGAAAGTCTAGGAACACTATTAGACAGTGTAGCTACACATATAGACAGTCTAGGAACACTAGTAGACAGTCTAGGAACACTATTAGACAGTGTAGCTACACTAATAGACAGTCTAGCTACACTAATAGACTGTCTAGGAACACTATAATACAGTGTAGCTACACTAACAGACAGTCTAGGAACACTATAAGACAGTGTAGCTACACTAATAGACAGTCTAGCTACACTAACAGACAGTCTCAGAACTCTAATAGACAGTGTAGCTAACTAATAGACCGTCGATGAAAACAAATAGACAGTTTAGCTACTCTAACATACAGTATAAGAAAACTAATAGACAGTGTAGCTACATTGATCGACAATCTAGCTTCACTAACGGACAGTCTAGGAACATCAATAGATAATGTAGCTATACTAGTAGACAGTCTAGCTACACTAACAGACCGTCTATATAAACTAATAGACAGTGTAGCTATATTGATAGACAATCTAGCTACACTAATAGACAGTCTAGGAACACTATTAGACAGTGTAGCTACTCTAATAGACAGTCTAGCTACACTAGTAGACAGTCTAGGAACACTATTAGACAGTGTAGCTACACTAATAGACAATCTAGCTACACTAATAGACAGTCTAGGAACTTTATAAGACAGTGTAGCTACACTAATAGACAGTCTAGCTATACTAACAGACAGTCTATGAACACTATTAGGCAGTGTAGCTACACTAATAGACAGTCTAGCTACACTAATAGACAGTCTAGGAACACTATAAGACAGTGTAGCTACATTAATAGACAGTCTAGCTACACTAACAGACAGTCTATGAACACTAATAGACAGTGTAGCTTCTCTAATAGACCGTCTATGAAAACAAATAGACAGTGTAGCTACATTGATAAACAATCTAGTTACGCTAACAGACAGTCTAGGAACACTATTAGACAGTGTAGCTACACTAATAGACAGTCTAGGAACACTATTAGACAGTGTAGCTACTCTAATAGACAGTCTAGCTACCATTATAGACAGTCTAGGAACACTATTAGACAGTGTAGCTACACTAGTAGACAGTCTAGCTACACTAATAGACAGTCTAGGAACACTATTAGAGAGTGTAGCTACACTAATAGACAGACTAGCTACACTAACAGACAGTCTATGAACTCTAATAGACAGTGTAGCTAACTAATAGACCGTCGATGAAAACAAATAGACAGTGAAGCTACTCTAACAGACAGTATAAGAAAACTATTAGACAGTGTAGCTACACGCGAGACAGTCTAGCTACACTAATAGACAGTCTAGGAACACTATTAGACAGTGAAGCTACACAAATAGACAGTCAAGGAACACTATTAGACAGTGTAGCTACTCTAATAGACAGTCTAGGAACACTATAAGACAGTGTAGCTACACTAGTAGACAGTCTAGCTACACTAATAGACAGTCTAGGAACACTATAAGACAGTGTAGCTACACTAGTAGACAGTCTAGCTACACTAACAGACAGTCTAATAACACTATTAGACAGTGTAGCTACACTAAAAGACAGTCTAGCTACACTAACAGACAGTCTATGAACTCTAATTGACAGTGTAGCTAACTAATAGACCGTCGAAGAAAACAAATAGACAGTGTAGCTACTCTAACAGACAGTATAAGAAAACTAATAGACAGTGTAGCTACATTGATAGACAATCTAGCTACACTAATAGACAGTCTAGGAACACTATTAGACAGTGTAGCTACACTGATAGACAGTCCAGCTACACTAACAGACAGTATATGAACACTAATAGACAGTGTATCTACTCTAACAGAAAGTATAAGAAAACTTATAGACAGTGTAGCTACATTGATCGACAATCTAGCTTCACTAACGGACAGTCTAGGAACATCAATAGACAATGTAGCTATATTAGTAGACAGTCTAGCTACACTAACAGACCGTCTATGAAAACTAATAGACAGTGTAGCTTTATTGATTCACAATCTAGCTACACTAAGAGACAGTCTAAGAACACTATTAGACAGTGTAGCTACTCTAATAGACAGTCTAGCTACACTAGTAGACAGTCTAGGAACACAATTAGACAGTGTAGCTACACTAATAGACAATCTAGGAACACTATAAGACAGTGTAGCTACACTAGTAGACAGTCTAGCTACACTAACAGACGGTCTAGGAACACTATTAGACAGTGTAGCTACACTAATAGACAGTCTAGCTACACTAACAGACAGTCTATGAACTCTAGTAGACAGTGTAGCTAACTAATAGATTGTCGATGAAAACAAATAGACAGTGTAGCTACTCTAACATACAGTATAAGAAAACTAATAGACAGTGTAGCTACATTGATAGACAATCTAGCTACACTAACGGACAGTCTAGGACATCAATAGACAATGTAGCTACACTAATAGACAGTCTAGCTACACTAACATACAGTATAAGAAAACTAATAGACAGTGTAGCTACATTGATAGACAATCTAGCTACACTAACGGACAGTCTAGGACATCAATAGACAATATAGCTACACTAATAGACAGTCTAGCTACACTAACATACAGTATAGGAACACTAATAGACAGTGTAGCTTCTCTAATAGACCGTCTATGAAAACAAATAGAAAGTGTAGCTTCATTGATAAACAATCTAGTTACGCTAACAGACAGTCTAGGAACACTATTAGACAGTGTAGCTACTCTAAAAGATAGTCTGGCTACACTAATAGACAGTCTAGGAACACTATTAGAGAGTGTAGCTACACTAATAGAAAGTCTAGGAACACTATTAGACAGTGTAGCTACACTAATAGACAGTCTAGGAACACTAGTAGACAGTCTAGGAACACTATTAGACAGTGTAGCTACACTAATAGACAGTCTAGCTACACTAAAAGACTGTCTAGGAACACTATAATACAGTGTAGCTACACTAACAGACAGTCTAGGAACACTATAAGACAGTGTAGCTACTCTAATAGACAGTCTAGCTACACTAGTAGACAGTCTAGGAACACTATTAGACAGTGTAGCTACACTAATAGACAATCTAGCTACACTAATAGACAGTCTAGGAACTTTATAAGACAGTGTAGCTACACTAATAGACAGTCAAGCTACACTAACAGACAGTCTATGAACACTATTAGGCAGTGTAGCTACACTAATAGACAGTCTAGCTACACTAATAGACAGTCTAGGAACACTATAAGACAGTGTAGCTACATTAATAGACAGTCTAGCTACACTAACAGACAGTCTATGAACACTAATAGACAGTGTAGCTTCTCTAATAGACCGTCTATGAAAACAAATAGACAGTGTAGCTACATTGATAAACAATCTAGTTACGCTAACAGACAGTCTAGGAACACTATTAGACAGTGTAGCTACACTAAAAGACAGTCTAGGAACACTATTAGACAGTGTAGCTACTCTAATAGACAGGTAGCTACACTAATAGACAGCCTAGGAACACTATTAGACAGTGTAGCTACACTAGTAGACAGTCTAGCTACACTAATAGACAGTCTAGGAACACTATTAGACAGTGTAGCTACACTAATAGACAGACTAGCTACACTAACAGACCGTCTATATAAACTAATAGACAGTGTAGCTATATTGATAGACAATTTAGCTACACTAATAGACAGTCTAGGAACACTATTAGACAGTGTAGCTACTCTAATAGACAGTCTAGCTACACTAGTAGACAGTCTAGGAACACTATTAGACAGTGTAGCTACACTAATAGACAATCTAGCTACACTAATAGACAGTCTAGGAACTTTATAAGACAGTGTAGCTACACTAATAGACAGTCTAGCTACACTAACAGACAGTCTATGAACACTATTAGGCAGTGTAGCTACACTAATAGACAGTCTAGCTACACTAATAGACAGTCTAGGAACACTATAAGACAGTGTAGCTACATTAATAGACAGTCTAGCTACACTAACAGACAGTCTATGAACACTAATAGACAGTGTAGCTTCTCTAATAGACCGTCTATGAAAACAAATAGACAGTGTAGCTACATTGATAAACAATATAGTTACGCTGACAGACAGTCTAGGAACACTATTAGACAGTGAAGCTACACTAATAGACAGTCTAGGAACACTATTAGACAGTGTAGCTACTCTAATAGACAGTCTAGCTACACTAATAGACAGTCTAGGAACACTATTAGACAGTGTAGCTACACTAGTAGACAGTCTAGCTACACTAATAATCAGTCTAGGAACACTATTAGACAGTGTAGCTACACTAATAGACAGACTAGCTACACTAACAGACAGTCTTTGAACTCAAATAGACAGTGTAGCTAACTAATATACCGTCGATGAAAACAAATAGACAGTGTAGCTACTCTAACAGACAGTATAAGAAAACTATTAGACAGTGTAGCTACACGCGAGACAGTCTAGCTACACTAATAGACAGTCTAGGAACACTATTAGACAGTGTAGCTACACAAATAGACAGTCTAGCTACACTAATAGACAGTCTAGGAACACTATTAGACAGTGTAGCTACACTAATAGACAATCTGGCTACACTAATAGACAGTCTAGGAACACTATAAGACAGTGTAGCTACATTAATAGACAGTCTAGCTACACTAACAGACAGTCTATGAACACTAATAGACAGTGAAGCTTCTCTAATAGACCGTCTATGAAAACAAATAGACAGTGTAGCTACATTGATAAACAATCTAGTTACGCTACCAGACAGTCTAGGAACACTATTATACAGTGTAGCTACACTAATAGACAGTCTAGGAACACTATTAGACAGTGTAGCTACTCTAATAGACAGTCTAGCTACACTAATAGACAGTCTAGGAACACTATTAGACAGTGTAGCTACACTAATAGACAGTGTAGCTACACTAGTAGACAGTCTAGGAACACTATAAGACAGTGTAGCTACACTAATCTAATAGACAGTCTAGGTACACTAATAGACAGTCTAGGAACACTATTAGACAGTGTAGCTACATTAATAGACAGTCTAGCTTCACTAACAGAAGCTTATGAACACTAATAGACAGTGTAGCTTCTCTAATAGACCGTCTATGAAAACAAATAGACAGTGTAGCTACATTGATAAACAATCTAGTTACGCTAACAGATAGTCTAGGAATACTATTAGACAGTGTAGCTACACTTATAGACAGTCTAGGAACACTATTAGACAGTGTAGCTACTCTTATAGACAGTCTAGCTACACTTTCTTTCTTTCTTTCTATCTTTACTGGTTCGCTCATATATGAGCATTACACCAGGGAGTGCGAATTTGGAAATTTTGATAAAATAAAAAAAAAAAACACAAAAAAAACAAAACAACGCAAAAAAACACAAAAACTTTTGGCTGAATTTTTGTTTAAATAAGGAGTGTCCTAAACTCCTCTGTTGACTGGGCATTTGCCACAGAAGGAGGCAGACTATTCCAATGTGGAATAGTACGGGGGAAAAAAGAATTCTTCAGGGCATCACTGTATGTCTGGTGTCTGCGGTATTGAGCACTATGTGATGACCTGGTAGTTTTCAAACTATGAGCAGGGGTCATATACTTGTCTTTTTCAATGGACACTGATCCACAATGAATCTTGTGAAAGAGAAGCAAGGAGGAAACACTAATAGACAGTCTAGGAACACTATTAGACAGTGTAGCTACACTAATAGACAGTCTAGGAACACTATTAGACAGTGTAGCTACACTAATAGACAGTCTAGGAAAACTAGTGGACAGTCTAGGAACACTATTAGACAGTGTAGCTACACTAATAGACAGTTTAGCTACACTAATAGACAGTCTAGGAACACTATTAGACAGTGTAGCTACACTAATAGACAATCTAGCTACACTAATAGACAGTATAGGAACACTATAATACAGTGTAGCTACACTGATAGACAGTCTAGCTACACTAACAGACAGTCTATGAACTCTAATAGACAGTGTAGCTAACTAATAGACCGTCGATGAAAACAAATAGACAGTGTAGCTACTCTAACAGACAGTATAAGAAAACTAATAGACAGTGTAGCTACATTGATAGACAATCTAGCTACACTAATAGACAGTCTAGGAACACTATTAGATAGTGTAGCTACACTGATAGACAGTCTAGCTACACTTACAGACAGTATATGAACACTAATAGACAGTGTAGCTACTCTAACAGACAGTATAAGAAAACTAATAGACAGTGTAGCTACATTGATCGACAATCTAGCTTCACTAACGGACAGTCTAGGAACATCAATAGACAATGTAGCTATACAAGTAGACAGTCTAGCTACACTAAAAGACCGTCTATGAAAACTAATAGACAGTGTAGCTATATTGATAGACAATCTAGCTATACTAATAGACAGTCTAGGAACACTATTAGACAGTGTAGCTACTCTAATAGACAGTCTAGCTACACTAATAGACAGTCTAGGAACACTATAAGACAGTGTAGCTACACTAATATACAGTCTAGCTACACTAACAGACAGTCTATGAACACTAATAGACAGTGTAGCTACACTAATAGACAGTCTAGCTACACTAATAGACAGTCTAGGAACACTATAAGACAGTGTAGCTACACTAATAGACAATCTAGCTACACTAATAGACAGTCTAGGAACACTATAAGACAGTGTAGCTACATTAATAGACAGTCTAGCTACACTAACAGACAGTCTATGAACACTAATAGACAGTGTAGCTTCTCTAATAGGCCGTCTATGAAAGCAAATAGACAGTGTAGCTACATTGATAACAATCTAATTACGCTAACAGACAGTCTAGGAACACTATTAGACAGTGTAGCTACACTAATAGACAGTCTAGGAACACTATTAGACAGTGTAGCTACTCTAAAAGACAGTCTAGCTACACTAATAGACAGTCTAGGAACACTATTAGACAGTGTAGCTACACTAATAGACAGTCTAGCTACACTAATAGACAGTCTAGGAACACTATAAGACAGTGTAGCTACACTAGTAGACAGTCTAGCTACACTAACAGACAGTCTAGTAACACTATAACACAGTGTAGCTACACTAATAGACAGTCTAGCTACACTAACAGACAGTCTATGAACTCTAATAGACAGTGTAGCTAACTAATAGACCGTCGATGAAAACAAATAGACAGTGTAGCTACTCTAACAGACAGTCTAGTAACACTATAACACAGTGTAGCTACATTGATAGACAATCTAGCTACACTAACGGACAGTCTAGGAACATCAATAGACAATGTAGCTACACTAGTAGACAGTCTAGCTAAACTAACATACAGTATAGGAAAACTAATAGACAGTGTAGCTATATTGATAGACAATCTAGCTACACTAATAGACAGTCTAGGAACACTATTAGACAGTGTAGCTACACTAATAGACAGTCTAGCTACACTAGTAGACAGTCTAGGAACACTAAAAGACAGTGTAACTACTCTAACAGACAGTATAAGAAAATTAAAAGACAGTGTAGCTACACTAACGGACAGTCTAGGAACATCAATAGACAATGTAGCTACACTAGTAGACAGTCTAGCTACACTAACAGACCGTCTATGAAAACTAATAGACAGTGTAGTTATATTGATACACAATCTAGCTACACTAATAGACAGTCTAGGAACACTATTAGACAGTGTAGCTACACTTATAGACAGTCTAGCTACACTAGTAGACAGTCTAGGAATACTATTAGACAGTGTAGCTACACTAATAGACAGTGTAGCTTCTCTAACAGACCGTCTATGAAAACTAATAGACAGTGCAGCTATATTGATACACAATCTAGCTACACTAATAGACAGTCTAGGAACACTTTTAGACAGTGTAGTTACACTAAGAGACAGTCTAACTACTCTAGTAGACAGTCTAGAAACACTATTAGACAGTGTAGCTATATTGATAGACAATCTAGCTACTCTAATAGATAGTCTAGCTTCACTAATAGGCAGTCTAGGAACACTAATAGACCATTTAGCTACACTAGTAGACATTCTAGCTACACTAACAGACAGTATAGGAAAACTAATAGACAGTGTAGCTATATTGATAGACAATCTAGCTCCACTAATAGACAGTGCAGCTACACTAATAGACAGTCTAGCTACACTAGTAGACAGTCTAGGAACACTATAAGACAGTGTAGCTACACTAATAGACAGTCTAGCTACACTAAAAGACAGTAAATGAACACTAATAGACAGTGTAGTTTCTCTTATAGACCGTCTATCAAAACAAATAGACAGTGTAGCTACATTGATAAACAATCTAGTTACGCTAACAGACAGTCTATGAACACTATTAGACAGTGTAGCTACACTAGTAGACAGTCTAACTACACTAATAGACAGTCTAGCTACACTAATAGACAGTCTAGGAACACTATTAGACAGTGTAGCTACACGCGAGACAGTCTAGCTACACTAATAGACAGTCTAGGAACACTATTAGACAGTGTAGCTACACAAATAGACAGTCAAGGAACACTATTAGACAGTGTAGCTACTCTAATAGACAGTGTAGCTACATTGATAAACAATCTAGTTACGCTAACAGACAGTCTATGAACACTATTAGACAGTGTAGCTACACTAGTAGACATTCTAACTACAATAATAGACAGTCTAGCTACACTAATAGACCGTCTAGGAACACTATTAGACAGTGTAGCTACACGCGAGACAGTCTAGCTACACTAATAGACAGTCTAGGAACACTATTAGACAGTGTAGCTACACAAATAGACAGTCAAGGAACACTATTAGACAGTGTAGCTACTCTAATAGACAGTCTAGGAACACTATAAGACAGTGTAGCTACACTAGTAGACAGTCTAGCTACACTAACAGACAGTATAGGAAAACTAATAGACAGTGTAGCTATATTGATAGACAATCTAGCTACACTAATAGACAGTCTATGAACACTAATAAACAGTGTAGCTACACTAATAGACAGTCTAGCTACACGAACAGACATTATATGAACACCAATACAAAGTGTAGCTACTCTAACAGACAGTATAAGAAAATTAAAAGACAGTGTAGCTACATTGATAGACAATCTAGCTACACTAACGGACAGTCTAGGAACATCAATAGACAATGTAGCTACACTAACAGACAGTCTAGCTACACTAACAGACCGTCTATGAAAACTAATAGACAGTGTAGCTATATTGATACACAATCTAGCTACACTAATAGACAGTCTAGGAACACTATTAGACAGTGTAGCTACACTAGTAGACAGTTTAGCTACACTAACAGACAGTATAGGAAAGCGAATAGACAGTGTAGCTACACTAATAGACAATCTAGGAACACTATAAGACAGTGTAGCTACACTAGTAGACAGTCTAGCTACACTAACAGACAGTCTAGGAACACTATTAGACAGTGTAGCTACACAAATAGACAGTGTAGCTACTCTAACATACAGTATAAGAAAACTAATAGACAGTGTAGCTACATTGATAGACAATCTAGCTACACTAACGGACAGTCTAGGGCATCAATAGACAATGTAGCTACACTAATAGACAGTCTAGCTACACTAACATACAGTATAGGAAAACTAATAGACAGTGTAGCTATATTGATAGACAATCTAGCTACTCTAATAGACAGTCTAGCTACACTAATAGACAGTCTAGGAACACTAATACACAATGTAGCTACACTAGTAGACAGTCTAGCTACACAAACAGACAGTATAGGAAAACTAATAGACAGTGTAGCTATATTGATAGGCAATCTAGCTACACTAATAGACAGTCTAGGAACACTTTTAGACAGTGTAGCTACACTAATAGACAGTCTAGCTACACGAACAGACAGAATATGAACAATAATAGACAGTGTAGCTACTCTATCAGACAGTATAAGAAAATTAAAAGACAGTGTAGCTACATTGATAGTCAATCTAGTTACACTAACGGACAGTCTAGGAACATCAATAGACAATGTAGCTACACTAGTAGACAGTCAAGCTACACTAACAGACCGTCTATGAAAACTAATATTGATACACAATCTAGCTACACTAATAGACAGTCTAGGAACACTATTAGACAGTGTAGCTACACTAATAGACAGTCTAGCTACACTAGTAGACAGTCTAGGAATACTATTAGACAGTGTAGCTACATTTATAGACAGTCTAGCTACACTAACAGACAGTCTATGAACACTAATAGACAGTGTAGCTTCTCTAATAGACCGTCTATGAAAACAAATAGAAAGTGTAGCTTCATTGATAAACAATCTAGTTACGCTAACAGACAGTCTAGGAACACTATTAGACAGTGTAGCTACTCTAATAGATAGTCTGGCTACACTAATAGACAGTCTAGGAACACTATTAGAGAGTGTAGCTACACTAATAGAAAGTCTAGGAACACTATTAGACAGTGTAGCTACACTAATAGACAGTCTAGGAACACTATTAGACAGTCTAGGAACACTATTAGACAGTATAGCTACACTAATAGACAGTCTAGCTACACTAATAGACTGTCTAGGAACACTATAATACAGTGTAGCTACACTAACAGACAGTCTAGGAACACTATTAGACAGTGTAGCTACACTAAAAGACAGTCTAGCTACACTAACAGACAGTCTATGAACTCTAATAGACAGTGTAGCTAACTAATAGACCGTCGATGAAAACAAATAGACAGTTTAGCTACTCTAACATACAGTATAAGAAAACTAATAGACAGTGTAGCTACATTGGTCGACAATCTAGCTTCACTAACGGACAGTCTAGGAACATCAATAGATAATGTAGCTATACTAGTAGACAGTCTAGCTACACTAACAGACCGTCTATATAAACTAATAGACAGTGTAGCTATATTGATAGACAATCTAGCTACACTAATAGACAGTCTAGGAACACTATTAGACAGTGTAGCTACTCTAAAAGACAGTCTAGCTACACTAGTAGACAGTCTAGGAACACTATTAGACAGTATAGCTACACTAATAGACAATCTAGCTATACTAATGGACAGTCTAGGAACTTTATAAGACAGTGTAGCTACACTAATAGACAGTCTAGCTACACTAACAGACAGTCTATGAACACTATTAGGCAGTGTAGCTACACTAATAGACAGTCTAGCTACACTAATAGACAGTCTAGGAACACTATAAGACAGTGTAGCTACATTAATAGACAGTCTAGCTACACTAACAGACAGTCTATGAACACTAATAGACAGTGTAGCTTCTCTAATAGACCGTCTATGAAAACAAATAGACAGTGTAGCTACATTGATAAACAATCTAGTTACGCTAACAGACAGTCTAGGAACACTATTAGACAGTGTAGCTACACTAATAGACAGTCTAGGAACACTATTAGACAGTGTAGCTACTCTAATAGACAGTCTAGCTACACTAATAGACAGTCTAGGAACACTATTAGACAGTGTAGCTACACTAGTAGACAGTCTAGCTACACTAATAGACAGTCTAGGAACACTATTAGACAGTGTAGCTACACTAATAGACAGACTAGCTACACTAACAGACAGTCTATGAACTCTAATAGACAGTGTAGCTAACTAATAGACCGTCGATGAAAACAAATAGACAGTGTAGCTACTCTAACAGACAGTATAAGAAAACTAATAGACAGTGTAGCTACATTGATAGACAATCTAGCTACACTAATGGACAGTCTAGGAACATCAATAGACAATGTAACTACACTAGTAGACAGTCTAGCTACACTAACATACAGTATAGGAAAAGTAATAGATAGTGTAGCCATATTGATAGACAATCTAGCTACTCTAAAAGACAGTCTAGCTACACTAATAGACAGTCTAGGAACACTAATAGACAGTGTAGCTACACTAATAGACAGTCTAGCTACACGAACAGACAGTCTATGAACTCTAATAGACAGTGTAGCTAACTAATAGACCGTCGATGAAAACTAATAGACAGTGTAGCTACTCTAACAGACAGTATAAGAAAACTTATAGACAGTGTTGCTACATTGATAGACAATCTGGCTACACTAAAGGACAGTCTGGGAACATCAATAGACAATGTAGCTACACTAGTAGACAGTCTAGCTACACTAACATACAGTATAGGAAAACTAATAGACAGTGTAGCTATATTGATAGACAATCTAGCTACTCTAATAGACAGTCTAGCTTCACTAATAGACAGTCTAGGAACACTAATAGACAATGTAGCTACACTAGTAGACAGTCTAGCTTCAATAACAGACAGTATAGGAAAACTAATAGACAGTGTAGCTATATTGATAGAAAATCTAGCTACACTAATAGACAGTCTAGGAACACTATTAGACATGTAGCTACACTAATAGACAGTCTAGCTACACGAACAGACAGTATATGAACACTAATAGACAGTGTAGCTACTCTAACAGACAGTATAAGAAAATTAAAAGACAGTGTAGCTACATTGATAGACAATCTAGCTACACTAACGGACAGTCTAGGAACATCAATAGACAATTAGCTACACTAGTAGACAGTCTAGCTACACTAACAGACCGTCTATGAAAACTAATAGACAGTGTGGCTATATTGATACTCAATCTAGCTACACTAATAGACAGTCTTGGAACACAAAAAGACAGTGTAGCTTCTCTAATAGACAGTCTGGCTATACTAGTAGACAGTCTAGGAACACTATAAGACAGTGTAGCTTCACTAATAAACAATCTAGCTACACTAATAGACAGTCTAGGAACACTATAAGACAGTGTAGCTACACTAATAGACAGTCTAGCTACACTAACAGACAGTCTATGAACACTAATAGACAGTGTAGCTACACTAATAGACAGTCTAGCTACACTAATAGACAGTCCAGGAACACTATAACAAAGTATACTTACACTAATAGACAATCTGGCTACACTAATAGACAGTCTAGGAACACTATAAGACAGTGTAGCTACATTTATAGACAGTCTAGCTACACTAACAGACAGTCTATGAACACTAATAGACAATGAAGCTTCTCTAATAGACCGTCTATGAAAACAAATAGACAGTGTAGCTACATTGATAAACAATCTAGTTACGCTACCAGACAGTCTAGGAACACTATTAGACAGTGTAGCTACACTAATAGACAGTCTAGGAACACTATTAGACAGTGTAGCTACTCTAATAGACAGTCTAGCTACACTAATAGACAGTCTAGGAACACTATTAGACAGTGTAGCTACACTAATAGACAATGTTGCTACACTAGTAGACAGTCTAGGAACACTATAAGACAGTGTAGCTACACTAATAGACAGTCTAGCTACACTAATAGACAGTCTAGGAACACTATTAGACAGTGTAGCTACATTAATAGACAGTCTAGGCACACTAACAGAAGTCTATGAACACTAATAGACAGTGTAGCTTCTCTAATAGACCGTCTATGAAAACAAATAGACAGTGTAGCTACATTGATAAACAATCTAGTTACGCTAACAGATAGTCTAGGAATACTATTAGACAGTGTAGCTACACTTATAGACAGTCTAGGAACACTATTAGACAGTGTAGCTACTCTTATAGACAGTCTAGCTACACTTTCCTTCTTTCTTTCTTTCTTTCTATCTTTACTGGTTCGCTCATATATGAGCATTACACCAGGGAGTGCGAATTTGGAAATTTTGATAAAATAAAAAACAAAAACACACAAAAAAAAACAACACAAAAAAACACAAAAACTTTTGGCTGAATTTTTGTTTAAATAAGGAGTGTCCTAAACTCCTCTGTTGACTGGGCATTTGCCACAGAAGGAGGCAGACTATTCCAATGTGGAATAGTACGGGGGAAAAAAGAATTCTTCAGGGCATCACTGTATGTCTGGTGTCTGCGGTATTGAGCACTATGTGATGACCTGGTAGTTTTCAAACTATGAGCAGGGGTCATATACTTGTCTTTTTCAATAGACGGTGATCCACAATGAATCTTGTGAAAGAGAAGAAAGGAGGAAACACTAATAGACAGTCTAGAAACACTATTAGACAGTGTAGCTACACTAATAGACAGTCTACGAACACTATTAGACAGTGTAGCTACACTAATAGACAGTCTAGGAAAACTAGTGGACAGTCTAGGAACGCTATTAGACAGTGTAGCTACACTAATAGACAGTCTAGCTACACTAATAGACAGTCTAGGAACACTATTAGACAGTGTAGCTACACTAATAGACAATCTAGCTACACTAATAGACAGTCTAGGAACACTATAATACAGTGTAGCTACACTGATAGACAGTCTAGCTACACTAACAGACAGTCTATGAACTCTAATGGACAGTGTAGCTGACTAAAAGACCGTCGATGAAAACAAATAGACAGTGTAGCTACTCTAACAGACAGTATAAGAAAACTAATAGACAGTGTAGCTACATTGATAGACAATCTAGCTACACTAATAGACAGTCTAGGAACACTATTAGATAGTGTAGCTACACTGATAGACAGTCTAGCTACACTAACAGACAGTATATGAACACTAATAGACAGTGTAGCTACTCTAACAGACAGTATAAGAAAATTAAAAGACAGTGTAGCTACATTGATAGACAATCTAGCTACACTAACGGACAGTCTAGGAACATCAATAGACAATGTAGCTACACTAGTAGACAGTCTAGCTACACTAACAGACCGTCTATGAAAACTAATAGACAGTGTAGCTATATTGATACACAATCTAGCTACACTAATAGACAGTCTAGGAACACTATTAGACAGTGTAGCTACACTAATAGACAGTCTAACTACTCTAGTAGACAGTCTAGGAACACTATTAGACAGTGTAGCTATATTGATAGACAATCTAGCTACTCTAATAGACAGTCTAGCTACACTAATAGACAGTCTAGGAACACTAATAGACAATGTAGCTACACTAGTAGACAGTCTAGCTACACTAACAGACAGTATAGGAAAACTATTAGACAGTGTAGCTATATTGATAGACAATCTAGCTACACTAATAGACAGTCTAGGAACACTATTAGACAGTGTAGCTACACTAATAGACAGTCTAGCTACATTAGTAGACAGTCTAGGAACACTATAAGACAGTGTAGCTACACTAATAGACAATCTAGCTACACTAATAGACAGTCTAGGAACACTATAAGACAGTGTAGCTACATTAATAGACAGTCTAGCTACACTAACAGACAGTCTATGAACACTAATAGACAGTGTAGCTTCTCTTATAGACCGTCTATGAAAACAAATAGACAGTATAGCTACATTGATAAACAATCTAGTTACGCTAACAGACAGTCTAGGAACACTATTAGACAGTGTAGCTACACTAGTGGACAGTCTAGCTACACTAATAGACAGTCTAGCTACACTAATAGACAGTCTAGGAACACTAGTAGACAGTGTAGCTACACTAGTACACAGTCTAGCTACACTAATAGACAGTCTAGCTACACTAATAGACAGTCTAGGAACACTAGTAGACAGTGTAGCTACACTAGTGGACAGTCTAGCTACACTAAAAGACAGTCTAGGAACACTATTAGACAGTGTAGCTACATTAATAGACAGTCTAGCTACACTAAAAGACAGTCTAGGAACACTATTAGACAGTGTAGCTACACTAATAGACAGTCTAGGAACACTATTAGACAGTGTAGCTACTCTAATAGACAGTCTAGCTACACTAATAGACAGTCTAGGAACACTATTAGACAGTGTAGCTACACTAATAGACAGTCTAGCTACACTAGTAGACAGTCTAGGAACACTATTAGACAGTGTAGCTACACTAATAGACAGTCCAGCTACACTAATAGACAGTCTAGGAACACTGTAAGACAGTGTAGCTACACTAATAGACAATCCAGCTACACTAATAGACAGTCTAGGTACACTATAATACAGTGTAGCTACACTGATAGACAGTCTAGCTACACTAACAGACAGTCTATGAACTCTAATAGACAGTGTAGCTAACTAATAGACCGCCGATGAAAACAAATAGACAGTGTTGCTACTCTAACAGACAGTATAAGAAAACTTATAGACAGTGTAGCTACATTGATAGACAATCTAGCTACACTAATAGACAGTCTAGGAACACTATTAGAGTGTAGCTACACTGATAGACAGTCCAGCTACACTAACAGACAGTATATGAACACTAATAGACAGTGTAGCTACTCTAACAGACAGTATAAGAAAACTAATAGACAGTGTAGCTACATTGATCGACAATCTAGCTTCACTAACGGACAGTCTAGGAACATCAATAGACAATGTAGCTATACTAGTAGACAGTCTAGCTACACTAACAGACCGTCTATGAAAACTAAATGACAGTGTAGCTATATTGATAGACAATCCAGCTACACTAATAAACAGTCTAGGAACACTATTAGACAGTGTAGCTACTCTAAAAAACTGTCTAGCTACACTAGTAGACAGTCTAGGAACACTATTAGACAGTGTAGCTACACTAATAGACAATCTAGCTACACTAATAGACAGTCTAGGAACACTATAAGACAATGTAGCTACACTAATAGACAATCTAGCTACACTAACAGACAGTCTATGAACACTAATAGGCAGTGTAGCTACTCTAATAGACAGTCTAGCTACACTAATAAACATTCTAGGAACACTATAAGACAGTGTAGCTACATTAATAGACAATCTAGCTACACTAATAGACAGTCTAGGAACACTATAAGACAGTGTAGCTACATTAATAGACAGTCTAGCTACACTAATAGACAGTCTATGAACACTAATAGACAGTGTAGCTTCTCTAATAGACAGTCTATGAAAACACATAGACAGTGTAGCTACATTGATAAACAATCTAGTTACGCTAACACACAGTCTAGGAACACTATTAGACAGTGTAGCTACAGTAATAGACAGTCTAGGAACACTATTAGACAGTGTAGCTACTCTAATAGAGAGTCTAGCTACACTAATAGACAGTCTAGGAACACTATTAGACAGTGTAGCTACACTAGTAGACAGTCTAGCTACACTAATAGACAGTCTAGGAACACTATTAGACAGTGTAGTTACACTAATAGACAGTCTAGCTACACTAACAGAAAGTCTATGAACTCTAAAAGACAGTGTAGCTAACTAATAGACCTGCGATGAAAACAAATAGACAGTGTAGCTACTCTAACACACAGTATAAGAAAACTAATAGACAGTGTAGCTAAATTGATAGACAATCTAGCTACACTAACGGACAGTCTAGGAAAATCAATAGACAATGTAACTACACTAGTAGACAGTCTAGCTACACTAACATACAGTATAGGAAAAGTAATAGACAGTGGTGTAGCTATATTGATAGACAATCTAGCTACTCTAATAGACAGTCTAGCTACACTAATAGACAGTCTAGGAAAACTAATAGACAGCGTAGCTACTCTAACAGACAGTATAAGAAAATTAAAAGACAGTGTAGCTACATTGATAGGCAATCTAGCTACACTAACGGACAGTCTAGGAACATCAATACACAATGTAGCTACACTAGTAGACAGTCTAGCTACACTAAAAGACCGTCTATGATAACTAATAGACAGTTTAGCTATATTGATACACAATCTAGCTACACTAATAGACAGTATAAGAAACTAATAGACAGTGTAGCTACATTGATAGACAATCTAGCTACTCTAATAGACAGTCTAGCTACACTAATAGACAGTCTAGGAAAACGAATAGACAGCGTAGCTACTCTAACAGACAGTATAAGAAAATTAAAAGACAGTGTAGCTACATTGATAGGCAATCTAGCTACACTAACGGACAGTCTAGGAACATCAAAAGACAATGTAGCTACACTAGTAGACAGTCTAGCTACACTAACAGACCGTCTATGAAAACTAATAGACAGTGTAGCTATATTGATAGACAATCTAGCTACACTAATTGACAGTCTAGGAACACTATTAGACAGTGTAGCTACTCTAATAGACAGTCTAGCTACACTAGTAGACAGTCTAGGAACACTATTAGACAGTGTAGCTACACTAATAGACAATCTAGCTAGACTATTAGACAGTATAGGAAAACTAATAGACAGTGTAGCTATATTGATAGACAATCTAGCTACACTAATAGACAGTCTAGGAACATTATTAGACAGTGTAGCTACACTACTAGACAGTCTAGCTACACGAACAGACAGTATATGAACACTAATAGACAGTGTAGCTACTCTAACAGACATTATAAGAAAATTAAAAGACAGTGTAGCTACATTGATAGACAATCTAGCTACACTAACGGACAGTCTAGGAACATCAATAGACAATATAACTACACTAGTAGACAGTCTAGCTACACTAACATACAGTATAGGAAAAGTAATAGACAGTGTAGCTATATTGATAGACAATCTAGCTACTTTAATAGACAGTCTAGGAACACTATTAGACAGTCTAGCTACACTGATAGACAGTCTAGCTACTCTAATAGACAGTCTAGCTACACTAATAGACAGTCTAGGAACACTAATAGACAATGTAGCTACACTAGTAGACAGTCTAGCTACACTAACAGACAGTATAGGAAAACTAATAGACAGTGTAGCTATATTGATAGACAATCTAGCTACTTTAATAGACAGTCTAGGAACACTATTAGACAGTCTAGCTACACTGATAGACAGTCTAGCTACATTAACAGACAGTATAAGAAACTAAAAGACAGTGTAGCTACATTGATAGACAATCTAGCTTCACTAACGGACAGTCTAGGAACATCAATAGACAATGTAGCTACACTAGTTGACAGTCTAGCTACACTTACAGACCGTCTATGAAAACATATAGACAGTGTAGCTATATTGATAGACAATCTAGCTACACTAATTGACAGTCTAGGAACAATATTGGACAGTGTAGCTACTCATATAGACAGTCTAGCTACACTAGTAGACAGTCTAGGAACACTATTAGACAGTGTAATTACACTAATAGACAATCTAGCTACACTAATAGACAGTCTAGGAACACTATAAGACAGTGTAGCTTCTCTAATAGACCGTCTATGAAAACAAATAGACAGTGTAGCTACATTGATAAACAATCTAGTTACGCTAACAGACAGTCTAGGAACACTATTGACAGTGTAGCTACACTAATAGACAGTCTAGGAACACTATTAGACAGTGTAGCTACTCTAATAGACAGTCTAGCTACACTAATAGACAGTCTAGCTACACTAATAGACAGTCTAGGAACACTATAAGACAGTGTAGCTACACTATTAGACAGTGTAGCTACACTAATAGACAGTCTAGGAACACTATTAGACAGTGTAGCTACACTAATAGACAGTCATGCTACACTAACAGACAGTCTATGAACTCTAATAGACAGTGTAGCTAACTAATAGACCGTCGATGGAAACAAATAGACAGTGTAGCCACTCTAACAGACAGTATAAGAAAACTAATAGACAGTGTAGCTACATTGATAGACAATCTAGCTACACTAACGGACAGTCTAGGAACATCAATAGACAATGTAGCTACACTAGTAGACAGTCTAGCTACACTAACATACAGTAAAGGAAAACTAATAGACCGTTTAGCTATATTGATAGACAATCTAGCTACTATAATAGACAGTCTAGCTACACTAATAGACAGTCAAGGAACACTAATAGACAATGTAGCTACACTAGTAGACAGTCTAGCTACACTAACAGACAGTATAGGAAAACTAATAGACAGTGTAGCTATATTGATAGACAATCTAGCTACACTAATAGACAGTCTAGGAACACTATTAGACAGTGTAGCTACACTAAAAGACAGTCTACCTACACGAACAGACAGTATATGAACACTAATAGACAGTGTAGCTACTCTCACAGACAGTATAAGAAAATTAAAAGACAGTGTAGCTACATTGATAGACAATCTAGCTACACTAGGGAGCGCAGTGGCTCAGTGGTAGAGTGCTTGACTCGAGACCGAAGGGTAGCGGGTTCGAGCCTCACCGGCGTCACTGCGTTGTGGTCCTTGGGCAAGACACATTTATCCTAGCTTAATACTGGTTAAACCCAGGAAGAACCGGCCCGCATAACTGAAAGATTGTTGAGTGGACGTAAAGAACCAAATCAAACAAACAAAAACTAGCTTCACTAACGGACAGTCTAGGAACATCAATAGACAATGTAGCTACACTAGTAGACAGTCTATTTACACTAACAGACCGTCTATGAAAACTAATAGACAGTGTAGCTATATTGATACACAATCTAGCTACACTAATAGACAGTCTAGGAACACTATTAGACAGTGTAGCTACACTAATAGACAGTCTTACTACACTAGTAGACAGTCTAGGAACACTATTAGACAGTGTAGCTACACTAATAGACAGTCTAGCTACACTAATAGACAGTCTAGGAACACTATTAGACAGTGTAGCTACACTAATAGACAGTCTAGCTACACTAATAGACAGTCTAGGAACACTATAATACAGTGTAGCTACACTGATAGACAGTCTTGCTACACTAACAGACAGTCTATGAACTCTAATAGACAGTGTAGCTAACTAATAGACCGTCGATGAAAACAAATAGACAGTGTAGCTACTCTAACAGACAGTATAAGAAAACTAATAGACAGTGTAGCTACATTGATCGACAATCTAGCGTCACTAACGGACAGTCTAGGAACATCAATAGACAATGTAACTACACTAGTAGACAGTCTAGCTACACTAACATACAGTATAGGAAAACTAATAGACAGTGTAGCTATATTGATAGACAATCTAGCTACACTAATAGACAGTCTAGGAACACTATTAGACAGTGTAGCTACTCTAATAGACAGTCTAGCTACACTAGTAGACGGTCTAGGAACACTATTAGACAGTGTAGCTACACTAATAGACAATCTAGCTACACTAATAGACAGTCTAGGAACACTATAAGACAGTGTAGCTACACTAATAGACAGTCTGGCTACACTAATAGACAGTCTAGCTACACTAACAGGCAGTCTATGAACACTAATAGACAGTGTAGCTACACTAATAGACAGTCTAGCTACACTAACAGACAGTCCAGGAACACTATAAGACAGTGTAGCTACACTAATAGACAATCTGGCTACAATAATAGACAGTCTAGGAACACTATTAGACAGTGTAGCTACATTAATAGACAGTCTAGCTACACTAACAGACAGTCTAGGAACACTATTAGACAGTGTAGCTACACTAATAGACAGTCTAGCTACACTAACAGACAGTCTATGAACTCTAATAGACAGTGTAGCTAACTAATAGACCGTCGATGAAAACAAATAGACAGTGTAGCTACTCTAACAGACAGTATAAGAAAACTAATAGACAGTGTAGCTACATTGATAGACAATCTAGCTACACTAACGGACAGTCTAGGAACATCAATAGACAATGTAGCTACACTAGTAGACAGTCTAGCTACACTAACATACAGTAAAGGAAAACTAATAGACCGTTTAGCTATATTGATAGACAATCTAGCTACCCTAATAGACAGTCTAGCTACACTAATAGACAGTCAAGGAACACTAATAGACAATGTAGCTACACTAGTAGACAGTCTAGCTACACTAACAGACAGTATAGGAAAACTAATAGACAGTGTAGCTATATTGATAGACAATCTAGCTACACTAATAGACAGTCTAGGAACACTATTAGACAGTGTAGCTACACTAAAAGACAGTCTACCTACACGAACAGACAGTATATGAACACTAATAGACAGTGTAGCTACTCTAACAGACAGTATAAGAAAATTAAAAGACAGTGTAGCTACATTGATAGACAATCTAGCTACACTAGGGAGCGCAGTGGCTCAGTGGTAGAGTGCTTGACTCGAGACCGAAGGGTAGCGGGTTCGAGCCTCACCGGCGTCACTGCGTTGTGGTCCTTGGGCAAGACACATTTATCCTAGCTTAGTACTGGTTAAACTCAGGAAGAACCGGCCCGCATAACTGAAAGATTGTTGAGTGGACGTAAAGAACCAAATCAAACAAACAAAAACTAGCTACACTAAAGGACAGTCTAGGAACATCAATAGACAATGTAGCTACACTAGTAGACAGTCTATTTACACTAACAGACCGTCTATGAAAACTAATAGACAGTGTAGCTATATTGATGCACAATCTAGCTACACTAATAGACAGTCTAGGAACACTATAAGACAGTGTAGCTACACTAATAGACAGTCTAGCTACACTAGTAGACAGTCTAGGAACACTATTAGACATGTAGCTACACTAATAGACAGTCTAGCTACACTAATAGACAGTCTAGGAACACTATTACACAGTGTAGCTACACTAATAGACAATCTAGCTACACTAATAGACAGTCTAGGAACACTATAATAAAGTGTAGCTACACTATTAGACAGTCTAGCTACACTAACAGACAGTCTATGAACTCTAATAGACAGTGTAGCTAACTAATAGACCGTCGATGAAAACAAATAGACAGTGTAGCTACTCTAACAGACAGTATAAGAAAACTAATAGACAGTGTAGCTACATTGATCGACAATCTAGCTTCACTAACGGACAGTCTAGGAACATCAATAGACAATGTAGCTATACAAGTAGACAGTCTAGCTACACTAACAGACCGTCTTTGAAAACTAATAGACAGTGTAGCTATATTGATAGACAATCTAGCTACACTTATAGACAGTCTAGGAACACTATTAGACAGTGTAGCTACTCTAATAGACAGTCTAGCTACACTAATAGACAGTCTATGAACACTAATAGACAGTGTAGCTACACTAATAGACAGTCTAGCTACACTAATAGACAGTCCAGGAACACTATAAGACAGTGTAGCTACACTAATAGACAATCTGGCTACACTAATAGACAGTCTAGGAACACTATAAGACAGTGTAGCTACATTAATAGACAGTCTAGCTACACTAACAGACAGTCTATGAACACTAATAGACAGTGAAGCTTCTCTAATAGACCGTCTATGAAAACAAATAGACAGTGTAGCTACATTGATAAACAATCTAGTTACGCTACCAGACAGTCTAGGAACACTATTAGACAGTGTAGCTACACTAATAGACAGTCTAGGAACACTATTAGACAGTGTAGCTACTCTAATAGACAGTCTAGCTACACTAATAGACAGTCTAGGAACACTATTAGACAGTGTAGCTACACTAATAGACAGTGTAGCTACACTAAGAGACAGTCTAGGAACACTATAAGACAGTGTAGCTACACTAGTAGACAGTCTATGAAAACTAATAGACAGTCTAGGAACACTATTAGACAGTGTAGCTACATTAATAGACAGTCTAGCTTCACTAACAGAAGTCTATGAAAACTAATAGACAGTGTAGCTTCTCTAATAGACCGTCTATGAAAACAAATAGACAGTGTAGCTACATTGATAAACAATCTAGTTACACTAACAGACAGTCTAGGAACACTATTAGACAGTGTAGCTACACTAATAGACAGTCTAGGAACGATATTAGACAGTGTAGCTACTCTTATAGACAGTCTAGCTAAACTTTCTTTCTTTCTTTCTTTCTATCTTTACTGGTTCGCTCATATATGAGCATTACACCAGGGAGTGCGAATTTGGAAATTTTGATAAAATAAAAAACAAAAAACACAAAAAAAACAAAACAACACAAAAAAACACAAAAACTTTTGGCTGAATTTTTGTTTAAATAAGGAGTGTCCTAAACTCCTCTGTTGACTGGGCATTTGCCACAGAAGGAGTCAGACTATTCCAATGTGGAATAGTACGGGGGAAAAAGAATTCTTCAAGGCATCACTGTATGTCTGGTGTCTGCGGTATTGAGCACTATGTGATGACCTGGTAGTTTTCAAACTATGAGCAGGGGTCATATACTTGTCTTTTTCAATAGACACTGATCCACAATGAAACTTGTGAAAGAGAAGCAAGGAGGAAACACTAATAGACAGTCTAGGAACACTATTAGACAACGTAGCTACACTAATAGACAGTCTAGGAACACTATTAGACAGTGTAGCTACACTAATAGACAGTCTAGGGAAACTAGTGGACAGTCTAGGATCACTATTAGACAGTGTAGCTACACTAATAGACAGTCTAGCTACACTAATAGACAGTTTAGGAACACTATTAGACAGGGTAGCCACACTAATAGACAATCTAGCTACACTAATAGACAGTCTAGGAACACTATAATACAGTGTAGCTACACTGATAGACAGTCTAGCTACACTAACAGACAGTCTATGAACTCTAATAGACAGTGTAGCTAACTAATAGACCGTCGATGAAAACAAATAGACAGTGTAGCTACTCTAACAGACAGTATAAGAAAACTAATAGACAGTGTAGCTACATTGATAGACAATCTAGCTACACTAATAGACATTCTAGGAACACTATTAGATAGTGTAGCTACACTGATAGACAGTCTAGCTACACTAACAGACAGTATATGAACACTAATAGACAGTGTAGCTACTCTAACAGACAGTATAAGAAAACTAATAGACAGTGTAGCTACATTGATCGACAATCTAGCTTCACTAACGGACAGTCTAGGAACATCAATAGACAATGTAGCTATACAAGTAGACAGTCTAGCTACACTAACAGACCGTCTTTGAAAACTAATAGACAGTGTAGCTATATTGATAGACAATCTAGCTACACTTATAGACAGTCTAGGAACACTATTAGACAGTGTAGCTACTCTAATAGACAGTCTAGCTACACTAGTAGACAGTCTAGGAACACTATTAGACAGTGTAACTACACTAATAGACAATCTAGCTACACTAATAGACAGTCTAGGAACACTATAAGACATTGTAGCTACACTAATAGACAGTCTAGCTACACAAACAGACAGTCTATGAACACTAATAGGCAGTGTAGCTACACTAATAGACAGTCTAGCTACACTAATAGACAGTCTAGGAACACTATAAGACAGTGTAGCTACACTAATAGACAATCTAGCTACACTAATAGACAGTCTAGGAACACTATAAGACAGTGTAGCTACATTAATAGACAGTCTAGCTACACTAATAGACAGTCTATGAACACTAATAGTTAGTGTAGCTTCTCTAATAGACCGTCTATGAAAACAAATAGACAGTGTAGCTACATTGATAAACAATCTAGTTACGCTAACAGACAGTCTAGGAACACTATTAGACAGTGTAGCTACACTAATAGACAGTCTAGGAACACTATTAGACAGTGTAGCTACTCTAATAGACAGTCTAGCTACACTAATAGACAGTCTAGGAACACTATTAGACAGTGTAGCTACACTAGTGGACAGTCTAGCCACACTTATAGACAGTCTAGGAACATTATTAGACAGTGTAGCTACACTAATAGACAGTCTAGCTACACTAACAGACAGTCTATGAACTCTAATAGACAGTGTAGCTAACTAATAGACCGTCGATGAAAATAAATAGACAGTGTAGCTACTCTAACAGACAGTATAAGAAAACTAATAGACAGTGTAGCTACATTGATAGACAATCTAGCTACACTAATGGACAGTCTAGGAACATCAATAGACAATGTAACTACACTAGTAGACAGTCTAGCTACACTAACATACAGTATAGGAAAAGTAATAGACAGTGTAGCAATATTGATAGACAATCCAGCTACTCTAATAGACAGTCTAGCTACACTAATAGACAGTCTAGGAACACTAATAGACAGTGTAGCTACACTAATAGACAGTCTAGCTACACGAAAAGACAGTCTATGAACTCTAATAGACAGTGTAGCTATATTGATAGACAATCTAGCTACACTAATAGACAGTCTAGGAACACTATTAGACATGAAGCGACACTAAAAGACAGTCTAGCTACACGAACAGACAGTATATGAACACTAATAGACAGTGAAGCTACTCTAACAGACAGTATAAGAAAATTAAAAGACAGTGTAGCTACATTGATAGACAATCTAGCTACACTAACGGACAGTCTAGGAACATCAATAGACAATGTAGCTACACTAGTAGACAGTCAGTCTAGCTACACTAACAGACCGTCTATGAAAACTAATAGACAGTGTAGCTATATTGATGCACTATCTAGCTACACTAATAGACAGTCTAGGAACACTATTAGACAGTGTAGCTTCTCTAATAGACAGTCTGGCTACACCAGTAGACAGTCTAGGAACACTATTAGACAGTGTAGCTACACTAATAGACAATCTAGCTACACTAATTGACAGTCTAGGAACACTATAAGACAGTGTAGCTACACTAAAAGACAGTCTAGCTACACTAACAGACAGTCTATGAACACTAATAGACAGTGTAGCTACACTAATAGACAGTCTAACTACACTAATAGACAGTCCAGGAACAATATAAGACAGTGTAGCTACACTAATAGACAATCTGGCTACACTAATAGACAGTCTAGGAACACTATAAGACAGTTTAGCTACATTAATAGACAGTCTAGCTACACTAACAGACAGTCTATGAACACTAATAGACAGTGAAGCTTCTCTAATAGACCGTCTATGAAAATAAATAGACAGTGTAGCTACATTGATAAACAATCTAGTTACGCTACCAGACAGTCTAGGAACACTATTGGACAGTGTGGCTACACTAATAGACAGTCTAAGAACACTATTAGACAGTGTAGCTACTCTAATAGACAGTCTAGCTACACTAATAGACAGTCTAGGAACACTATTAGACAGTGTAGCTACACTAATAGACAGTCTAGCTACACTAATATACAGTCTAGGAACACTATAAGACAGTGTAGCTACACTAGTAGACAGTCTAGCTACACTAATAGACAGTCTATGAACACTAATAGGCAGTGTAGCTACATTAATAGACAGTCTAGCTACACTAACAGAAGTCTATGAAAACTAATAGACAGTGTAGCTTCTCTAATAGACCGTCTATGAAAACAAATAGACAGTGTAGCTACATTGATAAACAATCTAGTTACGCTAACAGACAGTCTAGGAACACTATAAGACAGTGTGGCTACACTAAAAGACAGTCTAGGAACACTATTAGACAGTGTAGCTACTCTAATAGACAGTCTAGCTACACTAGTAGACAGTCTAGGAACACTATTAGACAGTGTAACTACACTAATAGACAATCTAGCTACACTAATAGACAGTCTAGGAACACTATAAGACATTGTAGCTACACTAATAGACAGTCTAGCTACACAAACAGAGAGTCTATGAACACTAATAGGCAGTGTAGCTACACTAATAGACAGTCTAGCTACACGAAAAGACAGTCTATGAACTCTAATAGACAGTGTAGCTATATTGATAGACAATCTAGCTACACTAATAGACAGTCTAGGAACACTATTAGACATGAAGCTACACTAAAAGACAGTCTAGCTACACGAACAGACAGTATATGAACACTAATAGACAGTGAAGCTACTCTAACAGACAGTATAAGAAAATTAAAAGACAGTGTAGCTACATTGATAGACAATCTAGCTACACTAACGGACAGTCTAGGAACATCAATAGACAATGTAGCTACACTAGTAGACAGTCAGTCTAGCTACACTAACAGACCGTCTATGAAAACTAATAGACAGTGTAGCTATATTGATGCACTATCTAGCTACACTAATAGACAGTCTAGGAACACTATTAGACAGTGTAGCTTCTCTAATAGACAGTCTGGCTACACCAGTAGACAGTCTAGGAACACTATTAGACAGTGTAGCTACACTAATAGACAATCTAGCTACACTAATTGACAGTCTAGGAACACTATAAGACAGTGTAGCTACACTAAAAGACAGTCTAGCTACACTAACAGACAGTCTATGAACACTAATAGACAGTGTAGCTACACTAATAGACAGTCTAACTACACTAATAGACAGTCCAGGAACAATATAAGACAGTGTAGCTACACTAATAGACAATCTGGCTACACTAATAGACAGTCTAGGAACACTATAAGACAGTGTAGCTACATTAATAGACAGTCTAGCTACACTAACAGACAGTCTATGAACACTAATAGACAGTGAAGCTTCTCTAATAGACCGTCTATGAAAATAAATAGACAGTGTAGCTACATTGATAAACAATCTAGTTACGCTACCAGACAGTCTAGGAACACTATTGGACAGTGTGGCTACACTAATAGACAGTCTAGGAACACTATTAGACAGTGTAGCTACTCTAATAGACAGTCTAGCTACACTAATAGACAGTCTAGGAACACTAATAGACAGTGTAGCTACACTAATAGACAGTCTAGCTACACTAATATACAGTCTAGGAACACTATAAGACAGTGTAGCTACACTAGTAGACAGTCTAGCTACACTAATAGACAGTCTAGGAACACTATTAGACAGTGTAGCTACATTAATAGACAGTCTAGCTACACTAACAGAAGTCTATGAAAACTAATAGACAGTGTAGCTTCTCTAATAGACCGTCTATGAAAACAAATAGACAGTGTAGCTACATTGATAAACAATCTAGTTACGCTAACAGACAGTCTAGGAACACTATTAGACAGTGTGGCTACACTAAAAGACAGTCTAGGAACACTATTAGACAGTGTAGCTACTCTTATAGACAGTTTAGCTACACTTTCTTTCTTTCTTTCTATCTTTACTGGTTCGCTCATATATGAGCATTACACCAGGGAGTGCGAATTTGGAAATTTTGATAAAATAAAAAACAAAAAAACACACAAAAAAAACAAAACAACACAAAAAACACAAAAGGTTTTGGCTGAATTTTTGTTTAAATAAGGAGTGTCCTAAACTCCTCTGTTGACTGGGCATTTGCCACAGAAGGAGGCAGACTATTCCAATGTGGAATAGTACGGGGGAAAAAAGAATTCTTCAGGGCATCACTGTATGTCTGGTGTCTGCGGTATTGAGCACTATGTGATGACCTGGTAGTTTTCAAACTATGAGCAGGGGTCATATACTTGTCTTTTTCAATAGACACTGATCCACAATGAATCTTGTGAAAGAGAAGCAAGGAAGAAACACTAATAGACAGTCTAGGAACACTATTAGACAGTGTAGCTACACTAATAGACAGTCTAGGAACACTATTAGACAGTGTAGCTACACTAATAGACAGTCTAGGAAAACTAGTGGACAGTCTAGGAACACTATTAGACAGTGTAGCTACACTAATAGACAGTCTAGCTACACTAATAGACAGTCTAGGAACACTATTAGACAGTGTAGCTACACTAATAGACAGTATAGGAACACTATTAGACAGTGTAGCTACACTAATAGACAGTCTAGGAAAACTAGTGGACAGTCTAGGAACACTATTAGACAGTGTAGCTACACTAATAGACAGTCTAGCTACACTAATAGACAGTCTAGGAACACTATTAGACAGTGTAGCTACGCTAATAGACAATCTAGCTACACTAATAGACAGTCTAGGAACACTATAATACAGTGTAGCTACACTGATAGACAGTCTAGCTACACTAACAGACAGTCTATGAACTCTAATAGACAGTGTAGCTAACTAATAGACCGTCGATGAAAACAAATAGACAGTGTAGCTACTCTAACAGACAGTATAAGAAAACTAATAGACAGTGTAGCTACATTGATAGACAATCTAGCTACACTAACGGACAGTCTAGGAACATCAATAGACAATGAAGCTACACTAGTAGACAGTCTAGCTACACTAACATACAGTAAAGGAAAACTAATAGACCGTGTAGCTATATTAATAGACAATCTAGCTACTCTAATAGACAGTCTAGCTACACTAATAGACAGTCTAGGAACACTAATAGACAATGTAGCTACACTAGTAGACAGTCTAGCTACAATAACAGACAGCATAGGAAAACTAATAGACAGTGTAGCTATATTGATAGACAATCTACCTACACTTATAGACATTCTAGGAACACTATTAGACAGTGTAGCTACACTAATAGACAGTCTAGCTACACGAACAGACAGTATATGAACACTAAAAGACAGTGTAGCTGCACTAACAGACAGTATAAGAAAATTAAAAGACAGAGTAGCTACATTGATAGACAATCTAGCTACACTAGGGAGCGCAGTGGCTCAGTGGTAGAGTGCTTGACTCGAGACCGAAGGGTAGCGGGTTCGAGCCTCACCGGCTTCACTGCGTTGCAGTCCTTGGGCAAGACACATTTATCCTAGCTTAGTACTGGTTAAACCCAGGAAGAACCGTCCTGCATAACTGAAAGATTGTTGAGTGGACGTAAAGAACCAAATCAAACAAACAAAAACTAGCTACACTAACGGACAGTCTAGGAACATCAATAGACAATGTAGCTACACTAGTAGACAGTCTATTTACACTAACAGACCGTCTATGAAAACTAATAGACAGTGTAGCTATATTGATACACAATCTAGCTACACTAATAGACAGTCTAGGAACACTATTAGACAGTGTAGCTACACAAATAGACAGTCTAGCTACACTAGTAGACAGTCTAGGAACACTATTAGACAGTGTTGCTACACTAATAGACAGTCTAGCTACACTTATAGACAGTCTAGGGACACTATTTGACAGTGTAGCTACACTTATAGACAATCTAGCTACACTAATAGACAGTCTAGGAACACTATAATACAGTGTAGCTACACTGATAGACAGTCTAGCTACATAACAGACAGTCTATGAACTCTAATAGACAGTGTAGCTAACTAATAGACCGCCGATGAAAACAAACAGACAGTGTTGCTACTCTAACAGACAGTATAAGAAAACTAATAGACAGTGTAGCTATATTGATAGACAATCTAGCTACACTAATAGACAGTCTAGGAACACTATTAGACATGAAGCTACACTAAAAGACAGTCTAGCTACACGAACAGACAGTATATGAACACTAATAGACAGTGTAGCTACTCTAACAGACAGTATAAGAAAATTAAAAGACAGTGTAGCTACATTGATAGACAATCTAGCTACACTAACGGACAGTCTAGGAACATCAATAGACAATGTAGCTACACTAGTAGACAGTCAGTCTAGCTTAACTAACAGACCGTCTATGAAAACTAATAGACAGTGTAGCTATATTGATACACTATCTAGCTACACTAATAGACAGTCTAGGAACACTATTAGACAGTGTAGCTTCTCTAATAGACAGTCTGGCTACACTAGTAGACAGTCTAGGAACACTATTAGACAGTGTAGCTACACTAATAGACAATCTAGCTACACTAATTGACAGTCTAGGAACACTATAAGACAGTGTAGCTACATTAATAGACAGTCTAGCTACACTAACAGACAGTCTATGAACACTAATAGACAGTGAAGCTTCTCTAATAGACCGTCTATGAAAATAAATAGACAGTGTAGCTACATTGATAAACAATCTAGTTACGCTACCAGACAGTCTAGGAACACTATTGGACAGTGTGGATACACTAATAGACAGTCTAGGAACACTATTAGACAGTGTAGCTACTCTAATAGACAGTCTAGCTGCACTAATAGACAGTCTAGGAACACTATTAGACAGTGTAGCTACACTAATAGACAGTCTAGCTACACTAATATACAGTCTAGGAACACTATAAGACAGTGTAGCTACACTAGTAGACAGTCTAGCTACACTAATAGACAGTCTAGGAACACTATTAGACAGTGTAGCTACATTAATAGACAGTCTAGCTACACTAACAGAAGTCTATGAAAACTAATAGACAGTGTAGCTTCTCTAATAGACCGTCTATGAAAACAAATAGACAGTGTAGCTACATTGATAAACAATCTAGTTACGCTAACAGACAGTCTAGGAACACTATTAGACAGTGTGGCTACACTAAAAGACAGTCTAGGAACACTATTAGACAGTGTAGCTACTCTTATAGACAGTTTAGCTACACTTTCTTTCTTTCTTTCTATCTTTACTGGTTCGCTCATATATGAGCATTACACCAGGGAGTGCGAATTTGGAAATTTTGATAAAATAAAAAACAAAAAAACACACAAAAAAAACAAAACAACACAAAAAACACAAAAGGTTTTGGCTGATTTTTTGTTTAAATAAGGAGTGTCCTAAACTCCTCTGTTGACTGGGCATTTGCCACAGAAGGAGGCAGACTATTCCAATGTGGAATAGTACGGGGGAAAAAAGAATTCTTCAGGGCATCACTGTATGTCTGGTGTCTGCGGTATTGAGCACTATGTGATGACCTGGTAGTTTTCAAACTATGAGCAGGGGTCATATACTTGTCTTTTTCAATAGACACTGATCCACAATGAATCTTGTGAAAGAGAAGCAAGGAGGAAACACTAATAGACAGTCTAGGAACACTATTAGACAGTGTAGCTACACTAATAGACAGTCTAGGAACACTATTAGACAGTGTAGCTACACTAATAGACAGTCTAGGAAAACTAGTGGACAGTCTAGGAACACTATTAGACAGTGTAGCTACACTAATAGACAGTCTAGCTACACTAATAGACAGTCTAGGAACACTATTAGACAGTGTAGCTACACTAATAGACAGTATAGGAACACTATTAGACAGTGTAGCTACACTAATAGACAGTCTAGGAAAACTAGTGGACAGTCTAGGAACACTATTAGACAGTGTAGCTACACTAATAGACAGTCTAGCTACACTAATAGACAGTCTAGGAACACTATTAGACAGTGTAGCTACGCTAATAGACAATCTAGCTACACTAATAGACAGTCTAGGAACACTATAATACAGTGTATCTACACTGATAGACAGTCTAGCTACACTAACAGACAGTCTATGAACTCTAATAGACAGTGTAGCTAACTAATAGACCGTCGATGAAAACAAATAGACAGTGTAGCTACTCTAACAGACAGTATAAGAAAACTAATAGACAGTGTAGCTACATTGATAGACAATCTAGCTACACTAACGGACAGTCTAGGAACATCAATAGACAATGAAGCTACACTAGTAGACAGTCTAGCTACACTAACATACAGTAAAGGAAAACTAATAGACCGTGTAGCTATATTAATAGACAATCTAGCTACTCTAATAGACAGTCTAGCTACACTAATAGACAGTCTAGGAACACTAATAGACAATGTAGCTACACTAGTAGACAGTCTAGCTACAATAACAGACAGCATAGGAAAACTAATAGACAGTGTAGCTATATTGATAGACAATCTACCTACACTTATAGACATTCTAGGAACACTATTAGACAGTGTAGCTACACTAATAGACAGTCTAGCTACACGAACAGACAGTATATGAACACTAAAAGACAGTGTAGCTGCACTAACAGACAGTATAAGAAAATTAAAAGACAGAGTAGCTACATTGATAGACAATCTAGCTACACTAGGGAGCGCAGTGGCTCAGTGGTAGAGTGCTTGACTCGAGACCGAAGGGTAGCGGGTTCGAGCCTCACCGGCTTCACTGCGTTGCAGTCCTTGGGCAAGACAAATTTATCCTAGCTTAGTACTGGTTAAAAACAGGAAGAACCGTCCTGCATAACTGAAAGATTGTTGAGTGGACGTAAAGAACCAAATCAAACAAACAAAAACTAGCTACACTAACGGACAGTCTAGGAACATCAATAGACAATGTAGCTACACTAGTAGACAGTCTATTTACACTAACAGACCGTCTATGAAAACTAATAGACAGTGTAGCTATATTGATACACAATCTAGCTACACTAATAGACAGTCTAGGAACACTATTAGACAGTGTAGCTACACAAATAGACAGTCTAGCTACACTAGTAGACAGTCTAGGAACACTATTAGACAGTGTTGCTACACTAATAGACAGTCTAGCTACACTTATAGACAGTCTAGGGACACTATTTGACAGTGTAGCTACACTTATAGACAATCTAGCTACACTAATAGACAGTCTAGGAACACTATAATACAGTGTAGCTACACTGATAGACAGTCTAGCTACATAACAGACAGTCTATGAACTCTAATAGACAG
The DNA here is from genome assembly GCA_964019695.1 of Loripinus fragilis. Lineage (NCBI taxonomy): Eukaryota > Metazoa > Mollusca > Bivalvia > Lucinida > Lucinidae > Loripinus > Loripinus fragilis. The sequence continues at coordinate 380,819 of CAXHUL010000339.1, read as the reverse complement.
TGTAGCTAACTAATAGACCGCCGATGAAAACAAACAGACAGTGTTGCTACTCTAACAGACAGTATAAGAAAACTAATAGACAGTGTAGCTACATTGATAGACAATCTAGCTACACTAATAGACAGTCTAGGAACACTATTAGAGTGTAGCTACACTGATAGACAGTCCAGCTACACTACCAGACAGTATATGAACACTAATAGACAGTGTAGCTACTCTAACAGACAGTATAAGAAACTAATAGACAGTGTAGCTACATTGATCGACAATCTAGCTTCACTAACGGACAGTCTAGGAACATCAATAGACAATGTAGCTATACTAGTAGACAGTCTAGCTACACTAACTGACCGTCTATGAAAACTAATAGACAGTGTAGCTATATTGATAGACAATCCAGCTACACTAATAGACTGTCTAGGAACACTATTAGACAGTGTAGCTACTCTAATAGACAGTCTAGCTACACTAGTAGACAGTCTAGGAACACTATTAGACAGTGTAGCTACACTAATAGACAATCTAGCTCCACTAATAGACAGTCTAGGAACACTATAAGACAGTGTAGCTACACTAATAGACAGTCTAGCTACACTAACAGACAGTCTATGAACACTAATAGGCAGTGTAGCTACACTAATAGACAGTCTAGCTACACTAATAGAGAGTCTAGGAACACTATAAGACAGTGTAGCTACACTAATAGACAATCTAGCTACACTAATAGACAGTCTAGGAACACTATAAGACAGTGTAGCTACATTAATAGACAGTCTAGCTACACTAACAGACAGTCTATGAACACTAATAGACAGTGTAGCTTCTCTAATAGACCGTCTATGAAAACAAATAGACAGTGTAGCTACATTGATAAACAATCTAGTTACGCTACCAGACAGTCTAGGAACACTATTAGACAGTGTAGCTACTCTAATAGACAGTCTAGCTACACTAATAGACAGTCTAGGAACACTATTAGACAGTGTAGCTACACTAATAGACAGTCTAGCTACACTAATAGACAGTCTAGGAACACTATAAGACAGTTTAGCTACACTAGTAGACAGTCTAGCTACACTAATAGACAGTCTAGGAACACTATTAGACAGTGTAGCTACATTAATAGACAGTCTAGCTACACTAAAAGAAGTCTATGAACACTGATAGACAGTGTAGCTTCTCTAATAGACCGTCTATGAAAACAAATAGACAGTGTAGCTACATTGATAAACAATCTAGTTACGCTAACAGACAGTCTAGGAACACTATTAGACAGTGTGGCTACACTAAAAGACAGTCTAGGAACACTATTAGACAGTGTAGCTACTCTTTTAGACAGTCTAGCTACACTTTCTTTCTTTCTTTCTATCTTTACTGGTTTGCTCATATATGAGCATTACACCAGGGAGTGCGAATTTGGAAATTTTGATAAAATAAAAAACAACAAAAACACAAAAAAAAAAAAAACAATACAAAAAACACAAAAACTTTTGGCTGAATTTTTGTTTAAATAAGGAGTGTCCTAAACTCCTCTGTTGACTGGGCATTTGCCACAGAAGGAGGCAGACTATTCCAATGTGGAATAGCATGGGGAAAAAAAGAATTCTTCAGGGCATCACTGTATATCTGGTGTCTGCGGTATTGAGCACTATGTGATGACCTGGTAGTTTTCAAACTATGAGCAGGGGTCATATACTTGTCTTTTTCAATAGACACTGATCCACAATGAATCTTGTGAAAGAGAAGCAAGGAGGAAACACTAATTGACAGTCTAGGAACACTATTAGACAGTGTAGCTACACTAATAGACAGTATAGGAACACTATTAGACAGTGTAGCTACACTAATAGACAGTCTAGGAAAACTAGTGGACAGTCTAGGAACACTATTAGACAGTGTAGCTGCACTAATAGACAGTCTAGCTACACTAATAGACAGTCTAGGAACACTATTAGACAGTGTAGCTACGCTAATAGACAATCTAGCTACACTAATAGACCGTCTAGGAACACTATAATACAGTGTAGCTACACTGATAGACAGTCTAGCTACACTAACACACAGTCTATGAACTCTAATAGACAGTGTAGCTAACTAATAGACCGTCGATGAAAACAAATAGACAGTGTAGCTACTCTAACAGACAGTATAAGAAAACTAATAGACAGTGTAGCTACATTGATAGACAATCTAGCTACACTAACGGACAGTCTAGGAACATCAATAGACAATGAAGCTACACTAGTAGACAGTCTAGCTACACTAACATACAGTTTAGGAAAACTAATAGACCGTGAAGCTATATTAATAGACAATCTAGCTACTCTAATAGACAGTCTAGCTACACTAATAGACAGTCTAGGAACACTAATAGACAATGTAGCTACACTAGTAGACAGTCTAGCTACAATAACAGACAGCATAGGAAAACTAATAGACAGTGTAGCTATATTGATAGACAATCTAGCTACACTAATAGACAGTCTAGGAACACTATTAGACAGTGTAGCTACACTAATAGAGAGTCTAGCTACACGAACAGACAGTATATGAACACTAATAGACAGTGTAGCTGCACTAACAGACAGTATAAGAAAATTAAAAGACAGTGTAGCTACATTGATAGACAATCTAGCTACACTAGGGAGCGCAGTGGCTCAGTGGTAGAGTGCTTGACTCGAGACCGAAGGGTAGCGGGTTCAAGCCTCACCGGCTTCACTGCGTTGCGGTCCTTGGGCAAGACACATTTATCCTAGCTTAGTACTGGTTAAACCCAGGAAGAACCGTCCTGCATAACTGAAAGATTGTTGAGTGGACGTAAAGAACCAAATCAAACAAACAAAAACTAGCTACACTAACGGACAGTCTAGGAACATCAATAGACAATGTAGCTACACTAGTAGACAGTCTATTTACACTAACAGACCGTCTATGAAAACTAATAGACAGTGTAGCTATATTGATACACAATCTAGCTACACTAATAGACAGTCTAGGAACACTATCAGACAGTGTAGCTACACAAATAGACAGTCTAGCTACACTAGTAGACAGTCTAGGAACACTATTAGACAGTGTTGCTACACTAATAGACAGTCTAGCTACACTAATAGACAGTCTAGGAACACTATTTGACAGTGTAGCTACACTAATAGACAATCTAGCTACACTAATAGACAGTCTAGGAACACTATAATACAGTGTAGCTACACTGATAGACAGTCTAGCTACATAACAGACAGTCTATGAACTCTAATAGACAGTGTAGCTAACTAATAGACCGTCGATGAAAACAAATAGACAGTGTAGCTACTCTAACAGACAGTATTAGAAAACTAATAGACAGTGTAGCTACATTGATAGACAATCTAGCTACACTAACGGACAGTCTAGGAACATCAATAGACAATGAAGCTACACTAGTAGACAGTCTAGCTACACTAACATACACTTTAGGAAAACTAATAGACCGTGTAGCTATATTAATAGACAATCTAGCTACTCTAATAGACAGTCTAGCTACACTAATAGACAGTCTAGGAACACTAATAGACAATGTAGCTACACTAGTAGACAGTCTAGCTACAATAACAGACAGCATAGGAAAACTAATAGACAGTGTAGCTATATTGATAGACAATCTAGCTACACTAATAGACAGTCTAGGAACACTATTAGACAGTGTAGCTACACTAATAGACAGTCTAGCTACACGAACAGACAGTATATGGACACTAATAGACAGTGTAGCTGCACTAACAGACAGTATAAGAAAATTAAAAGACAGTGTAGCTACATTGATAGACAATCTAGCTACACTAGGGAGCGCAGTGGCTCAGTGGTAGAGTGCTTGACTCGAGACCGAAGGGTAGCGGGTCCGAGCCTCACCGGCTTCACTGCGTTGCGGTCCTTGGGCAAGACACATTTATCCTAGCTTAGTACTGGTTAAACCCAGGAAGAACCGTCCTGCATAACTGAAAGATTGTTGAGTGGACGTAAAGAACCAAATCAAACAAACAAAAACTAGCTACACTAACGGACAGTCTAGGAACATCAATAGACAATGTAGCTACACTAGTAGACAGTCTATTTACACTAACAGACCGTCTATGAAAACTAAAAGACAGTGTAGCTATATTGATACACAATCTAGCTACACTAATAGACAGTCTAGGAACACTATTAGACAGTGTAGCTACACTAATAGACAGTCTAGCTACACTAACAGACAGTCTATGAACACTAATAGGCAGTGTAGCTACACTAATAGACAGTCTAGCTACACTAATAGAGAGTCTAGGAACACTATAAGACAGTGTAGCTACACTAATAGACAATCTAGCTACACTAATAGACAGTCTAGGAACACTATAAGACAGTGTAGCTACATTAATAGACAGTCTAGCTACACTAACAGACAGTCTATGAACACTAATAGACAGTGTAGCTTCTCTAATAGACCGTCTATGAAAACAAATAGACAGTGTAGCTACATTGATAAACAATCTAGTTACGCTACCAGACAGTCTAGGAACACTATTAGACAGTGTAGCTACTCTAATAGACAGTCTAGCTACACTAATAGACAGTCTAGGAACACTATTAGACAGTGTAGCTACACTAATAGACAGTCTAGCTACACTAATAGACAGTCTAGGAACACTATAAGACAGTTTAGCTACACTAGTAGACAGTCTAGCTACACTAATAGACAGTCTAGGAACACTATTAGACAGTGTAGCTACATTAATAGACAGTCTAGCTACACTAAAAGAAGTCTATGAACACTGATAGACAGTGTAGCTTCTCTAATAGACCGTCTATGAAAACAAATAGACAGTGTAGCTACACTAATAGACAGTCTAGGAACACTATTTGACAGTGTAGCTACACTAATAGACAATCTAGCTACACTAATAGACAGTCTAGGAACACTATAATACAGTGTAGCTACACTGATAGACAGTCTAGCTACATAACAGACAGTCTATGAACTCTAATAGACAGTGTAGCTAACTAATAGACCGCCGATGAAAACAAACAGACAGTGTTGCTTCTCTAACAGACAGTATAAGAAAAATAATAGACAGTGTAGCTACATTGATAGACAATCTAGTTACACTAATAGACAGTCTAGGAACACTATTAGAGTGTAGCTACACTGATAGACAGTCCAGCTACACTAACAGACAGTATATGAACACTAATAGACAGTGTAGCTACTCTAACAGACAGTATAAGAAACTAATAGACAGTGTAGCTACATTGATCGACAATCTAGCTTTACTAACGGACAGTCCAGGAACATCAATAGACAATGTAGCTATACTAGTAGACAGTCTAGCTACACTAAAAGACCGTCTATGAAAACTAAAAGAGAGTGTAGCTATATTGATAGACAATCCAGCTACACTAATAGACTGTCTAGGAACACTATTAGACAGTGTAGCTTCTCTAATAGACAGTCTAGCTACACTAGTAGACAGTCTAGGAACACTATTAGACAGTGTAGCTACACTAATAGACAATCTAGCTACACTTATAGACAGTCTAGGAACACTATAAGACAGTGTAGCTACACTAATAGACAGTCTAGCTACACTAACAGACAGTCTATGAACACTAATAGGCAGTGTAGCTACACTAATAGACAGTCTAGCTACACTAATAGAGAGTCTAGGAACACTATAAGACAGTGTAGCTACACTAATAGACAATCTAGCTACACTAATAGACAGTCTAGGAACACTATAAGACAGTGTAGCTACATTAATAGACAGTCAAGCTACACTAACAGACAGTCTATGAACACTAATAGACAGTGTAGCTTCTCTAATACACAGTCTATGAAAACACATAGACAGTGTAGCTACACTAATAGACAATCTAGCTACACTAATAGACAGTCTAGGAACACTATTAGACAGCCTAGCTACACTGATAGACAGTCTAGCTACACTAACAGACAGTATATGAACACTAATAGACAGTGTAGCTACTCTAACAGACAGTATAAGAAACTAATAGACAGTGTAGCTACATTGATAGACAATCTAGCTTCACTAACGGACAGTCTAGGTACATCAATAGACAATGTAGCTACACTAGTAGACAGTCTAGCTACACTAACAGACCGTCTATGAAAACTAATAGACAGTGTAGCTATATTGATAGACAATCTAGCTACACTAATTGACAGTCTAGGAACACTATAAGACAGTGTAGCTACTCTAATAGACAGTCTAGCTACACTAGTAGACAGTCTAGGAACACTATTAGACAGTGTAGCTACACTAATAGACAATCTAGCTACACTATTAGACAGTATAGGAAAACTAATAGACAGTGTAGCTATATTGATAGACAATCTAGCTACACTAGTAGACAGTCTAGGAACACTATTAGACAGTGTAGCTACACTACTAGACAGTCTAGCTACACGAAGAGACAGTATATGAACACTAATAGACAGTGTAGCTACTCTAACAGACAGTATAAGAAAATTAAAAGACAGTGTAGCTATATTGATAGACAATCTAGATACACTAACGGACAGTCTAGGAACATCAATAGACAATGTAACTACACTAGTAGACAGTCTAGCTACACTAACATACAGTATAGGAAAAGTAATAGACAGTGTAGCTATATTGATAGACAATCTAGCTACTCTAATAGACAGTCTAGCTACACTAATAGATAGTCTAGGAACACTAATAGACAATGTAGCTACACAAGTAGACAGTCTAGCTACACTAACAGACAGTATAGGAAAACTAATAGACAGTGTAGCTATATTGATAGACAATCTAGCTACTTTAATAGACAGTCTAGGAACAATATTAGACAGTCTAGCTACACTGATAGACAGTCTAGCTACACTAACAGACAGTATAAGAAACTAATAGACAGTGTAGCTACATTGATAGACAATCTAGCTTCACTAACGGACAGTCTATGAAAACAAATAGACAGTGTAGCTATATTGATAGACAATCTAGCTACACTAATTGACAGTCTAGGAACAATATTAGACAGAGTAGCTACTCTAATAGACAGTCTAGCTACACTAGTAGACAGTCTAGGAACACTATTAGACAGTGTAGCTACACTAATAGACAATCTAGCTACACTAATAGACAGTCTAGGAACACTATAAGACAGTTTAGCTTCTCTAATAGACCGTCTATGAAAACAAATAGACAGTGTAGCTACATTGATAAACAATCTAGTTTGGCTAACAGACAGTCTAGGAACACTATTAGACAGTGTAGCTACACTAATAGACAGTCTAGGGACACCATTAGACAGTGTAGCTACTCTAATAGACAGTCTAGCTACACTAATAGACAGTCTAGGAACACTATTAGACAGTGTAGCTACACTAATAGACAGACTAGCTACACTAATAGACAGTCTAGGAACACTATTAGACAGTGTAGCTACTCAAACAGACAGTATAAGAAAACTAATAGACAGTGTAGCTACATTGATCGACAATCTTACTTCACTAACGGACAGTCTAGGAACATCAATAGACAATGTAACTACACTAGTAGACAGTCTAGCTACACTAACATACAGTATAGGAAAACTAATTGAAAGTGTAGCTATATTGATAGACAATCTAGCTACGCTAATAGACAGTCTAGGAACACTATTAGACAGTGTAGCTACTCTAATAGACAGTCTAGCTACACTAGAAGACAGTCTGGGAACACTATTAGACAGTTTAGCTACACTAATAGACAATCTAGCTACACTAATAGACAGTCTAGGAACACTATAAGACAGTGTAGCTACACTAATAGACAGTCTAGCTACACTAACAGACAGTCTATGAACACTAATAGGCAGTGTAGCTACACTAATAGATAGTCTAGCTACACTAATAGACAGTCTAGGAACACTATAAGACAGTGTAGCTACACTAATAGACAATCTAGCTACACTGATAGACAGTCTAGGAACACTAACAGACAGTCTATGAACTCTAATAGACAGTGTAGCTAACTAATAGACTGCCGATGGAAACAAACAGACAGTGTTGCTACTCTAACAGACAGTATAAGAAAACTAATAGACAGTGTAGCTACATTGATAGACAATCTAGCTACACTAATAGACAGTCTAGGAACACTATTAGAGTGTAGCTACACTGATAGACAGTCCAGCTACACTATCAGACAGTATATGAACACTAATAGACAGTGTAGCTACTCTAACAGACAGTATAAGAAACTAATAGACAGTGTAGCTACATTGATCAACAATCTAGCTTCACTAACGGACAGTCTAGGAACATCAATAGACAATGTAGCTATACTAGTAGACAGTCTAGCTACAATAACAGGCCGTCTATGAAAACTAATAGACAGTGTAGCTATATTGATAGACAATCCAGCTACACTAATAGACTGTCTAGGAACACTATTAGACAGTGTAGCTACTCTAATAGACAGTCTAGCTACACTAGTAGACAGTCTAGGAACACTATTAGACAGTGTAGCTACACTAATAGACAATCTAGCTACACTAATAGACAGTCTAGGAACACTATAAGACAGTGTAGCTAAACTAATAGACAGTCTAGCTACACTATTAGACAGTCTATGAACACTAATAGGCAGTGTAGCTACACTAAAAGACAGTCTAGCTACACTAATAGACAGTCTAGGAACACTATAAGACAGTGTAGCTACACTAATAGACAATCTAGCTACATTGATAGACAGTCTAGGAACACTATAAGACAGTGTAGCTACATTAATAGACAGTCTAGCTACACTAACAGACAGTCTATGAACACTAATAGACAGTGTAGCTTCTCTAATAGACAGTCTATGGAAACACATAGACAGTGTAGCTACACTAATAGACAATCTAGCTACACTAATAGACAGTCTAGGAACACTAACAGACAGTCTAGCTACACTGATAGACAGTCTAGCTACACTAACAGACAGTATATGAACACTAATAGACAGTGTAGCTACTCTAACAGACAATATAAGAAGCTAATAGACAGTGTAGCTACATTGATAGACAATCTAGCTTCACTAACGGACAGTCTAGGAACATCAATAGACAATGTAGCTACACTAGTAGACAGTCTAGCTACACTAACAGACCGTCTATGAAAACTAATAGACAGTGTAGCTATATTGATAGACAATCTAGCTACACTAATTGACAGTCTAGGAACACTATAAGACAGTGTAGCTACTCTAATAGACAGTCTAGCTACACTAGTAGACAGTCTAGGAACACTATTAGACAGTGTAGCTACACTAATAGACAATGTAGCTACACTATTAGACAGTATAGGAAAACTAATAGACAGTGTAGCTATATTGATAGACAATCTAGCTACACTAATAGACAGTCTAGGAACACTATTAGACAGTGTAGCTACACTACTAGACAGTCTAGCTACACGAACAGACAGTATATGAACACTAATAGACAGTGTAGCTACTCTAACAGACAGTATAAGAAAATTAAAAGACAGTGTAGCTACATTGATAGACAATCTAGCTACACTAACGGACAGTCTAGGAACATCAATAGACAATGTAACTACACTAGTAGACAGTCTAGCTACACTAACATACAGTATAGGAAAAGTAATAGACAGTGTAGCTATATTGATAGACAATCTAGCTACTCTAATAGACAGTCTAGCTACACTAATAGACAGTCTAGGAACACTAATAGACAATGTAGCTACACAAGTATACAGTCTAGCTACACTAACAGACAGTATAGGAAAACTAATAGACAGTGTAGCTATATTGATAGACAATCTAGCTACTTTAATAGACAGTCTACGAACACTATTAGACAGTCTAGCTACACTGATAGACAGTCTAGCTACACTAACAGACAGTATAAGAAACTAATAGACAGTGTAGCTACATTGATAGACAATCTATCTTCACTAACGGACAGTCTAGGAACATCAATAGACAATGTAGCTACACTAGTAGACAGTCTAGCTACACTAACAGACCGTCTATGAAAACTAATAGACAGTGTAGCTATATTGATAGACAATCTAGCTACACAAATTGACAGTCTAGGAACAATATTAGACAGTGTAGCTACTCTAATAGACAGTCTAGCTACACTATCAGACAGTATATGAACACTAATAGACAGTGTAGCTACTCTAACAGACAGTATAAGAAACTAATAGACAGTGTAGCTACATTGATCAACAATCTAGCTTCACTAACGGACAGTCTAGGAACATCAATAGACAATGTAGCTATACTAGTAGACAGTCTAGCTACAATAACAGGCCGTCTATGAAAACTAATAGACAGTGTAGCTATATTGATAGACAATCCAGCTACACTAATAGACTGTCTAGGAACACTATTAGACAGTGTAGCTACTCTAATAGACAGTCTAGCTACACTAGTAGACAGTCTAGGAACACTATTCGACAGTGTAGCTACACTAATAGACAATCTAGCTACACTAATAGACAGTCTAGGAACACTATAAGACAGTGTAGCTAAACTAATAGACAGTCTAGCTACACTAACAGACAGTCTATGAACACTAATAGGCAGTGTAGCTACACTAATAGACAGTCTAGCTACACTAATAGACAGTCTAGGAACACTATAAGACAGTGTAGCTACACTAATAGACAATCTAGCTACACTAATAGACAGTCTAGGAACACTATAAGACAGTGTAGCTACATTAATTGACAGTCTAGCTACACTAACAGACAGTCTATGAACACTAATAGACAGTGTAGCTTCTCTAATAGACAGTCTATGGAAACACATAGACAGTGTAGCTACACTAATAGACAATCTAGCTACACTAATAGACAGTCTAGGAACACTATAAGACAGTGTAGCTACACTAATAGACAATCTAGCTACACTAATAGACAGTCTAGGAACACTATAAGACAGTGTAGCTACATTAATAGACAGTCTAGCTACACTAACAGACAGTCTATGAACACTAATAGACAGTGTAGCTTCTCTAATAGACAGTCTATGGAAACACATAGACAGTGTAGCTACACTAATAGACAATCTAGCTACACTAATAGACAGTCTAGGAACACTAACAGACAGTCTAGCTACACTGATAGACAGTCTAGCTACACTAAAAGACAGTATATGAACACTAATAGACAGTGTAGCTACTCTAACAGACAGTATAAGAAACTAATAGACATTGTAGCTACACTAGTAGACAGTCTAGCTAAACTAACAGACCGTCTATGAAAACTAATAGACAGTGTAGCTATATTGATAGACAATCTAGCTACACTAATTGACAGTCAAGGAACACTATAAGACAGTGTAGCTACTCTAATAGACAGTCTAGCTACACTAGTAGACAGTCTAGGAACACTATTAGACAGTGTAGCTACACTAATAGACAATGTAGCTACACTAATAGACAGTCTAGGAACACTAACAGACAGTCTAGCTACACTGATAGACAGTCTAGCTACACTAACAGACAGTATATGAACACTAATAGACAGTGTAGCTACTCTAACAGACAGTATAAGAAACTAATAGACAGTGTAGCTACATTGATAGACAATCTAGCTACTTTAATAGACAGTCTACGAACACTATTAGACAGTCTAGCTACACTGATAGACAGTCTAGCTACACTAACAGACAGTATAAGAAACTAATAGACAGTGTAGCTACATTGATAGACAATCTAGCTTCACTAACGGACAGTCTAGGAACATCAATAGACAATGTAGCTACACTAGTAGACAGTCTAGCTACACTAACAGACCGTCTATGAAAACTAATAGACAGTGTAGCTATATTGATAGACAATCTAGCTACACAAATTGACAGTCTAGGAACAATATTAGACAGTGTAGCTACTCTAATAGACAGTCTAGCTACACTAGTAGACAGTCTAGGAACACTATAAGACAGTGTAGCTATATTGATAGACAATCTAGCTACACTAATAGACAGTCTAGGAACACTATAAGACAGTGTAGCTTCTCTAATAGACCGTCTATGAAAACAAATAGACAGTGTAGCTACATTGATAAACAATCTAGTTTGGCTAACAGACAGTCTAGGAACACTATTAGACAGTGTAGCTACACTAATAGACAGTCTAGGGACACTATTAGACAGTGTAGCTACTCTAATAGACAGTCTAGCTACACTAATAGACAGTCTAGGAACACTATTAGACAGTGTAGCTACACTAATAGACAGTCTAGCTACACTAATTGACAGTCTAGGAACACTATTAGACAGTGTAGCTACTCTAACAGACAGTATAAGAAAACTAATAGACAGTGTAGCTATATTGATCGACAATCTTACTTCACTAACGGACAGTCTAGGAACATCAATAGACAATGTAACTACACTAGTAGACAGTCTAGCTACACTAACATACAGTATAGGAAAACTAATTGACAGTGTAGCTATATTGATAGACAATCTAGCTACGCTAATAGACAGTCTAGGAATACTATTAGACAGTGTAGCTAATCTAATAGACAGTCTAGCTACACTAGTAGACAGTCTAGGAACACTATCAGACAGTGTAGCTACACTAATAGACAATCTAGGTACACTAATAGACAGTCTATGGACACTATAAGACAGTGTAGCTACACTAATAGACAGTCTAGCTACACTAACAGACAGTCTATGATCACAAATAGGCAGTGTAGCTACACTAATAGACAGTCTAGCTACACTAATAGACAGTCTAGGAACACTATAAGACAGTGTAGCTACACTAATAGACAATCTAGCTACACTAATAGACAGTCTAGTAACACTATAAGACAGTGTAGCTACATTAATAGACAGTCTAGCTACACTAACAGACAGTCTATGAACACTAATAGACAGTGTAGCTTCTCTAATAGACCGTCTATGACAACAAATATACAGTGTAGCTACATTTATAAACAATCTAGTTACGCTAACAGACAGTCTAGGAACATTATTAGACAGTGTAGCTACACTAATAGACAGTCTAGGAACACTATTAGACAGTGTAGCTACTCTAATAGACAGTCTAGCTACACTAATAGACAGTCTAGAAACAATATTAGACAGTGTAGCTACACTATTAGACAGTCTAGCTACACTAATAGACAGTCTAGGAACACTATTAGACAGTGTAGCTACACTAATGAAGTCTAGCTACACTAACAGACAGTCTATGAACTCAAATAGACAGTGTAGCTAACTAATAGACCGTCGATGAAAACAAATAGACAGTGTAGCTACATTGATAGACAATCTAGCTACACTAACGGACAGTCTAGGAACATCAATAGACAATGTAACTACACTAGTAGACAGTCTAGCTACACTAACATACAGTATAGGAAAAGTAATAGACAGTGTAGCTATATTGATAGACAATCTAGCTACTCTAATAGACAGTCTAGCTATACTAATAGACAGTCAAGGAACACTAATAGACAATGTAACTACACTAGTAGACAGTCTAGCTACACTAACAGACAGTATAGGAAAACTAATAGACAGTGTAGCTATATTGATAGACAATCTAGCTACTTTAATAGAAAGTCTAGGAACACTATAAGACAGTGTAGCTACACTAATAGACATACTAGCTACACGAACAGACAGTATATAAACACTAATAGACAGTGTAGCTTCTCTAACACACAGTATAGGAAAACTAACAGACAGTGTAGCTATATTGATACACAATCTAGCTACACTAATAGACAGTCTAGGAACACTATTAAACAGTTTAGCTATACTAATAGACAGTCTAGCTACACTAATAGACAGTCTAGGGACACTATTAGACAGTGTTGCTACACTAGTAGACAATCTAGCTACACTAATAGACAGTCTAGGAACACTATTAGACAGTCTAGCTACACTGATAGACAGTCTAGCTACACTAACAGACAGTATATGAACACTAATAGACAGTGTAGCTACTCTAACAGACAGTATAAGAAACTTATAGACAGTGTAGCTACATTGATAGACAATCTAGCTTCACTAACGGACAGTCTAGGAACATCAATAGACAATGTAGCTACACTAGTAGACAGTCTAGCTACACTAACAGACAGTCTATGAAAACTAATAGACAGTGTAGCTATATTGATAGACAATCTAGCTACACTAATTGACAGTCTAGTAACACTATTAGACAGTGTAGCTACTCTAATAGACAGTCTAGCTACACTAGTAGACAGTCTAGGAACACTATTAGACAGTGTAGCTACACTAATAGACAATCTAGCTACACTAATAGACAGTCTAGGAACACTATAAGACAGTGTAGCTACGCTAATGGACAGTCTGGCTACACTAACAGACAGTCTATGAACACTAAAAGACAGTGTAGCTACACTAATAGACAGTCTAGCTACACTAATAGACAGTCTATGAACATTATAAGACAGTGTAGCTACACTAATAGACAATCTAGCTACACTAATAGACAGTCTAGGAAAACTATAAGACAGTGTAGCTACATTAATAGACAGTCTAGCTACACTAACAGACAATCTATGAACACTAATAGACAGTGTAGCTTCTCTAATAGACCGTCTATGAAAGCAAATAGACAGTGTAGCTACATTGATAAACAATCTAGTTACGCTAACAGACAGTCTAGGAACACTATTAGACAGAGTAGCTACACTAATAGACAGTCTAGGAACACTATTAGACAGTGTAGCTACTCTAAAAGACAGTCTAGCTACACTAATAGACAGTCTAGGAACACTATTCGACAGTGTAGCTACTCTAAAAGACAGTCTAGCTACACTAAAAGACAGTCTAGGAACACTATTAGACAGTGTAGCTACACTAATAGACAGTCTAGCTACACTAATAGACAGTCTAGGAACACTATAAGACAGTGTAGCTACACTAGTAGACAGTCTAGCTACACTAACAGACAGTCTAGTAACACTATAAGACAGTGTAGCTACACTAATAGACAGTCTAGCTACACTAACAGACAGTCTATGAACTCTTATAGACAGTGTAGCTAACTAATACACCGTCGATGAAAACAAATAGACAGTGTAGCTTCTCTAACAGACAGTATAAGAAAACTGATAGACAGTGCAGATACATTGATAGACAATCTAGCTACTCTAACGGACAGTCTAGGAACATCAATAGACAATGTAGCTACACTAGTAGACAGTCTAGCTACACTAACATACAGTATAGGAAAACTAATAGACAGTGTAGCTATATTGATAGACAATCTAGCTACTCTAATAGACAGTCTAGCTACACTAATAGACAGTCTAGGAACACTAATAGGCAATGAATCTGCACTAGTAGACAGTCTAGCTACACTAACAGACAGTATAGGAAAACTAATAGACAGTGTAACTATATTGATAGACAATCTAGCTACACTAATAGACAGTCTAGGAACACTATTAGACAGTGTAGCTACACTAATAGACAGTCTAGCTACACGAACAGACAGTATATGAACACTAAAAGACAGTGTAGCTACTCTAAGAGACAGTATAAGAAAATTAAAAGACAGTGTAGCTACATTGATAGACAATCTAGCTACACTAACGGATAGTCCAGGAACATCAATAGACAATGTAGCTACACTAGTAGACAGTCTAGCTACACTAACAGACCGTCTATAAAAAATAATAGACAGAGTAGTTATATTGATACACAATTTAGCTACACTAATAGACAGTCTAGGAACACTATTAGACAGTGTAGCTACACTAATAGACAGTCTAGCTACACTAGTAGACAGTCTAGGAACACTATTAGAAAGTGTAGCTACATTAATAGACAGTCTAGCTACACTAACAGACAGTCTATGAACACTAATAGACAGTGTAGCTTCTCTAATAGACCGTCTATGAAAACAAATAGACAGTGTAGCTACATTGATAAACAATCTAGTTACGCTATTAACACTATTAGACAGTGAAGCTACACTAAAAGACAGTCTAGGAACACTATTAGACAGTGTAGCTAATCTAAAAGACAGTCTAGCTACACTAAAAGACAGTCTAGGAACACTATAAGACAGTGTAGCTACACTAATAGACAGTCTAGCTACACTAATAGACAGTCTAGGAACACTAATAGACAATGTAGCTGCACTAGTAGACAGTCTAGCTACACTAACAGACAGTATAGGAAAACTAATAGACAGTGTAGCTATATTGATAGACAATTTAGCTACACTAATAGACAGTCTAGGAACACTATTAGACAGTGTAGCTACACTAATAGACAGTCTAGCTACACGAACAGACAGTATATGAACACTAAAAGACAGTGTAGCTACTCTAAGAGACAGTATAAGAAAATTAAAAGACAGTGTAGCTACATTGATAGACAATCTAGCTACACTAACGGATAGTCTAGGAACATCAATAGACAATGTAGCTACACTAGTAGACAGTCTAGCTACACTAACAGACCGTCTATGAAAACTAATAGACAGTGTAGCTATATTGATAGACAATCTAGCTACACTAATAGACAGTCTAGGAACACTATTAGACAGTGTAGCTACACTAATAGACAGTCTAGCTACACGAACAGACAGTATATGAACACTAAAAGACAGTGTAGCTACTCTAAGAGACAGTATAAGAAAATTAAAAGACAGTGTAGCTACATTGATAGACAATCTAGCTACACTAACGGATAGTCTAGGAACATCAATAGACAATGTAGCTACACTAGTAGACAGTCTAGCTACACTAACAGACCGTCTATAAAAAATAATAGACAGTTTAGTTATATTGATACACAATTTAGCTACACTAATAGACAGTCTAGGAACACTAATAGACAGTGTAGCTTCTCTAATAGACCGTCTATGAAAGCAAATAGACAGTGTAGCTACATTGATAAACAATCTAGTTACGCTAACAGACAGTCTAGGAACACTATTAGACAGAGTAGCTACACTAATAGACAGTCTAGGAACACTATTAGACAGTGTAGCTACTCTAAAAGACAGTCTAGCTACACTAATAGACAGTCTAGGAACACTATTCGACAGTGTAGCTACTCTAAAAGACAGTCTAGCTACACTAAAAGACAGTCTAGGAACACTATTAGACAGTGTAGCTACACTAATAGACAGTCTAGCTACACTAATAGACAGTCTAGGAACACTATAAGACAGTGTAGCTACACTAGTAGACAGTCTAGCTACACTAACAGACAGTCTAGTAACACTATAAGACAGTGTAGCTACACTAATAGACAGTCTAGCTACACTAACAGACAGTCTATGAACTCTTATAGACAGTGTAGCTAACTAATACACCGTCGATGAAAACAAATAGACAGTGTAGCTTCTCTAACAGACAGTATAAGAAAACTGATAGACAGTGTAGCTACATTGATAGACAATCTAGCTACTCTAACGGACAGTCTAGGAACATCAATAGACAATGTAGCTACACTAGTAGACAGTCTAGCTACACTAACATACAGTATAGGAAAACTAATAGACAGTGTAGCTATATTGATAGACAATCTAGCTACTCTAATAGACAGTCTAGCTACACTAATAGACAGTCTAGGAACACTAATAGGCAATGAATCTGCACTAGTAGACAGTCTAGCTACACTAACAGACAGTATAGGAAAACTAATAGACAGTGTAACTATATTGATAGACAATCTAGCTACACTAATAGACAGTCTAGGAACACTATTAGACAGTGTAGCTACACTAATAGACAGTCTAGCTACACGAACAGACAGTATATGAACACTAAAAGACAGTGTAGCTACTCTAAGAGACAGTATAAGAAAATTAAAAGACAGTGTAGCTACATTGATAGACAATCTAGCTACACTAACGGATAGTCCAGGAACATCAATAGACAATGTAGCTACACTAGTAGACAGTCTAGCTACACTAACAGACCGTCTATAAAAAATAATAGACAGAGTAGTTATATTGATACACAATTTAGCTACACTAATAGACAGTCTAGGAACACTATTAGACAGTGTAGCTACACTAATAGACAGTCTAGCTACACTAGTAGACAGTCTAGGAACACTATTAGAAAGTGTAGCTACATTAATAGACAGTCTAGCTACACTAACAGACAGTCTATGAACACTAATAGACAGTGTAGCTTCTCTAATAGACCGTCTATGAAAACAAATAGACAGTGTAGCTACATTGATAAACAATCTAGTTACGCTATTAACACTATTAGACAGTGAAGCTACACTAAAAGACAGTCTAGGAACACTATTAGACAGTGTAGCTAATCTAAAAGACAGTCTAGCTACACTAAAAGACAGTCTAGGAACACTATAAGACAGTGTAGCTACACTAATAGACAGTCTAGCTACACTAATAGACAGTCTAGGAACACTAATAGACAATGTAGCTGCACTAGTAGACAGTCTAGCTACACTAACAGACAGTATAGGAAAACTAATAGACAGTGTAGCTATATTGATAGACAATTTAGCTACACTAATAGACAGTCTAGGAACACTATTAGACAGTGTAGCTACACTAATAGACAGTCTAGCTACACGAACAGACAGTATATGAACACTAAAAGACAGTGTAGCTACTCTAAGAGACAGTATAAGAAAATTAAAAGACAGTGTAGCTACATTGATAGACAATCTAGCTACACTAACGGATAGTCTAGGAACATCAATAGACAATGTAGCTACACTAGTAGACAGTCTAGCTACACTAACAGACCGTCTATGAAAACTAATAGACAGTGTAGCTATATTGATAGACAATCTAGCTACACTAATAGACAGTCTAGGAACACTATTAGACAGTGTAGCTACACTAATAGACAGTCTAGCTACACGAACAGACAGTATATGAACACTAAAAGACAGTGTAGCTACTCTAAGAGACAGTATAAGAAAATTAAAAGACAGTGTAGCTACATTGATAGACAATCTAGCTACACTAACGGATAGTCTAGGAACATCAATAGACAATGTAGCTACACTAGTAGACAGTCTAGCTACACTAACAGACCGTCTATAAAAAATAATAGACAGTTTAGTTATATTGATACACAATTTAGCTACACTAATAGACAGTCTAGGAACACTATTAGACAGTGTAGCTACACTAATAGACAGTCTAGCTACACTAGTAGACAGTCTAGGAACACTATTAGAAAGTGTAGCTACATTAATAGACAGTCTAGCTACACTAACAGACAGTCTATGAACACTAATAGACAGTGTAGCTTCTCTAATAGACCGTCTATGAAAACAAATAGACAGTGTAGCTACATTGATAAACAATCTAGTTACGCTATTAACACTATTAGACAGTGAAGCTACACTAAAAGACAGTCTAGGAACACTATTAGACAGTGTAGCTAATCTAAAAGACAGTCTAGCTACACTAAAAGACAGTCTAGGAACACTATAAGACAGTGTAGCTACACTAATAGACAGTCTAGCTACACTAATAGACAGTCTAGGAACACTATAAGACAGTGTAGCGACACTAGTAGACAGTCTAGCTACACTAACTGACAGTCTAGTAACACTATTAGACAGTGTAGCTAAAATAATAGACAGTCTAGCTACACTAACAGACAGTCTTTGAACTCTAATAGACAGTGTAGCTAACTAATAGACCGTCGATGAAAACAAATAGACAGTGTAGCTACTCTAACAGACAGTATAAGAAAACTGATAGACAGTGTAGCTACATTGATAGACAATCTAGCTACACTAACGGACAGTCTAGGAACATCAATAGACAATGTAGCTACACTAGTAGACAGTCTAGCTACACTAACATACAGTATAGGAAAACTAATAGACAGTGTAGCTATATTAATAGACAATCTAGCTACTCTAATAGACAGTCTAGCTACACTCTACACTAATAGACAGTCTAGGAACACTAATAGACAATGTAGCTGCACTAGTAGACAGTCTAGCTACACTAACAGACAGTATAGGAAAACTAATAGACAGTGTAGCTATATTGATAGACAATTTAGCTACACTAATAGACAGTCTAGGAACACTATTAGACAGTGTAGCTACACTAATAGACAGTCTAGCTACACGAACAGACAGTATATGAACACTAAAAGACAGTGTAGCTACTCTAAGAGACAGTATAAGAAAATTAAAAGACAGTGTAGCTACATTGATAGATAATCTAGCTACACTAACGGATAGTCTAGGAACATCAATAGACAATGTAGCTACACTAGTAGACAGTCTAGCTACACTAACAGACCGTCTATGAAAACTAATAGACAGTGTAGTTATATTGATACACAATTTAGCCTCACTAATAGACAGTCTAGGAACACTATTAGACAGTGTAGCTACACTAATAGACAGTCTAGCTACACTAGTAGACAGTCTAGGAACACTATTAGAAAGTGTAGCTACATTAATAGACAGTCTAGCTACACTAACAGACAGTCTATGAACACTTATAGACAGTGTAGCTTCTCTAATAGACCGTCTATGAAAACAAATAGACAGTGTAGCTACATTGATAAACAATCTAGTTACGCTATTAACACTATTAGACAGTGTAGCTACACTAAAAGACAGTCTAGGAACACTATTAGACAGTGTAGCTACTCTAAAAGACAGTCTAGCTACACTAATAGACAGTCTAGGAACTTTATTAGACAGTGTAGCTACACTAGTAGACAGTTTAGCTACACTAATAGACAGTCTAGGAACACTATTAGACAGAGTAGCTACACTAATAGACAGTTTAGCTACACTAACAGACAGTCTATGAACTCTAATTGACAGTTTAGCTAACTAATAGACCGTCGATGAAAACAAATAGACAGTGTAGCTACTCTAACAGACAGTATAAGAAAAGTAATAGACAGTGTAGCTACATTGATAGACAATCTAGCTACACTAAAGGACAGTCTAGGTACACTAAAAGACAGTCTAGGAACACTATTAGACAGTGTAGCTACACTAATTGACAGTCTAGCTACACGAACAGACAGTATATGAACACTAAAAGACAGTGTAGCTACTCTAAGAGACAGTATAAGAAAATTAAAAGACAGTGTAGCTACATTGATAGACAATCTAGCTACACTAACGGATAGTCTAGGAACATCAATAGACAATGTAGCTACACTAGTAGACAGTCTAGCTACACTAACAGACCGTCTATGAAAACTAATAGACAGTGTAGTTATATTGATACACAATTTAGCCTCACTAATAGACAGTCTAGGAACACTATTAGACAGTGTAGCTACACTAATAGACAGTCTAGCTACACTAGTAGACAGTCTAGGAACACTATTAGAAAGTGTAGCTACATTAATAGACAGTCTAGCTACACTAACAGACAGTCTATGAACACTAATAGACAGTGTAGCTTCTCTAATAGACCGTCTATGAAAACAAATAGACAGTGTAGCTACATTGATAAACAATCTAGTTACGCTATTAACACTATTAGACAGTGTAGCTACACTAAAAGACAGTCTAGGAACACTATTAGACAGTGTAGCTACTCTAAAAGACAGTCTAGCTAAACTAATAGACAGTCTAGGAACTTTATTAGAGAGTGTAGCTACAATAGTAGACAGTCTAGCTACACTAATAGACAGTCTAGGAACACTATTCGACAGAGTAGCTACACTAATAGACAGTTTAGCTACACTAACAGACAGTCTATGAACTCTAATTGACAGTTTAGCTAACTAATAGACCGTCGATGAAAACAAATAGACAGTGTAGCTACTCTAACAGACAGTATAAGAAAACTAATAGACAGTGTAGCTACATTGATAGACAATCTAGCTACACTAAAGGACAGTCTAGGTACATCAATAGACAATGTAACTACACTAGTAGACAGTCTAACTACACTAACATACAGTATAGGAAAACTAATAGACAGTGTAGCTATATTAATAGACAATCTAGCTACTCTAATAGACAGTCTAGCTACACTAATACACAGTCTAGGAACACTAATAGACAATGTAGCTGCACTAGTAGACAGTCTAGCTACACTAACAGACAGTATAGGAAAACTAAAAGACAGTGTAGCTATATTGATAGACAATTTAGCTACACTAATAGACAGTCTAGGAACACTATTAGACAGTGTAGCTACACTAATAGACAGTCTAGCTACACGAACAGACAGTATATGAACACTAATAGACAGTGTAGCTACTCTAACAGACAGTATAAGAAAATTAAAAGACAATGTAGCTACATTGATAGACAATCTAGCTACACTAACGGACAGTCTATGAACATCAATAGACAATGTAGCTACACTAGTAGACAGTCTAGCTACACTAACAGACCGTCTATGAAAACTAATAGACAGTGTAGCTATATTGATACACAATCTAGCTACACTAATAGACAGTCTAGAAACACTATTAGACAGTGTAGCTACACTAATAGACAGTCTAGCTACACTAGAAGACAGTCTAGGAACACTATAAGACAGTGTAGCTACACTAATAGACAATCTAGCTACACTAATAGACAGTCTAGGAACACTATAAGACAGTGTAGCTACATTAATAGACAGTCTAGCTACACTAAAAGACAGTATATGAACACTAATAGACAGTGTAGCTTCTCTTATAGACCGTCTATGAAAACAAATAGACAGTGTAGCTACATTGATAAACAATCTAGTTACGCTAACAGACAGTCTAGGAACACTATTAGACAGGTTAGCTACACTAGTAGACAGTCTAGCTACACTAATAGACAGTGTAGCTACACTAATAGACAGTCTAGGAACACTATTAGACAGTGTAGCTACACGCGAGACAGTCTAGCTACACTAATAGACAGTCTAGGAACACTATTAGACAGTGTAGCTACACAAATAGACAGTCAAGGAACACTTTTAGACAGTGTAGCTTCTCTAATAGACAGTCTAGCTACACTAATAGACAGTCTAGGAACACTATTAGACAGTGTAGCTACTCTAATAGACAGTCTAGCTACACTAGTAGACAGTCTAGGAACACTATTAGACAGTGTAGCTACACTAATAGACAATCTAGCTACACTAATAGACAGTCTAGGAACACTATAAGACAGTGTAGCTTCACTAACGGACATTCTAGGAACATCAATAGACAATGTAGATACACTAGTAGACAGTCTAGCTACACTAACAGACCGTCTATGAAAACTAATAGACAGTGTAGCTATATTAATAGACAGTCTAGGAACACTATTAGACAGTGTAGCTACACTAATAGACAGTCTAGCTACACTAGTAGACAGTCTAGGAACACTATTAGAAAGTGTAGCTACATTAATAGACAGTCTAGCTACACTAAAAGACAGTCTAGGAACACTATTAGACAGTCTAGGAACTTTATTAGACAGTGTAGCTACACTAGTAGACAGTCTAGCTACACTAATAGACAGTCTAGGAACACTATTAGACAGAGTAGCTACACTAATAGACAGTTTAGCTACACTAACAGACAGTCTATGAACTCTAATTGACAGTTTAGCTAACTAATAGACCGTCGATGAAAACAAATAGACAGTGTAGCTACTCTAACAGACAGTATAAGAAAACTAATAGACAGTGTAGCTACATTGATAGACAATCTAGCTACACTAAAGGACAGTCTAGGTACACTAAAAGACAGTCTAGGAACACTATTAGACAGTGTAGCTACTCTAATAGACAGTCTAGCTACACTAGTAGAAAGTCTAGGAACACTATTAGACAGTGTAGCTACACTAATAGACAATCTAGCTACACTAATTGACAGTCTAGAAACACTATTAGACAGTATAGCTACTCTAATAGACAGTCTAGCTACACTAGTAGACAGTCTAGGAACACTATTAGACAGTGTTGCTACACTGATGGACAGTCTAGCTACACTAACAGACAGTCTATGAACACTAAAAGACAGTGTAGCTACACTAATAGACAGTCTAGCTACACTGATAGACAGTCTATGAACACTATAAGACAGAATAGCTACACTAATAGACAATCTAGCTACAATAATAGACAGTCTAGGAACTCTAAAAGACAGTGTAGCTACATTAATAGACAGTCTAGCTACACTAACAGACAGTCCATGAACACTAATAGACAGTGTAGCTGTTCTAATAGACCGTCTGTGAAAGCAAATACACAGTGTAGCTACATTGATAAACAATCTAGTTACGCTAACAGACAGTCTAGGAACACTATTAGACAGTGTAGCTACACTAATAGACAGTCTAGGAACACTAATAGACAGTCTAGGAACACTATTAGACAGTGTAGCTACCCTAAAAGATAGTCTAGCTACACTAAAAGACAGTCTAGGAACACTATTAGACAGTGTAGCTACACAAATAGACAGTCTAGCTACACTAATAGACAGACTAGGAACACTATAAGACAGTGTAGCTACACTAGTAGACAGTCTAGCTACACTAACAGACAGTCTAGTAACACTATTACACAGTGTAGCTACACTAATAGACAGTCTAGCTACACTAACAGACAGTCTATGAACTCTAATAGACAGTGTAGCTAACTAATAGACCGTCGATGAAAACAAATAGACAGTGTAGCTACTCTAACAGACAGTATAAGAAAACTGATAGACAGTGTAGCTACACTAATAGACAGTCAAGGAACACTATTAGACAGTGTGGCTACTCTAAAAGACAGTCTAGCTACACTAATAGACAGTCTAGGAACTTAATTAGACAGTGTAGCTACACTAGTAGACAGTCAAGCTACACTAATAGACAGTCTAGGAACACTATTAGACAGAGTAGCTACACTAATAGACAGTTTAGCTACACTAACAGACAGTCTATGAACTCTAATTGACAGTGTAGCTACATTGATAGACAATCTAGCTACACTAAAGGACAGTCTAGGTACACTAAAAGACAGTCTAGGAACACTATTAGACAGTGTAGCTACACAAATAGGCAGTCTAGCTACACGAACAGACAGTATATGAACACTAAAAGACAGTGTAGCTACTCTAAGAGACAGTATAAGAAAATTAAAAGACAGTGTAGCCTCATTGATAGACAATCTAGCTACACTAACGGACAGTCTAGGAACATCAATAGACAATGTAGCTACACTAGTAGACAGTCAAGCTACACTAACAGACAGTATAGGAAAACTAATAGACAGTGTAGCTATATTGATAGACAATCTTGCCACACTAATAGTTAGTCTAGAAACACTATTAGACAGTGTAGCTACTCTAATAGACAGTCTAGCTACACTAGTAGACAGTCTAGGAACACTATTAGACAGTGTAGCTACACTAATAGACAATATAGCTACACTAATAGACAGTCTAGGAACACTATAAGACAGTGTAGCTACACTAATAGACTGTCTAGCTACACTAACAGAGAGTCTATGAACACTATAAGGCAGTGTAGCTACACTAATAGACAGTCTAGCTACACTAATAGACAGTCTAGGAACACTATAAGACAGTGTAGCTACACTAATAGACAATCTAACTACCCTAATAGACAGTCTATGAACACTATAAGGCAGTGTAGCTACATTAATAGACAGTCTAGCTACACTAACAGACAGTCTATGAACACTATTAGACAGTGTAGCTTCTCTAATAGACTATTAAAACAAATAGACAGTGTAGCTACATTGATAAACACTCTAGTTACGCTATCAGACAGTCTAGGAACACTATTAGACAGTGTAGCTACACTAATAGACAGTCTAGGAACACTATTAGACAGTGTAGCTACTCTAATAGACAGTCTAGCTACACTTATAGACAGTCCAGGAACACTATTAGACAGTGTAGCTACACTAGTAGACAGTCTAGCTACACTAACATACAGTATAGGAAAACTAATAGACAGTGTAGCTATATTGATAGACAATCTAGCTACTCTAATAGACAGTCTAGCTACACTAATAGACAGTCTAGGAACACTAATAGACAATGTAGCTACACTAGTAGACAGTCTAGCTTCACTAACAGACATTATAGGAAAACTAATAGACAGTGTAGCTATATTGAAAGACAATTTAGCTACACTAATAGACAGTCTAGGAACACTATTAGACATGTAGCTACACTAATAGACAGTCTAGCAACACGAACAGACAGTATATGAACACTAATAGACAGTGTAGCTACTCTAACAGACAGTATAAGAAAATTAAAAGACAGTGTAGCTACATTGATAGACAATCTAGCTACACTAACGGACAGTCTAGGAACATCAATAGACAATGTAGCTACACTAGTAGACAGTCTAGCTACACTAACAGACCGTCTATGAAAACTAATAGACAGTGTAGCTATATTGATACACAATCTAGCTACACTAATAGACAGTCTAGGAACACTATTAGACAGTGTAGCTTCTCTAATAGACAGTCTAGCTACACTAACAGACAGTCTATGAACACTGATAGACAGTGTAGCTACACTAATAGACAGTCTAGCTACACTAATAGACAGTCCAGAAACACTATAAGACAGTGTAGCTACACTAATAGACAATCTGGCTACACTAATAGACAGTCTAGGAACACTATAAGACAGTGTAGCTACATTAATAGATAGTCTAGCTACACTAACAGACAGTCTATGAACACTCATAGACAGTGAAGCTTCTCTAATAGACCGTCTATGAAAACAAATAGACAGTGTAGCTACATTGATAAACAATCTAGTAACGCTAACAGACAGTCTAGGAACACTATTAGACAGTGTAGCTACACTAATAGACAGTCTAGGAACACTATTAGACAGTGTAGCTACTCTAATAGACAGTCTAGCTACACTTTCTTTCTTTCTTCCTTTCTATCTTTACTGGTTCGCTCATATATGAGCATTACACCAGGGAGTGCGAATTTGGAAATTTTGATATAATAAAAAACAAAAAACAAAAAAAACAACACAAAAAAAACACAAAAACTTTTTGCTGAATTTTTGTTTAAATAAGGAGTGTCCTAAACTCCTCTGTTGATTGGGCATTTGCCACAGAAGGAGGCAGACTATTCCAATGTGGAATAGTACGGGGGAAAAGAAATTCTTCAGGGCATCACTGTATGTCTGGTGTCTGCGGTATTGAGCACTATGTGATGACCTGGTAGTTTTCAAACTATGAGCAGGGGTCATATACTTGTCTTTTTCAATAGACACTGATCCACAAGGAATCTTGTGAAAGAGAAGCAAGGAGGAAACACTAATAGACAGTCTAGTACCACTATTAGACAGTTTAGCTACACTAATAGACAGTCTAGGAACACTATTAGACAGTGTAGCTACACTAATAGACAGTCTAGGAAAACTAGTGGACAGTCTAGGAACACTAATAGACAGTGTAGCTACACTAATAGACAGTCTAGCTACACTAATAGACAGTCTAGGAACACTATTAGACAGTGTAGCTACTCTAACAGACAGTATAAGAAAACTAATAGACAGTGTAGCTACATTGATAGACAATTAAGCTACACTAATAGACAGTCTAGGAACACTATTAGATAGTGTAGCTACACTGATCGACAGTCTAGCTACACTAACAGACAGTATATGAACACTAATACACACTGTAGCTACTCTAACAGACAGTATAAGAAAACTAATAGACAGTGTAGCTACATTGATAGACAAACTAGCTACACTAATGGACAGTCTAGGAACATCAATAGACAATGTAACTACACTAGTAGACAGTCTAGCTACACTAACATACAGTATAGGAAAAGTAATAGACAGTGTAGCTATATTGATAGACAATCTAGCTACTCTAATAGACAGTCTAGCTACACTAATAGACAGTCTAGGAACACTAATAGACAGTGTAGCTAACTAATAGACCGTCGATGAAAACTAATAGACAGTGTAGCTACTCTAACAGACAGTATAAGAAAACTTATAGACAGTGTAGCTACATTGATAGACAATCTAGCTACACTAAAGGACAGTCTAGGAACATCAATAGACAATGTATCTACACTAGTAGACAGTCTAGCTACACTAACATACAGTATAGGAAAACTAAGAGACAGTGTAGCTATATTGATAGACAATCTAGCTACTCTAATAGACAGTCTAGCTACACTAATAGACAGTCTAGGAACACTAAAAGACAATGTAGCTACACTAGTAGACAGTCTAGCTACACTAACAGACAGTATAGGATAACTAATAGACAGTGTAGCTATATTGATAGACAATCTAGCTACACTAATAGACAGTCTAGGAACACTATTAGACATGTAGCTACACTAATAGACAGTCTAGCTACACGAACAGACAGTATACGAACACTAATAGACAGTGTAGCTACTCTAACAGACAGTATAAGAAAATTTAAAGACAGTGTAGCTACATTGATAGACAATCTAGCTACACTAACGGACAGTCTAGGAACATCAATAGACAATGTAGCTACACTAGTAGACAGTCTAGCTACACTAACATACAGTATAGGAAAACTAATAGACCGTGTAGCTATATTGATACACAATCTAGCTACACTAATAGACAGTCTAGGAACACTATTAGACAGTGTAGCTTCTCTAATAGACAGTCTAGCTACACTAGTAGACAGTATAGGAACACTATTAGACAGTGTAGCTACACTAATAGACAATCTAGCTACACTAATAGACAGTCTAGGAACACTATAAGACAGTGTAGCTACACTAATAGACAGTCTAGCTACACTAACAGACAGTCTATGAACACTAATAGACAGTGTAGCTACACTAATAGACAGTCTAGCTACACTAATAGACAGTCCAGGAACACTATAAGACAGTGTAGCTACACTAATAGACAATCTTGCTACACTAATAGACAGTGTAGGAACACTATAAAACAGTGTAGCTACATTAATAGACAGTCTAGCTACACTAACAGACAGTCTATGAACACTAATAGACAGTGAAGCGTCTCTAATATACCGTATATGAAAACAAATAGACAGTGTAGCTACATTGATAAACAATCTAGTTACGCTACCAGACAGTCTAGGAACACTATTAGACAGTGTAGCTACACTAATAGACAGTCTAGGAACACTATTAGACAGTGTAGCTACTCTAATAGACAGTCTAGCTACACTAATAGAGAGTCTAGGAACACTATTAGACAGTGTAGCTACACTAATAGACAGTGTAGCTTCACCAATAGACAGTGTAGCTACACTATAAGACAGTGTAGCTACACTAGTAGACAGTCTAGCTACACTAATAGACAGTCTAGGAACACTATTAGACAGTGTAGCTACATTAATAGACAGTCTAGCTACACTAACAGAAGTCTATGAACACTAATAGACAGTGTAGCTTCTCTAATAGACCGTCTATGAAAACAAATAGACAGTGTAGCTACATTGATAAACAATCTAGTTACGCTAACAGACAGTATAGGAACACTATTAGACAATGTAGCTACACTAATAGACAGTCTAGGAACACTATTAGACAGTGTAGCTACTCTTATAGACAGTCTAGCTACACTTTCTTTCTTTCTTTCTTTCTATCTTTACTGGTTCGCTCATATATGAGCATTACGCCAGGAAGTGCGAATTTGGAAATTTTGATAAAATAAAAAACAAAAAACACAAAAAAACAAAACAACACGAAAAAAACACAAAAACTTTTGGCTGAATATTTGTTTAAATAAGGAGTGTCCTAAACTCCTCTGTTGACTGGGCATTTGCCACAGAAGGAGGCAGACTATTCCAATGTGGAATAGTACGGGGGAAAAAAGAATTCTTCAGGGCATCACTGTATGTCTGGTGTCTGCGGTATTGAGCACTATGTGATGACCTGGTAGTTTTCAAACTATGAGCAGGGGTCATATACTTGTCTTTTTCAATAGACACTGATCCACAATGAATCTTGTATAAGAGAAGCAAGGAGGAAACACAAATAAACAGTCTAGGAACACTATTAGACAGTGTAGCTACACTAATAGACAGTCTTGGAACACTATTAGACAGTGTAGCTACACTAATAGACAGTCTAGGAAAACTAGTGGACAGTCTAGGAACACTATTAGACAGTGTAGCTACACTAATAGACAGTCTAGCTACACTAATAGACAGTCTAGGAACACTATTAGACAGTGTAGCTACACTAATAGACAATCTAGCTACACTAATAGATAGTCTAGGAACACTATAACTCAGTGTAGCTACACTGATAGACAGTCTAGCTACACTAACAGACAGTCTATGAACTCTAATAGACAGTGTAGCTGACTAATAGACCGTCGATGAAACCAAATAGACAGTGTAGCTACTCTAACAAACAGTATAAGAAAACTAATAGACAGTGTAGCTACATTGATAGACAATCTAGCTACACTAATAGACAGTCTAGGAACACTATTAAATAGTGTAGCTACACTGATAGACATTCTAGCTACACTAACAGACAGTATATGAACACTAATAGAACGTGTAGCTACTCTAACAGACAGTATAAGAAAATTAAAAGACAGTGTAGCTACATTGATAGACAATCTAGCTACACTAACGGACAGTCTAGGAACATCAATAGACAATGTAACTACACTAGTAGACAGTCTAGCTACACTAACAGACCGTCTATGAAAACTAATAGACAGTGTAGCTATATTGATACACTACACTAATAGACAGTCTAGGAACACTATTAGACAGTGTATCTACACTAATAGACAGTCCAGCTACACTAACAGACAGTATAGGAAAACTAATAGACAGTGTAGCTATATTGATAGACAATCTAGCTACACTAAAAGACAGTCTAGGAACACTATTAGACAGTGTAGCTACACTAATAGACAGTCTAGCTACATTAGTAGACAGTCTAGGAACACTATAAGATAGTGTAGCTACACTAATAGACAGTCTAGCTACACTAATAGACAGTCTAGGAACACTATAAGACAGTGTAGCTACACTAGTGGACAGTCTAGCTACACTAATAGACAGTCAAGGAACACTATTAGACAGTGTAGCTACACTAATAGACAGTCTAGGAACACTATTAGACAGTGTAGCTACTCTAATAGACAGCTTAGCTACACTAATAGACAGTCTAGGAACACTATTAGACAGTGTAGCTACACTAATAGACAGTCTAGGAACACTATTAGACAGTGTAGCTACTATAATAGACAGTCTAGCTACACTAATAGACAGTCAAGGAACACTATTAGACAGTGTAGCTACACTAATAGACAGTCTAGCTACACTAATAGACAGTCTAGGAACACTATAAGACAGTGTAGCTACACTAGTAGACAGTCTAGCTACACTAATAGACAGTCTAGGAACACTATTAGACAGTGTAGCTACACTAATAGACAGTCTAGCTACACTAACAGACAGTCTATGAACTCTTATAGACAGTGTAGCTAACTAATACACCGTCGATGAAAACAAATAGACAGTGTAGCTACTCTAGTAGACACTATAAGAAAACTAATAGACAGTGTAGCTACATTGATAGACAATCTAGCTACACTAACGGACAGTCTAGGAACATAAATAGACAATGTAGCTACACTAGTAGACAGTCTAGCTACACTAACATACAGTATAGGAAAACTAATAGACCGTGTAGCTATATTAATAGACAGTCTAGGAACACTAATAGACAGTCTGGCTACACTAATAGACAGTCTAGGAACACTAATAGACAATGTAGCTACACTAGTAGACAGTCTAGCAACAATAACAGACAGCATAGGAAAACTAATAGACAGTGTAGCTATATTGATAGACAATCTAGCTACACTAATAGACAGTCTAGGAACACTATTAGACAGTGTAGCTACACTAATAGACAGTCTAGCTACACGAACAGACAGTATATGAACACTAATAGACAGTGTAGCTACACTAACAGACAGTATAAGAATATCAAAAGACAGTGTAGCTACATTGATAGACAATCTAGCTACACTAGGGAGCGCAGTGGCTCAGTGGTAGAGTGCTTGACTCGAAACCGAAGGGTAGTGGGTTCGAGCCTCACCGGCGTCACTGCGTTGCGGTCCTTGGGCAAGACACATTTATCCTAGCTTAGTACTGGTTAAACCCAGGAAGAACCGTCCTGCATAACTGAAAGATTGTTGAGTGGACGTAAAGAACCAAATCAAACAAACAAAAACTAGCTACACTAACAGACAGTCTAGGAACATCAATAGACAATGTAGCTACACTAGTAGACAGTCTATTTACACTAACAGACCGTCTATGAAAACTAATAGACAGTGTAGCTATATTGATACACAATCTAGCTACACTAATAGACAGTCTAGGAACACTATTAGACAGTGTAGCGACACTAATAGACAGTCTAGCTACACTAGTAGACAGTCTAGGAACACTATTAGACAGTGTAGCTACACTAATAGACAGTCTAGCTACACTAATAGACAGTCTAGGAACACTATTAGACAGTGTAGCTACACTAATAGACAATCTAGCTACACTAATAGACAGTCTAGGAACACTATAATACAGTGTAGCTACACTGATAGACAGTCTAGCTACACTAACAGACAGTCTATGAACTCTAATAGACAGTGTAGCTAACTAATAGACCGCCGATGAAAACAAATAGACAGTGTTGCTACTCTAACAGACAGTATAAGAAAACTAATAGACAGTGTAGCTACATTGATAGACAATCTAGCTACACTAATAGACAGTCTAGGAACACTATTAGAGTGTAGCTACACTGATAGACAGTCCAGCTACACTAACAGACAGTATATGAACACTAATAGACAGTGTAGCTACTCTAACAGACAGTATAAGAAAACTAATTGACAGTGTAGCTACATTGATCGACAATCTAGCTTCACTTACGGACAGTCTAGGAACATCAATAGACAATGCAGCTATACTTGTAGACAGTCTAGCTACACTAATAGACCGTCTATGAAAACTAAATGACAGTGTAGCTATATTGATAGACAATCCAGCTACACTAATAGACAGTCTAGGAACACTATTAGACAGTGTAGCTACTCTAATAGACAGTCTAGCTACACTAGTAGACAGTCTAGGAACACTATTAGACAGTGTAGCTACACTAATAGACAATCTAGCTACACTAATAGACAGTCTAAGAACACTATAAGACAGTGTAGCTACACTAATAGACAGTCTAGCTACACTAACAGACAGTCTATGAACACTAATAGGCAGTGTAGCTACACTAATAGACAGTCTAGCTACACTAATAGACAGTCTAGGAACACTATAAGACAGTGTAGCTACACTAATAGACAATCTAGCTACACTAATAGACAGTCTAGGAACACTATAAGACAGTGTAGCTACATTAATAGACAGTCTAGCTACACTAACAGACAGTCTATGAACACTAATAGACAGTGTCGCTTCTCTAATAGACAGTCTACGAAAACACATAGACAGTGTATTTACAGTGATAAACAATCTAGTTACGCTAACAGACAGTCTAGGAACACTATTAGACAGTGTAGCTACAGTAATAGACAGTCTAGGAACACTATTAGACAGTGTAGCTACTCTAATAGACAGTCTAGCTACACTAATAGACAGTCTAGGAACACTATTAGACAGTGTAGCTACACTAGTAGGCAGTCTAGCTACACTAATAGACAGTCTAGGAACACTATTAGACAGTGTAGTTACACTAATAGACAGTCTAGCTACACTAACAGACAGTCTATGAACTCTAATAGACAGTGTAGCTAACTAATAGACCGGCGATGAAAACAAGTAGACAGAGTAGCTACTCTAACACACAGTATAAGAAAACTAATAGACAGTGTAGCTACATTGATAGACAATCCAGCTACACTAACGCACAGTCTAGGAACATCAATAGACAATGTAACTACACTTGTAGACAGTCTAGCTACACTAACATACAGTATAGGAAAAGTAATAGACAGTGTAACTATATTGATAGACAATCTAGCTACTCTAATAGACAGTCTAGCTACACTAATAGACAGTCTAGGAAAACTAATAGACAGTGTAGCTACTCTAATAGACAGTATAAGAAAATTAAAAGACAGTGTAGCTACATTGATAGGCAATCTAGCTACACTAACGGACAGTCTAGGAACATCAATAGACAATGTAGCTACACTAGTAGACAGTCTAGCTACACTAAAAGACCGTCTATGAAAACTAATAGACAGTATTGCTATATTGATACACAATCTAGCTACACTAATAGACAGTCTAGGAACACTATTAGACAGTGTAGCTACACTAATAGACAGTCTACCTACACTAGTAGACAGTCTAGAAACACTATTAGACAGTGTAGCTACACTGATAGACAGTCTAGCTACACTAACAGACAGTATATGAACACTAATAGACAGTGTAGCTACTCTAACAGACAGTTTTAGAAACTAATTGACAGTGTAGCTACATTGATAGACAATCTAGCTTCACTAACGGACAGTCTAGGAACATCAATAGACAATGTAGCTACACTAGTAGACAGTCTAGCTACACTAGCAGACCGTTTATGAAAACTAATAGACAGTGTAGCTATATTGATAGACAATCTAGCTACACTAATTGACAGTCTATGAACACTATTAGACAGTGTAGCTACTCTAATAGACAGTCTAGCTACACTAGTAGACAGTCTAGGAACACTATTAGACAGTGTAGCTACACTAATAGACAATCTAGCTACACTATTAGACAGTATAGGAAAACTAATAGACATAGTAGCTATATTGATAGACAATCTAGCTACACTAATAGACAGTCTAGGAACACTATTAGACAGTGTAGCTACACTACTAGACAGTCTAGCTACACGAACAGACAGTATATGAACACTAATAGACAGCTTAGCTACTCTAACAGACAGTATAAGAAAATTAAAAGACAGTGTAGCTACATTGATAGACAATATAGCTACACTAACGGACAGTCTAGGAACATCAATAGACAATGTAACTACACTAGTAGACAGTCTAGCTACACTAACATACATTATAGGAAAAGTAATAGACAGTGTAGCTATGTTGATAGACAATCTAGCTACTCTAATAGACAGTCTAGCTACACTAATAGACAGTCTAGGAACACTAATAGACAATGTAGCTACACTAGTAGATAGTCTAGCTACACTAACAGACAGTATAGGAAAACTAATAGACAGTGTAGCTATATTGATAGACAATCTAGCTACTTTAATAGACAGTCTAGGAACACTATAAGACAGTCTAGCTACACTGATAGACAGTCTACCTACAATAACAGACAGTATAAGAAACAAATAGACAGTGTAGCTACATTGATGGACAATCTAGCTTCACTAACGGACAGTCTAGGAACAACAATAGACAATGTAGCTACACTAGATGACAGTCTAGCTACACTAACAGACCGTCTATGAAAACTAATAGACAGTGTAGCTATATTGATAGACAATCTAGCTACACTAATTGACAGTCTAGGAACACTATTAGACAGTGTAGCTAAACTAATAGACAGTCTAGGAACACTATTAAACAGTGTAGCTACTCTAATAGACAGTCTAGCTACACTAATAGACAGTCTAGGAACACTATTAGACAGTGTAGCTACACTAATAGACAGTCTAGCTACACTAATAGACAGTCTAGGAACACTATAAGACAGTGTAGCTACACTAGTAGACATTCTAGCTACACTAATAGACAGTCTAGGAACACTATTAGACAGTGTAGCTACACTAATAGACAGTCTAGCTACACTA
This sequence comes from Loripinus fragilis, assembly GCA_964019695.1. Taxonomy (NCBI): domain Eukaryota; kingdom Metazoa; phylum Mollusca; class Bivalvia; order Lucinida; family Lucinidae; genus Loripinus; species Loripinus fragilis. Next base: position 345,074 of record CAXHUL010000339.1, on the reverse strand, counting down.
ACAGACAGTCTATGAACTCTAATAGACAGTGTAGCTAACTAATAGACCGTCGATGAAAACAAATAGACAGTGAAGCTACTCTAACAGACAGTATAAGAAAACTAATAGACAGTGTAGCTACACTAGTAGACAGTCTAGCTACACTAACATACAGTTAAGGAAAACTAATAGACCGTTTCGCTATATTGATAGACAATCTAGCTACTCTAAATGACAGTCTAGCTACACTAATAGACAGTCTAGGAACACTAATAGACAATGTAGCTACACTAGTAGACAGTCTAGCTACACTGACAGACAGTATAGGAAAACTAATAGACAGTGTAGCTATATTGATAGACAATCTAGCTACACTAATAGACAGTCTAGGAACACTATTAGACAGTGTAGCTACACTAAAAGACAGTCTACCTACACGAACAGACAGTATATGAACACTAATAGACAGTGTAGCTACTCTAACAGACAGTATAAGAAAATTAAAAGACAGTGTAGCTACATTGATAGACAATCAAGCTACACTAGGGAGCGCAGTGGCTCAGTGGTAGAGTGCTTGTCTCGAGACCGAAGGGTAGCGGGTTCGAGCCTCACCGGCGTCACTGCGTTGTGGTCCTTGGGCAACACACATTTATCCTAGCTTAGTACTGGTTAAACCCAGGAAGAACCGTCCCGCATAACTGAAAGATTGTTGAGTGGACGTAAAGAACCAAATCAAACAAACAAAAACTAGCTACACTAACGGACAGTCTAGGAACATCAATAGACAATGTAGCTACACCAGTAGACAGTCTATTTACACTAACAGACCGTCTATGAAAACTAATAGACAGTGTAGCTATATTGATACACAATCTAGCTACACTAATAGACAGTCTAGGAACACTATTAGACTGTGTAGCTACACTAATAGACAGTCTAGCTACACTAGTAGACAGTCAAGGAACACTATTAGACAGTGTAGCTACACTAATAGACAGTCTAGCTACACTAATAGACAGTCTAGGAACACTATTAGACAGTGTAGCTACACTAATAGACAATCTAGCTACACTAATAGACAGTCTAGGAACACTATAATACAGTGTAGCTACACTGATAGACAGTCTAGCTACACTAACAGACAGTCTATGAACTCTAATAGACAGTGTAGCTAACTAATAGACCGTCGATGAAAACAAATAGACAGTGTAGCTACTCTAACAGACAGTATAAGAAAACTAATAGACAGTGTAACTACATTGATTGACAATCTAGCTTCACTAACGGACAGTCTAGGAACATCAATAGACAATGTAACTACACTAGTAGACAGTCTAGCTACACTAACATACAGTATAGGAAAACTAATAGACAGTGTAGCTATATTGATAGACAATCTAGCTACACTAATAGACAGTGTAGGAACACTATTAGACAGTGTAGCTACTCTAATAGACAGTCTAGCTACACTAGTAGACAGTCTAGGAACACTATTAGACAGTGTAGCTACACTAATAGACAATCTAGCTACACTAATAGACAGTCTAGGAACACTATAAGACAGTGTAGCTACACTAATAGACAGTCTAGCTACACTAACAGACAGTCTATGAACACTAATAGACAGTGTAGCTACACTAATAGACAGTCCAGGAACACTATAAGACAGTGTAGCTACACTAATAGACAGTGTAGCTACACTAATAGACAGTCTAGGAACACTATAAGACAGTGTAGCTACACTAGTAGACAGTCTAGCTACACTAATAGACAGTCTAGGAACACTATTAGACAGTGTAGTTACATTAATAGACAGTCTAGCTTCACTAACAGAAGTCTATGAACACTAATAGACAGTGTAGCTTCTCTAATAGACCGTCTATGAAAACAAATAGACAGTGTAGCTACATTGATAAACAATTTAGTTACGCTAACAGACAGTCTAGAAACACTATTAGACAGTGTAGCTACACTAATAGACAGTCTAGGAACACTATTAGACAGTGAAGCTACACTAATAGACAGTGTAGCTACACTAATAGACAGTCTAGGAACACTATAAGACAGTGTAGCTACACTAGTAGACAGTCTAGCTACACTAATAGACAGTCTAGGAACACTATTAGACAGTGTAGTTACATTAATAGACAGTCTAGCTTCACTAACAGAAGTCTATGAACACTAATAGACAGTGTAGATTTTCTAATAGACCGTCTATGAAAACAAATAGACAGTGTAGCTACATTGATAAACAATTTAGTTACGCTAACAGACAGTCTAGAAACACTATTAGACAGTGTAGCTACACTAATAGACAGTCTAGGAACACTATTAGACAGTGTAGCTACTCTTATAGACAGTCTAGCTACACTTTCTTTCTTTCTTTCTATCTTAACTGGTTCGCTCATATATGAGCATTACACCAGGGAGTGCGAATTTGGAAATTTTGATAAAATAAAAAACAAAAAACACACAAAAAAACAAAACAACACAAAAAAACACAAAAACTTTTAGCTGAATTTTTGTTTAAATAAGGAGTGTCCTAAACTCCTCTGTTGACTGGGCATTTGCCACAGAAGGAGGCAGACTATTCCAATGTGGAATAGTACGGGGGAAAAAGAATTCTTCAGGGCATCACTGTATGTCTGGTGTCTGCGGTATTGAGCACTATGTGATGACCTGGTAGTTTTCAAACTATGAGCCGGGGGCATAAACTTGTCTTTTTCAATAGACACTGATCCACAATGAATCTTGTGAAAGAGAAGCAAGGAGGAAACACTAATAGACAGTCTAGGAACACTATTAGACAGTGTAGCTACACTAATAGACAGTCTAGGAACACTATTAGACAGTGTAGCTACACTAATAGACAGTCTATCAGTGTAGCTACACTGTATACATTGATAGACAATCTAGCTACACTAATAGACAGTCTAGGAACACTATTAGATAGTGTAGCTACACTGATAGACAGTCTAGCTACACTAACAGACAGTATATGAACACTAATAGACAGTGTAGCTACTCTAACAGACAGTATAAGGAAACTAATAGACAGTGTAGCTACACTAATAGACAGTCTAGGAACACTATTAGACAGAGTAGCTACTCTAATAGACAGTCTAACTACACTAATAGACAGTCTAGGAACACTAATAGACAGTGTAGCTACACTAATAGACAGTGTAGCTACACTAATAGACAGTCTAGGAACACTATAAGACAGTGTAGCTACACTAGTAGACAGTCTAGCTACACTAATAGACAGTCTAGGAACACTATTAGACAGTGTAGCTACATTAATAAAAAGTCTAGCTACACTAACAGAAGTCTATGAACACTAATAGACAGTGTAGCTTCTCTAATAGACCGTCTATGAAAACAAATAGACAGTGTAGCTACATTGATAAACAATCTAGTTACGCTAACAGACAGTCTAGGAACACAATAAGACAGTGTAGCTACACTAATAGACAGTCTAGGAACACTATTAGACAGTGTAGCTACTCTTATAGATAGTCTAGCTACACTTTCTTTCTTTCTTTCTTTCTATCTTTACTGGTTCGCTCATATATGAGCATTACACCAGGGAGTGCAAATTTGGAAATTTTGATAAAATAAAAAACAAAAAACACAAAAAAACACACACAAAAAAACACAAAAACTTTTAGCTGAATTTTAGTTTAAATAAGGAGTGTCCTAAACTCCTCTGTTGACTGGGCATTTGCCACAGAAGGAGGCAGACTATTCCAATGTGGAATAGTACGGGGGAAAAAAGAATTCTTCAGGGCATCACTGTATGTCTGGTGTCTGCGGTAATGAGCACTATGTGATGACCTGGTAACTTTCAAACTATGAGCCGGGGGCATAAACTTGTCTTTTTCAATAGACACTGATCCACAATGAATCTTGTGAAAGAGAAGCAAGGAGGAAACACTAATAGACAGTCTAGGAACACTATTAGACAGTGTAGCTACACTAATAGACAGTCTAGGAACACTATTAGACAGTGAAGCTACACTAATAGACAGTCTAGCTACACTAATAGACAGTCTAGGAACACTATTAGACAGTGTAGCTACGCTAATAGACAATCTAGCTACACTAATAGACAGTCTAGGAACACTATAATACAGTGTAGCTACACTGATAGACAGTCTAGCTACACTAACAGACAGTCTATGAACTCTAATAGACAGTGAAGCTAACTAATAGACCGTCGATGAAAACAAATAGACAGTGTAGCTACTCTAACAGACAGTATAAGAAAACTAATAGACAGTGTAGCTACATTGATAGACAATCTAGCTACACTAATAGACAGTCTAGGAACACTATTAGATAGTGTAGCTACACTGATAGACAGTCTAGCTACACTAACAGACAGTATATGAACACTAATAGACAGTGTAGCTACTCTAACAGACAGTATAAGGAAACTAATAGACAGTGTAGCTACATTGATCGACAATCTAGCTTCACTAACGGACAGTCTAGGAACATCAATAGACAATGTAGCCATACAAGTAGACAGTCTAGCTACACTAACAGACCGTCTATGAAAACTAATAGACAGTGTAGCTATATTGATAGACAATCTAGCTACACTAATATACAGTCTAGGAACACTATTAGACAGTGTAGCTACTCTAATAGACAGTCTAGCTACACTAGTAGACAGTCTAAGAACACTATTAGACAGTGTAACTACACTAAAAGACAATCTAGCTACACTAATAGACAGTCTAGGAACACTATAAGACAGTGTAGCTACACTAAAAGACAGTCTAGCTACACTAACAGACAGTCTATGAACACTAATAGGCAGTGTAGCTACACTAATAGACAGTCTAGCTACACTAATAGACAGTCTAGGAACACTATAAGACAGTGTAGCTACACTAATAGACAAACTAGCTACACTAATAGACAGTCTATGAACACTATAAGACAGTGTAGCTACATTAATAGACAGTCTAGCTACACTAACAGACAGTCTATGAACACTAATAGACAGTGTAGCTTCTCTAATAGACCGTCTATGAAAACAAATAGACAGTGTAGCTACATTGATAAACAATCTAGCTACGCTAACAGACAGTCTAGGAACACTATTAGACAGTGTAGCTACACTAATAGAAAGTGTAGGAACACTATTAGACAGTGTAGCTACTCTAATAGACAGTCTAGCTACACTAATATACAGTCTAGGAACACTATTAGACAGTGTAGCTACACTAGTAGACAGTCTAGCTACACTAATAGACAGTCTAGCTACACTAATAGACAGTCTAGGAACACTAATAGACAGTGTAGCTACACTAATAGACAGTCTAGCTACACGAACAGACAGTCTATGAACTCCAATAGACAGTGTAGCTAACTAATAGACCGTCGATGAAAACTAATAGACAGTGTAGCTACTCTACTCGACAGTATAAGAAAACTTATAGACAGTGTAGCTACATTGATAGACAATCTAGCTACACTAAAGGACAGTCTAGGAACATCAATAGACAATGTAGCTACACTAGTAGACAGTCTAGCTACACTAACATACAGTATAGGAAAACTAATAGACAGTGTAGCTATATTGATAGACAATCTAGCTACTCTAATAGACAGTCTAGCTTGACTAATAGACAGTCTAGGAACACTAATAGACAATGTAGCTACACTTAAAGACAGTCTAGCTACACTAACAGACAGTATAGGAAAACTAATAGACAGTGTAGCTATATTGATAGACAATCTAGCTACACTAATAGACAGTCTAGAAACACTATTAGACATGTAGCTACACTAATAGACAGTCTAGCTACACGAACAGACAGTATATGAACACTAATAGACAGTGTAGCTACTCTAACAGACAGTATAAGAAAATTAAAAGACAGTGTAGCTACATTAATAGACAAACTAGCTACACTAACGGACAGTCTAGGAACATCAATAGACAATATAGCTACACTAGTAGACAGTCTAGCTACACTAACAGACCGTCTATGAAAACTAATAGACAGTGTAGCTATATTGATACACAATCTAGCTAAACTAATAGACAGTCTAGGAACACGATTAGACAGTGTAGCTTCTCTAATAGACAGTCTGGCTACAATAGTAGACAGTCTAGGAACACTATTAGACAGTTTAGCTACACTAATAGACAATCTAGCTACACTAATAGACAGTCTAGAAACATCAATAGACAATGTAGCTACACTAGTAGACAGTCTAGCTACACTAACATACAGTATAGGAAAACTAATAGACAGTGTAGCTATATTGATAGACAATCTAGCTACTCTAATAGACAGTCTAGCTACACTAATAGACAGTCTAGGAACACTAATAGACAATATAGCTACACTAGTAGACAGTCTAGCTACACTAATAGACAGTCTAGGAACACTATTAGACAGTGTAGCTACCTTAATAGACAGTCTAGCTACACTAATAGACAGTCTAGGAACACTATAAGACAGTGTAGCTACAGTAATAGACAGTCTAGCTACTCTAACAGACAGTCTATGAACACTAATAGACAGTGTAGCTTCTCTAATAGACCGTCTAGGAAAACAAATAGACAGTGTAGCTACATTGATAAACAATCTAGTTACGCTAACAGACAGTCTAGGAACACGATTAGACAGTGTAGCTACACTAATAGAAAGTGTAGGAACACTATTAGACAGTGTAGCTACTCTAATAGACAGTCTAGCTACACTAATATACAGTCTAGGAATACTATTAGACAGTGTAGCTACACTAGTAGACAGTCTAGCTACACTAATAGACAGTCTAGCTACACTAATAGACAGTCTAGGAACACTAATAGACAGTGTAGCTACACTAATAGACAGTCTAGCTACACGAACAGACAGTCTATGAACTCTTATAGACAGTGTAGCTAACTAATAGACCGTCGATGAAAACTAATAGACAGTGTAGCTACTCTAACAGACAGTATAAGAAAACTTATAGACAGTGTAGCTACATTGATAGACAATCTAGCTACACTAAAGGACAGTCTAGGAACATCAATAGACAGTGTAGCTACACTAGTAGACAGTCTAGCTACACTAACATACAGTATAGAAAAACTAATAGACAGTGTAGCTATATTGATAGACAATCTAGCTACTCTAATAGACAGTCTAGCTACACTAATAGACAGTCTAGGAACACTAATAGACAATGTAGCTACACTTAAAGACAGTCTAGCTACACTAACAGACAGTATAGGAAAACTAATAGACAGTGTAGCTATATTGATAGACAATCTAGCTACACTAATAGACAGTCTAGGAACACTATTAGACATGTAGCTACACTAATAGACAGTCTAGCTACACGAACAGACAGTATATGAACACTAATAGACAGTGTAGCTACTCTAACTGACAGTATAAGAAAATTAAAAGACAGTGTAGCTACATTGATAGACAATCTAGCTACACTAACGGACAGTCTAGGAACATCAATAGACAATGTAGCTACACTAGTAGACAGTCTAGCTACACTAACAGACCGTCTATGAAAACTAATAGACAGTGTAGCTATATTGATACACAATCTAGCTACACTAATAGACAGTCTAGGAACTCTATTAGACAGTGTAGCTTCTCTAATAGACAGTCTGGCTACACTAGTAGACAGTCTAGGAACACTATTAGACAGTGTAGCTACACTAATAGACAATCTAGCTACACTAATAGACAGTCTAGGAACATCAATAGACAATGTAGCTACACTAGTAGACAGTCTAGCTACACTAACATACAGTATAGGAAAACTAATAGACAGTGTAGCTATATTGATAGACAATCTAGCTACTCTAATAGACAGTCTAGCTACACTAATAGACAGTCTAGGAACACTAATAGACAATGTAGCTACACTAGTAGACAGTCTAGCTACACTAATAGACAGTCTAGGAACACTATTAGACAGTGTAGCTACACTAATAGACAGTCTAGCTACACTAATAGACAGTCTAGGAACACTATAAGACAGTGTAGCTACACTAATAGACAATCTAGCTACACTAATAGACAGTCTAGGAACACTATAAGACAGTGTAGCTACATTAATAGACAGTCTAGCTACACTAACAGACAGTCTATGAAAACTAATAGACAGTGTAGCTTCTCTAATAGACCGTCTAGGAAAACAAATAGACAGTGTAGCCCCATTGATAAACAATCTAGTTACGCTAACAGACAGTCTAGGAACACTATTAGACAGTGTAGCTACACTAATAGAAAGTGTAGGAACACTATTAGACAGTGTAGCTACTCTAATAGACAGTCTAGCTACACTAATATACAGTCTAGGAACACTATTTGACAGTGTAGCTACACTAGTAGACAGTCTAGCTACACTAATAGACAGTCTAGCTACACTAATAGACAGTCTAGGAACACTAATAGACAGTGTTGCTACACTAATAGACAGTCTAGCTACACTAACAGACAGTATAGGAAAACTAATAGACAGTGTAGCTATATTGATAGACGATCTAGCTACACTAATAGACAGTCTAGGAACACTATTAGACATGTAGCTACACTAATAGACAGTCTAGATACACGAACAGACAGTATAAGAAAATTAAAAGACAGTGTAGCTACATTGATAGACAATCTAGCTACACTAACGGACAGTCTAGGAACATCAATAGACAATGTAGCTACACTAGTAGACAGACTAGCTACACTAACAGACCTTCTATGAAAACTAATAGACAGTGTAGCTATATTGATACACAATCTAGCTACACTAGTAGACAGTCTAGGAACACTATTAGACAGTGTAGCTACACTAATAGACAATCTAGCTACACTAATAGACAGTCTAGGAACATCAATAGACAATATAGCTACACTAGTAGACAGTCTAGCTACACTAACATACAGTATAGGAAAACTAATAGACAGTGTAGCTATATTGATAGACAATCTAGCTACTCTAATAGACAGTCTAGCTACATTAATAGACAGTCTAGGAACACTAATAGACAATGTAGCTACACTTGTAGACAGTCTAGCTACACTAACAGACAGTATAGGAAAACTAATAGACAGTGTAGCTATATTGATGGACAATCTAGCTACACTAATAGACAGTCTAGCTACACGAACAGACAGTATATAAACACTAATAGACAGTGTAGCTACTCTAACAGACAGTATAAGAAAATTAAAAGACAGTGTAGCTATATTGATAGACAATCTAGCTACACTAACGGACAGTCTAGGAACATCAATAGACAATGTAGCTACACTAGTAGACAGTTTAGCTACACTAACAGACCGTCTATGAAAACTAATAGACAATGTAGCTATATTGATACACAATCTAGCTACACTAATAGACAGTCTAGGAACACTATTAGACAGTGTAGCTTCTCTAATAGACAGTCTGGCTACACTAGAAGAGAGTCTAGGAACACTATTAGACAGTGTAGCTACACTAATAGACAATCTAGCTACACTAATAGACAGTCTAGGAACACAATAAGACAGTGTAGCTACACTAATAGACAGTCTAGCTACACTAACAGACAAGCTATGAACACTAATAGACAGTGTAGCTACACTAATAGACAGTCTAGCTACACTAATAGACAGTCCAGGAACACTATAAGACAGTGTAGCTACACCAATAGACAATCTCGCTACACTAATAGACAGTCTAGGAACACTATAAGACAGTGTAGCTACATTAATAGACAGTCTAGCTACACTAACTGACAGTCTATGAACACTAATAGACAGTGAAGCTTCTCTAATAGACCGTCTATGAAAACAAATAGACAGTGTAGCTACATTGATAAACAATCTAGTTACGCTACCAGACAGTCTAGGAACACTATTAGACAGTGTAGCTACACTAATAGACAGTCTAGGAACACTATTAGACAGTGTAGCTACTCTAATAGACAGTCTAGCTACACTAATAGACAGTCTAGGAACACTATTAGACAGTGTAGCTACACTAATATACAGTTAAGCTACACTAATAGACAGTCTAGGAGCACTATAAGACAGTGTAGCTACACTAGTAGACAGTATAGCTACACTAATAGACAGTCTAGGAACACTATTAGACAGTGTAGCAACATTAATAGACAGTCTAGCTACACTAACAGAAGTCTATGAACACTAATAGACAGTGTAGCTTCTCTAATAGACCGTCTATGAAAACAAATAGACAGTGTAGCTACATTGTTAAACAATCTAGTTACGCTAACAGACAGTCTAGGAACACAATAAGACAGTGTAGCTACACTAATAGACAGTCTAGGAACACTATTAGACAGTGTAGCTACTCTTATAGACAGTCTAGCTGCACTTTCTTTCTTTCTTTCTTTCTATCTTTACTTGTTCGCTCATATATGAGCATTACACCAGGGAGTGCGAATTTGGAAATTTTGATAAAATAAAAAACAAAAAACACAAAAAAACAACACAAAAAAAACACAAAAACTTTTAGCTGAATTTTAGTTTAAATAAGGAGTGTCCTAAACTCCTCTGTTGACTGGGCATTTGCCACAGAAGGAGGCAGACTATTCCAATGTGGAATAGTACGGGGGAAAAAAGAATTCTTCAGGGCATCACTGTATGTCTGGTGTCTGCGGTATTGAGCACTATGTGATCACCTGGTAGTTTTCAAACTATGAGCAGGGGTCATATACTTGTCTTTTTCAATAGACACTGATCCACAATGAATCTTGTGAAAGAGAAGCAAGGAGGAAACACTAATAGACAGTCTAGGAACACTATTAGACAGTGTAGCTACACTAATAGACAGTCTAGGAACACTATTAGACAGTGTAGCTACACTAATAGACAGTCTAGCTACACTAATAGACAGTCTAGGAACACTAAAAGACAGTGTAGCTACACAAATAGACAATCTAGCTACACTAATAGACAGTCTAGGAACACTATAATACAGTGTAGCTACACTGATAGACAGTCTAGCTACACTAACAGACAGTCTATGAACTCTAATAGACAGTGTAGCTAACTAATAGACCGTCGATGAAAACAAATAGACAGTGTAGCAACTCTAACAGACAGTATAAGAAAACTAATAGACAGTGTAGCTACATTGATAGACAATCTAGCTACACTAATAGACAGTCAAGGAACACTATTAGATATTGTAGCTACACTGATAGACAGTCTAGCTACACTAACAGACAGTATATGAACACTAATAGACAGTGTAGCTACTCTAACAGACAGTATAAGGAAACTAATAGACAGTGTAGCTACATTGATCGACAATCTAGCTTCACTAACGGACAGTCTAGGAACATCAATAGACAATGTAGCCATAAAAGTAGACAGTCTAGCTACACTAACAGACCGTCTATGAAAACAAATAGACAGTGTAGCTATATTGATAGACAATCTAGCTACACTAATATACAGTCTAGGAACACTATTAGACAGTGTAGCTACTCTAATAGACAGTCTAGCTACACTAGTAGACAGTCTAGGAACACTATTAGACAGTGTAACTACACTAATAGACAATCTAGCTACACTAATAGACAGTGTAGGAACACTATAAGACAGTGTAGCTACACTAATAGACAGTCTAGCTACACTAACAGACAGTCTATGAACACTAATAGGCAGTGTAGCTACACTAATAGACAGTCTAGCTACACTAATAGACAGTCTAGGAACACTATAAGACAGTGAAGCTACACTAATAGAAAATCTAGCTACACTAATAGACAGTCTAGGAACACTATAAGACAGTGTAGCTACATTAATAGACAGTCTAGCTACACTAACAGACAGTCTATGAACACTAATAGACAGTGTAGCTTCTCTAATAGACCGTCTATGAAAACAAATAGACAGTGTAGCTACATTGATAAACAATCTAGTTACGCTAACAGACAGTCTAGGAACACTATTAGACAGTGTAGCTACACTAATAGAAAGTGTAGGAACACTATTAGACAGTGTAGCTACTCTAATAGACAGTCTAGCTACACTAATATACAGTCTAGGAACACTATTAGACAGTGTAGCTACACTAGTAGACAGTCTAGCTACACTAATAGACAGTCTAGCTACACTAATAGACAGTCTAGGAACACTAATAGACAGTGTAGCTACACTAATAGACAGTCTAGCTACACGAACAGACAGTCTATGAACTCTAATAGACAGTGTAGCTAACTAATAGACCGTCGATGAAAACTAATAGACAGTGTAGCTACTTTAACAGACAGTAAAAGAAAACTTATAGACAGTGTAGCTACATTGATAGACAATCTAGCTACACTAAAGGACAGTCTAGGAACATCAATAGCAATGTAGCTACACTAGTAGACAGTCTAGCTACACTAACAGACAGTATAGGAAAACTAATAGACAGTGTAGCTATATTTATAGACAATCTAGCTACTCTAATAGACAGTCGAGCTACACTAATAGACAGTCTAGGAACACTAATAGACAATGTAGCTACACTAGTAGACAGTCTAGCTACTCTAACAGACAGTATAGGAAAACTAATAGACAGTGTAGCTATATTGATAGACAATCTAGCTACACTAATAGACAGTCTAGGAACACTATTAGACATGTAGCTACACTAATAGACAGTCTAGCTACACGAACAGACAGTATATGAACACTAATAGACAGTGTAGCTACTCTAACAGACAGTATAAGAAAATTAAAAGACAGTGTAGCTACATTGATAGACAATCTAGCTACATTAACAGACAGTCTAGGAACATCAATAGACAATGTAGCTACCCTAGTAGACAGTCTAGCTACACTAACAGACCGTCTATGAAAACTAATAGACAGTGTAGCTATATTGATACACAATCTAGCTACACTAATAGACAGTCTAGGAACACTATTAGACAGGTGTAGCTTCTCTAATAGACAGTCTGGCTACACTAGTAGACAGTCTAGGAACACTATTAGACAGTGTAGCTACACTAATAGACAATCTAGCTACACTAATAGACAGTCTAGGAACACTATAAGACAGTGTAGCTACACTAATAGACAGTCTAGCTACACTAAAAGACAGTCTATGAACACTAATAGACAGTGTAGCTACACTAATAGACAGTCTAGCTACACTAATAGACAGTCCAGGAACACTTTAAGACAGTGTAGCTACACTAATAGACAATCTGGGTACACTAATAGACAGTCTAGGAACACTATAAGACAATGTAGCTACATTAATAGACAGTCTAGCTACACTAACAGACAGTCTATGAACACTAATAGACAGTGAAGCTTCTCTAATAGACCGTCTATGAAAACAAATAGACAGTGTAGCTACATTGATAAACAATCTAGTTACGCTACCAGACAGTCTAGGAACACTATTAGACAGTGTAGCTACACTAATAGACAGTCTAGGAACACTATATGACAGTGTAGCTACTCTAATAGACAGTCTTGCTACACTAATAGACAGTCTAGGAACACTATTAGACAGTGTAGCTACACTAATAGACAGTGTAGCTACACTAATAGACAGTCTAGGAACACTATAAGACAGTGTAGCTGCACTAGTAGACAGTCTAGCTACACTAATAGACAGTCTAGGAACACTATTAGACAGTGTAGCTACATTAATAGACAGTCTAGCTACACTAACAGAAGTCTATGAACACTAATAGACAGTGTAGCTTCTCTAATAGACCGTCTATGAAAACAAATAGACAGTGTAGATACATTGATAAACAATCTAGTTACGCTAACAGACAGTCTAGGAACACTTTTAGACAGTGTAGCTACACTAATCGACAGTCTAGGAACACTATTAGACAGTGTAGCTACTCTTATAGACAGTCTAGCTACACTTTCTTTCTTTCTTTCTTTCTATCTTTACTGGTTCGCTCATATATGAGCATTACACCAGGGAGTGCGAATTTGGAAATTTTGATAAAATAAAAAACAAAAAACACAAAAAAACAAAACAACACAAAAAAACACAAAAACTTTTGGCTAAAATTTGTTTAAATAAGGAGTGTCCTAAACTCCTCTGTTGACTTGGCATTTGCCACAGAAGGAGGCAGACTATTCCAATGTGGAATAGTACGGGGGAAAAAAGAATTTTTCAGGGCATCACTGTATGTCTGGTGTCTGCGGTATTGAGCACTATGTGATCACCTGGTAGTTTTCAAACTATGAGCAGGGGTCATATACTTGTCTTTTTCAATAGACACTGATCCACAATGAATCTTGTGAAAGAGAAGCAAGGAGGAAACACTACTAGACAGTCTAAGAACACTATTAGACAGTGTAGCTACACTAATAGACAGTCTAGGAACACAATTAGACAGTGTAGCTACACTAATAGACAGTCTAGGAAAACTAGTGGACAGTCTAGGAACACTATTAGACAGTGTAGCTACACTAATAGACAGTCTAGCTACACTAATAGACAGTCTAGGAACACTATTAGACAGTGTAGCTACACTAATAGACAATCTAGCTACACAAATAGACAGTCTAGGAACACTATAATACAGTGTTGCTACACTGATAGACAGTCTAGCTACACTAACAGACAGTCTATGAACTCTAATAGACAGTGTAGCTAACTAATAGACCGTCCATGAAAACAAATAGACAGTGTAGCTACTCTAACAGACAGTATATGAAAACTAATAGACAGTGTAGCTACATTGATAGACAATCTAGCTACACTAATAGACAGTATATGAACACTAATAGACAGTGTAGCTACTCTAACAGACAGTGTAAGAAAATTAAAAGACAGTGTAGCTACATTGATAGACAATCTAGCTACACTAACGGACAGTCTAGGAACATCAATAGACAATGTAGCTACACTAGTAGACAGTCTAGCTACACTAACATACAGTAAAGGAAAACTAATAGACCGTTTAGCTATATTGATAGACAATCTAGCTACTCTAATAGACAGTCTAGCTACACTAATAGACAGTCTAGGAACTCTAATAGACAATGTAGCTACACTAGTAGACAGTCTAGCTACACTAACAGACAGTATAGGAAAACTAATAGACAGTGTAGCTATATTGATAGACAATCTAGCTACACTAATAGACAGTCTAGGAACACTATTAGACAGTGTAGCTACACTAAAAGACAGTCTACCTACACGAACAGACAGTATATGAACACTAATAGACAGTGTAGCTACTCTAACAGACAGTATAAGAAAATTAAAAGACAGTGTAGCTACATTGATAGACAATCTAGCTACACTAGGGAGCGCAGTGGCTCAGTGGTTGAGTGCTTGACTCGAGACCGAAGGGTAGCGTGTTCGAGCCTCACTTGCGTCACTGCTGTGTGGTCCTTGGGCAAGACACATTTATCCTAGCTTAGTGCTGGTTAAACACAGGAAGAACCCTCCCGCATAACTGAAAGATTGTTGAGTGGACGTAAAGAACCAAATCAAAAAAACAAAAACTAGCTACACTAACGGACAGTCTAGGAACATCAATAGACAATGTAGCTACACTAGTAGACAGTCCATTTACACTAACAGACCGTCTATGAAAACTAATAGACAGTGTAGCTATATTGATACACAATCTAGCTACACTAATAGACAGTCTAGGAACACTATTAGACAGTGTAGCTACACTAATAGACAGTCTAGCTACACTAGTAGACAGTCTAGGAACACGATTAGACAGTGTAGCTACACTAATAGACAGTCTAGCTAAACTAATAGACAGACTAGGAACACTATTAGACAGTGTAGCTACTCTAATAGACAATCTAGCTACACTAATAGACAGTCTAGGAACACTATAATACAGTGTAGCTACACTGATAGACAGTCTAGCTACACTAACAGACAGTCTATGAACTCTAATAGACAGTGTAGCTAACTAATAGACCGTCGATGAAAACAAATAGACAGTGTAGCTACTCTAACATACAGTATAAGAAAACTAAAAGACAGTGTAGCTACATTGATCGACAATCTAGCTTCACTAACGGACAGTCTAGGATCATCAATAGACAATGTAACTACACTAGTAGACAGTCTAGCTACACTAACATACAGTATAGGAAAACTAATAAACAGTGTAGCTATATTGATAGACAATCTAGCTACGCTTATAGACAGTCTAGGCACACTATTAGACAGTGTAGCTACTCTAATAGACAGTCTAGCTACACTAGTAGACAGTCTAGGAACACTATTAGACAGTTCAGCTACACTAATAGACAGTCTAGCTACACTAACAGACAGTCTATGATCACAAATAGGCAGTGTAGCTACACTAATAGACAGTCTAGCTACACTAATAGACAATCTAGGAACACTATAAGACAGTGTAGCTACACTAATAGACAGTCTAGCTACACTAACAGACAGTCTATGAACACTAATAGACAGTGTAGCTTCTCTAATAGACCGTCTATGAAAACAAATAGACAGAGTAGCTACATTTATAAACAATCTAGTTACGCTAACAGACAGTCTAGGAACACTATTAGACAGTGTAGCTACACTAATTGAAAGTCTAGGAACACTATTAGACAGTGTAGCTACTCTAATAGAAAGTCTAGCTACACTAATAGACAGTCCAGTAACACTATTAGACAGTGTAGCTACACTAGTAGACAGTCTAGCTACACTAACAGACAGTCTATGAACTCTAATAGACAGTGTAGCTAACTAATAGACCGTCGATGAAAACAATTAGACAGTGTAGCTACATTGATAGACAATCTAGCTACACTAACGGACAGTCTAGGAACATCAATAGACAATGTAACTACACTAGTAGACAGTCTAGCTACACTAACAAACAGTATAGGAAAAGTAATAGACAGTGTAGCTATATTGATAGACAATCTAGCTACTCTAATAGACAGTCTAGCTACACTAATAGACAGTCAAGGAACACTAATAGACAATGTAGCTACACTAGTAGACAGTCTAGCTACACTAACAGACAGTATAGGAAAACTAATAGACAGTGTAGCTATATTGATAGACAATCTAGCTACTTTAATAGACAGTCTAGGAACACTATTAGACAGTGTAGCTACACTAATAGACAGTCTAGCTACGCGAACAGACAGTATAAGAACACTAATAGACAGTGTAGCTACTCTAACACACAGTATAGGAAAACTAATAGACAGTGTATCTATATTTATACACAATCTAGCTACACTAATAGACAGTCTTGGAACACTATTAGACAGTGTTGCTACACTAGTAGACAATCTAGCTACACTAATAGACAGTCTAGGAACACTATTAGACAGTCTAGCTACACTGATAGACAGTCTAGCTACACTAACAGACAGTATATGAACACTAATAGACAGTGAAGCTACTCTAACAGACAGTATAAGAAACTAATAGACAGTGTAGCTACATTGATAGACAATCTAGCTTCACTAACGGACAGTCTAGGATCATCAATAGACAATGTAGCTACACTAGTAGACAGTCTAGCTACACTAACAGACCGTCTATGAAAACTAATAGACAGTGTAGCTATATTGATAGACAATCTAGCTACACTAATTGACAGTATAGGAACACTATTAGACAGTGTAGCTACTCTAATAGACAGTCTAGCTACACTATTAGACAGTCTAGGAACACTATAAGACAGTGTAGCTATACTAATAGACAATCTAGCTACACTAATAGACAGTCTAGGAACACTATAAGACAGTGTAGCTACACTAATGGACAGTCTAGCTACACTAACAGACAGTCTATAAACACTAATAGACAATGTAGCTACACTAATAGACAGTCTAGCTACACTAATAGACAGTCTAGGAACACTATAAGACAGTGTAGCTACACTAATAGACAATCTAGCTACACTAATAGACAGTCTAGGAACACTATAAGACAGTGTAGCTACATTAATAGACAGTCTAGCTACACTAACAGACAGTCTATGAACACTAATGGACAGTGTAGCTTCTCTAATAAACCGTCTATGAAAGCAAATAGACAGTGTAACTACATTGATAAACACTCTAGTTACGCTAACAGACAGTCTAGGAACACTATAATACAGTGTAGCTACACTGATAGACAGTCTAGCTACACTAACAGACAGTCTATGAACTCTAATAGACAGTGTAGCTAACTAATAGACCGTCGATGAAAACAAATAGACAGTGTAGCTACTCTAACAGACAGTATAAGAAAACTAATAGACAGTGTAGCTACATTGATAGACAATCTAGCTACACTAATAGACAGTCTAGGAACACTATTAGATAGTGTAGCTACAGTGATAGACAGTCTAACTACACTAACAGACAGTATATGAACACTAATAGACAGTGTAGCTACTCTAACAGACAGTGTAAGAAAATTAAAAGACAGTGTAGCTACATTGATAGACAATCTAGCTACACTAACGGACAGTCTAGGAACATCAATAGACAATGTTGCTACACTAGTAGACACTCTAGCTACACTAACATACAGTAAAGGAAAACTAATAGACCGTTTAGCTATATTGATAGACAATCTAGCTACTCTAATAGACAGTCTAGCTACACTAATAGACAGTCTAGGAACACTAATAGACAATGTAGCTACACTAGTAGACAGTCTAGCTACACTAACATACAGTAAAGGAAAACTAATAGACCGTTTAGCTATATTGATAGACAATCTAGCTACTCTAATAGACAATCTAGCTACACTAATAGACAGTCTAGGAACACTATTAGACAGTGTAGCTACACTAAAAGACAGTCTACCTACACGAACAGACAGTATATGAACACTAATAGACAGTGAAGCTACTCTAACAGACAGTATAAGAAAATTAAAAGACAGTGTAGCTACATTGATAGACAATCAAGCTACACTAGGGAGCGCAGTGGCTCAGTGGTAGAGTGCTTGACTCGAGACCGAAGGGTAGCGTGTTCGAGCCTCACCGGCGTCACTGCTGTGTGGTCCTTGGGCAAGACACATTTATCCTAGCTTAGTACTGGTTAAACCCAGGAAGAACCGTCCCGCATAACTGAAAGATTGTTGAGTGGACGTAAAGAACCAAATCAAACAAACAAAAACTAGCTACACTAACGGACAGTCTAGGAACATCAATAGACAATGTAGCTACACTAGTAGACAGTCTATTTACACTAACAGACCGTCTATGAAAACTAATAGACAGTGTAGCTATATTGATACACAATCTAGCTACACTAATAGACAGTCTAGGAACACTATTAGACAGTGTAGCTACACTAATAGACAGTCTAGCTACACTAGTAAACAGTCTAGGAACACTATTAGACAGTGTAGCTACACTAATAGACAGTCTAGCTACACTAATAGACAGTCTAGGAACACTATTAGACAGTGTAGCTACACTAATAGACAATCTAGCTACACTAATAGACAGTCTAGGAACACTATAATACAGTGTAGCTACACTGATAGACAGTCTAGCTACACTAACAGACAGTCTATGAACTCTAATAGACAGTGTAGCTAATTAATAGACCGTCGATGAAAACAAATAGACAGTGTAGCTACTCTAACAGACAGTATAAGAAAACTAATAGACAGTGTAGCTACATTGATCGACAATCTAGCTTCACTAACGGACAGTCTAGGAACATCAATAGACAATGTAACTACACTAGTAGACAATCTAGCTACACTAACATACAGTATAGGAAAACTAATAAACAGTGTAGCTATATTGATAGACAATCTAGCTACGCTAATAGACAGTCTAGGAACACTATTAGACAGTGTAGCTACTCTAATAGACAGTCTAGCTACACTAGTAGACAGTCCAGGAACACTATTAGACAGTGTAGCTACACTAATAGACAATCTAGCTACACTAATAGACAATCTAGGAACACTATAAGACAGTGTAGCTACACTAATAGACAGTCTAGCTACACTAACAGACAGTCTATGATCACAAATAGGCAGTGTAGCTACACTAATAGACAGTCTAGCTACACTAATAGACAGTCTAGGAACACTATAAGACAGTGTAGCTACACTAATAGACAATCTAGCTACACTAATAGACAGTCTAGATACACTATAAGACAGTGTAGCTACATTAATAGACAGTCTAGCTACACTAACAGACAGTCTATGAACACTAATAGACAGTGTAGCTTCTCTAATAGACCGTCTATGAAAACAAATAGACAGTGTAGCTACATTTATAAACAATCTAGTTACGCTAACAGACAGTCTAGGAACACTATTAGACAGTGTAGCTACACTAATAGAAAGTCTAGGAACACTAACTAATAGATCGTCGATGAAAACAATTAGACAGTGTAGCTACATTGATAGACAATCTAGCTACACTAACGGACAGTCTAGGAACATCAATAGACAATGTAACTACACTAGTAGACAGTCTAGCTACACTAACATACAGTATAGGAAAAGTAATAGACAGTGTAGCTATATTGATAGACAATCTAGCTACTCTAATAGACAGTCTAGCTACACTAATAGACAGTCAAGGAACACTAATAGACAATGTAGCTACACTAGTAGACAGTCTAGCTACACTAACAGACAGTATAGGAAAACTAATAGACAGTGTAGCTATATTGAAAGACAATCTAGCTACTTTAATAGACAGTCTAGGAACACTATTAGACAGTGTAGCTACACTAATAGACAGTCTAGCTACACGAACAGACAGTATATGAACACTAATAGACAGCGTAGCTACTCTAACACACAGTATAGGAAAACTAATAGACAGTGTAGCTATATTGATACACAATCTAGCTACACTAATAGACAGTCTAGGAACACTATTAGACAGTTTAGCTACACTAATAGACAGTCTAGCTACACTAATAGACAGTCTAGGAACACTATTAGACAGTGTTGCTACACTAGTAGACAATCTAGCTACACTAATAGACAGTCTAGGAACACTATTAGACAGTTTAGCTACACTGATAGACAATCTAGCTATACTAACAGACAGTATATGAACACTAATAGACAGTGTAGCTACTCTAACAGACAGTATAAGAAACTAATAGATAGTGTAGCTACATTGATAGACAATCTAGCTTCACTAACGGACAGTCTAGGAACATCAATAGACAATGTAGCTACACTAGTAGACAGTCTAGCTACACTAACAGACCGGTTATGAAAACTAATAGACAGTGTAGCTATATTGATAGACAATCTAGCTACACTAATTGACAGTCTAGGAACACTATTAGACAGTGTAGCTACTCTAATAGACAGTCTAGCTACACTAGTAGACAGTCTAGGAACACTATAAGACAGTGTAGCTATACTAATAGACAATCTAGCTACACTAATAGACAGTCTAGGAACACTATAAGACAGTGTAGCTACACTAATGGACAGTCTAGCTACACTAACAGAGAGTCTATGAACACTAATAGACAGTATAGCTACACTAATAGACAGTCTAGCTACACTAATAGACAGTCTAGGAACACTATAAGACAGTGTAGCTACACTTATAGACAATCTAGCTACACTAAAAGACAGTCTAGGAACACTATAAGACAGTGTAGCTACATTAATAGACAGTCTAGCTACACTAACAGACAGTCTATGAACACTAATAGACAGTGTATCTTCTCTTATAAACCGTCTATGAAAGCAAATAGACAGTGTAGCTATATTGATAAACAATCTAGTTACGCTAACAGACAGTCTAGGAACACTATTAGACAGTGTAGCTACACTAATAGACAGTCTAGGAACACTAATAGACAGTGGAGCTACTCTAAAAGACAGTCTAGCTACACTAATAGACAGTCTGGGAACACTATAAGACAGTGTAGCTACTCTAAAAGACAGTCTAGCTACACTAATAGACAGTCTAGGAACACTATTAGACAGTGTAGCTAGACTAATAGACAGTCTAGCTACACTAATAGACAGTCTAGGAACACTATAAGACAGTGTAGCTACACTAGTAGACAGTCTAGCTACACTAACAGACAGTCTAGTAACACTATTAGACAGTGTAGCTACACTAATAGACAGTCTAGCTACATTAACAGACAGTCTATGAACTCTAATAGACAGTGTAGCTAACTAATAGACCGTCGATGAAAACAAATAGACAGTGTAGCTACTCTAAAAGACAGTATAAGAAAACTGATAGACAGTGTAGCTACATTAATAGACAATCTAGCTACACTAACGGACAGTCTAGGAACATCAATAGACAATGTAGCTACACTAGTAGACAGTCTAGCTACACTAACATACAGTATAGAAAAACTAATAGACAGTGTAGCTATATTGATAGACAATCTAGCTTCTCTAATAGACAGTCTAGCTACACTAATAGACAGTCTAGGAACACTAATAGACAATGTAGCTACACTAGTAGACAGTCTAGCTACACTAACAGACAGTATAGGAAAACTAATAGACAGTGTAGCTATATTGATAGACAATCTAGCTACACTAATAGACAGTCTAGGACCACTATCAGACAGTGTAGCTACACTAATAGACAGTCTAGCTACACGAACAGACAGTATATGAACACTAAAAGACAGTGTAGCTACCCTAAGAGACAGTATAAGAAAATTAAAAGACAGTGTAGCTACATTGATAGAAAATCTAGCTACACTAACGGACAGTCTAAGAACATCAATAGACAATGTAGCTACACTAGTAGACAGTCTAGCTACACTAACAGACCGTCTATGAAAACTAATAGACAGTGTAGTTATATTGATACACAATCTAGCTACACTAATAGACAGTCTAGGAACACTATAAGACAGTGTAGCTACACTAATAGACAGTCTAGCTACACTAGTAGACAGTCTAGGAACACTATTAGACAGTGTAGCTACATTAATAGACAGTGTAGCTACACTAACAGACAGTCTATGAACAGTAATAGACAGTGTAGCTTCTCTAATAGACCGTCTATGAAAACAAATAGACAGTGTAGCTACATTGATAAACAATCTAATTACGCTAACAGACAGTCTAGGAACACATTTAGACAGTGTAGCTACACTACTAGACAGTCTAGGAACACTATTAGACAGTGTAGCTACTCTAAAAGACAGTCTAGCTACACTAATAGACAGTCTAGGAACTTTATTAGACAGTGTAGCTACACTATAAGACAGAGTAGCTACACTAATAGACAGTTTAGCTTCACTAACAGACAGTCTATGACCTCTAATTGACAGTGTAGCTAACTAATAGACCGTCGATGAAAACAAATAGACAGTGTAGCTACTCTAACAGACAGTATAAGAAAACTAATTGACAGTGTAGCTACAATGATAGACAATCTAGCTACACTAACGGACAGTCTAGGAACATCAATACACAATGTAGCTACACTAGTAGACAGTCTAGCTACACTAACATACAGTATAGGAAAACTAATAGACCGTGTAGCTATATTGATAGACAATCTAGCTACTCTAATAGACAGTCTAGCTACACTAATAGACAGTCTAGGAACACTAATAGACAATGTAGCTACACTAGTAGACAGTCTAGCTACACTAACAGACAGTATAGGAAAACTAATAGACAGTGTAGCTATATTGATAGACAATCTAGCTACACTAATAGACAGTCTAGGAACACTATTAGACAGTGTAGCTACACTAATAGACAGTCTAGCTACACGAACAGACAGTATATGAACACTAATAGACAGTGTAGCTACTCTAACAGACAGTATAAGAAAATTAACCGACAGTGTAGCTACATTGATAGACAATCTAGCTACACTAGGGAGCGCAGTGGCTCAGTGGTAGAGTGCTTGACTCGAGACCGAAGGGTAGCGGGTTTGCGCCTCACCGGCGTCACTGCGTTGTGGTCCTTGGGCAAGACACATTTATCCTAGCTTAGTACTGGTTGAACCCAGGAAGAACCGTCCCGCATAACTGAAAGATTGATGAGTGGACGTAAAGAACCAAATCAAACAAACAAAAACTAGCTACACTAACGGACAGTCTAGGAACATCAATAGACAATGTAGCTACACTAGTAGACAGTCTATTTACACTAACAGACCGTGTATGAAAACTAATAGACAGTGTAGCTATATTGATACACAATTAAGCTACACTTATAGACAGTCTAGGAACACTATTAGACAGTGTAGCTACACTAATAGACAGTCTAGCTACACTAGTAGACAGTCTAGGAACACTATGAGACAGTGTACCTACACTAAAAGACAGTCTATCTACACTAATAGACAGTCTAGGAACACTATTAGACAGTGTAGCTACACTAATAGACAATCTAGCGTCACTAGAAGACAGTCTAGGAACACTATAATACAGTGTAGATACACTGATAGACAGTCTAGCTACACTAACAGACAGTCTATGAACTCTAATAGACAGTGTAGCTAACTAATAGACCGTCGATGAAAACAAATAGACAGGGTAGCTACTCTAACAGACAGTATAAGAAAACTAATAGACAGTGTAGCTACATTGATAGACAATCTAGCTACACTAATAGACATTCTAGGAACACTATTAGACAGTGTAGCTACACTGATAGACAGTCTAGCTACACTAACAGACAGTATATGAACACTATAAGACAGTGTATCTACTCTAACAGAAAGTATAAGAAAACTTATAGACAGTGTAGCTACATTGATCGACAATCTAGCTTCACTAACGGACAGTCTAGGAACATCAATAGACAATCTAGCTATATTAGTAGACAGTCTAGCTACACTAACAGACCGTCTATGAAAACTAATAGACAGTGTAGCTATATTGATACACAATCTAGCTACACTAAGAGACAGTCTAGGAACACTATTAGACAGTGTAGCTACTCTAAAAGACAGTCTAGCTACACTAGTAGACAGTCTAGGAACACTATTAGACAGTGTAGCTACACTAATAGACAATCTAGGAACACTATAAGACAGTGTAGCTACACTAGTAGACAGTCTAGCTACACTAACAGACCGTCTAGGAACACTATTAGAAAGTGTAGCTACACTAATAGACAGTCTAGCTACACTAACAGACAGTCTATGAACTCTAATTGACAGTGTAGCTAACTAATAGATTGTCGATGAAAACAAATAGACAGTGTAGCTACTCTAACATACAGTTCAGGAAAACTAATAGACAGTGTAGCTACATTGATAGACAATCTAGCTGCACTAACGGACAGTCTAGGAACATCAATAGACAATGTAGCTACACTAGTAGACAGTCTAGCTACACTAACATACAGTATAGGAAAACTAATAGACAGTGTAGCTATATTGATAGACAATCTAGCTACTCTAATAGAGAGTCTAGCTACACTAATAGACAGTCTAAGAACACTAATACACAATATAGCTACACTAGTAGACAGTCTAGCTACACTAACAGACAGTATAGGAAAACTTATAGACAGTGTAGCTATATTGATAGGCAATCTAGCTACACTAATAGACAGTCTAGGAACACTATAAGACAGTGTAGCTACACTAATAGACAGTCTAGCTACACGAACAGACAGTATATGAACACTAATAGACAGTGTAGCTACTCTAATAGACAGTATAAGAAAATTAAAAGACAGTGTAGCTACATTGATAGACAATCTAGCTACACTAGTAGACAGTCTAGCTACACTAACAGACCGTCTATGAAAACTAATAGACAGTGTAGCTATATTGATACACAATCTAGCTACACTAATAGACAGTCTAGGAACACTATTAGACAGTGTAGCTACACTAATAGACAGTCTAGCTACACTAGTAGACAGTCTAGGAACACTATTAGACAGTGTAACTACATTTATAGACAGTCTAGCTACACTAACAGACAGTCTAGGAACACTATAAGACAGTGTAGCTAAACTAATAGACAGTCAAGCTACACTAACAGACAGTCTATGAACACTATTAGGCAGTGTAGCTACACTAATAGACAGTCTAGCTACACTAATAGACAGTCTAGGAACACTATAAGACAGTGTAGCTACACTAATAGACAATCTAGCTACACTAATAGACAGTCTAGGAACACTATAAGACAGTGTAGCTACATTAATAGACAGTCTAGCTACACTAACAGACAGTCTATGAACACTAATAGACAGTGTAGCTTCTCTAATAGACCGTCTATGAAAACAAATAGACAGTGTAGCTGCATTGATAAACAATCTAGTTACGCTATCAGACAGTCTAGGAACACTATTAGACAGTGTAGCTACACTAATAGACAGTCTAGGAACACTATTAGACAGTGTAGCTACTCTAATAGACAGTCTAGCTACACTAATAGACAGTCTAGGAACACTATTAGACAGTGTAGCTACACTAATAGACAATCTAGCTACACTAACATACAGTATAGGAAAAGTAATAGAGAGTGTAGCTATATTGATAGACAATCTAGCTACTCTAATAGACAGTCTAGCTACACTATTAGACAGTCTAGGAACACTAATAGACAGTGTAGCTACACTAATAGACAATCTAGCTACACTAATAGACAGTCTAGGAACACTATTAGATAGTGTAGCTACACTGATAGACAGTCTAGCTACACTAACAGACAGTATAAGAA
Source organism: Loripinus fragilis (assembly GCA_964019695.1). NCBI lineage: Eukaryota > Metazoa > Mollusca > Bivalvia > Lucinida > Lucinidae > Loripinus > Loripinus fragilis. The sequence goes on along the minus strand of CAXHUL010000339.1, from coordinate 318,510 downwards.
CACTAATAGACAGTGTAGCTATTCTAACAGACAGTATAAGAAAACTAATAGACAGTGTAGCTACATTGATCGACAATCTAGCTTCACTAACGGACAGTCTAGGAACATCAATAGACAATGTAGCTATACAAGTAGACAGTCTAGCTACACTAACAGACCGTCTATGAAAACTAATAGACAGTGTAGCTATATTGATAGACAATCTAGCTACACTAATAGACAGTCTAGGAACACTATTAGACAGTGTAGCTACTCTAATAGACAGTCTAGCTACACTAGTAGACAGTCTAGGAACACTATTAGACAGTGTAACTACACTAATAGACAATCTAGCTACACTAATAGACAGTCTAGGAACACTATAAGACAGTGTAGCTACACTAATAGACAGTCTAGCTACACTAACAGACAGTCTATGAACACTAATAAGCAGTGTAGCTACACTAATAGACAGTCTAGGAACACTATAAGACAGTGTAGCTACACTAATAGACAATCTAGCTACACTAATAGACAGTCTAGGAACACTATAAGACAGTGAAGCTACATTAATAGACAGTCTAGCTACACTAACAGACAGTCTATGAACACTTATAGACAGTGTAGCTTCTCTAATAGACCGTCTATGAAAACAAATAGACAGTGTAGCTACATTGATAAACAATCTAGTTACGCTAACAGACAGTCTAGGAACACTATTAGACAGTGTAGCTACACTAATAGACAGTCTAGGAACACTATTAGACAGTGTAGCTACTCCTATAGACAATCTAGCTACACTAATATACAGTCTAGGAACACTATTAGACAGTGTAGCTACACTAGTAGACAGTCTAGCTACACTAATAGACAGTCTAGGAACACTATTAGACAGTGTAGCTACACTAATAGACAGTCTAGCTACACTAACAGACAGTCTATGAACTCTAATAGACAGTGTAGCTAACTAATAGACCGTCGATGAAAACAAATAGACAGTGTAGCTACTCTAACAGACAGTATAAGAAGACTAATAGACAGTGTAGCTACATTGATAGACAATCTAGCTACACTAATGGACAGTCTAGGAGCATCAATAGACAATGTAACTACACTAGTAGACAGGCTAGCTACACTAACATACAGTATAGGAAAAGTAATAGACAGTGTAGCTATATTGATAGACAATCTAGCTACTCTAATAGACAGTCTAGCTACACTAATAGACAGTCTAGGAACACTAATAGACAGTGTAGCTACACTAATAGACAGTCTAGCTACACGAACAGACAGTCTATGAACTCTAATAGACAGTGTAGCTAACTAATAGACCGTCGATAAAAAAATAATAGACAGTGTAGCTACTCTAACAGACAGTATAAGAAAACTTATAGACAGTGTAGCTAAATTGATAGACAATCTAGCTACACTAAAGGACAGTCTAAGAACATCAATAGACAATGTAGCTACACTAGTAGACAGTCTAGCTACACTAACATACAGTATAGGAAAACTAATAGACAGTGTAGCTATATTGATAGACAATCTAGCTACTCTAATAGACAGTCTAGCTACACTAATAGACAGTCTAGGAACACTAATAGACAATGTAGCTACACTAGTAGACAGTCTAGCTACACTAACAGACAGTATAGGAAAACTAATAGACAGTGTAGCTATATTGATAGATAATCTAGCTACACTAATAGACAGTCTAGGAACACTATTAGACATGTAGCTACACTAATAGACAGGCTAGTTACACGAACAGACAGTATATGAACACTAATAGACAGTGTAGCTACTCTAACAGACAGTATAAGAAAATTAAAAGACAGTGTAGCTACATTGATAGACAATCTAACTACACTAACGGACAGTCTAGGAACATCAATAGACAATGTAGCTACACTAATAGACAGTCTAGCTACACTAACAGACCGTCTATGAAAACTAGTAGACAGTGTAGCTATATTGATACACAATCTAGCTACACTAATAGACAGTCTAGGAACACTATTAGACAGTGTAGCTTCTCTAAAAGACAGTCTGTCTACACTAGTAGACAGTCTAGGAACTCTATTAGACAGTGTAGCTACACTAATAGACAATCTAGCTACACTAATAGACAGTCTAGAAACACTATAAGACAGTGTAGCTACACTAATAGACAGTCTAGCTACACTAACAGACAGTCTATGAACACTAATAGACAGTGTAGCTACACTAATAGACAGTCTAGCTACACTAATAGACAGTCCAGGAACACTATAAGACAGTGTAGCTACACTAATAGACAATCTGGCTTCACTAATAGACAGTCTAGGAACACTATTAGACAGTGTAGCTACACTAATAGACAGTCTAGCTACACGAACAGACAGTATAAGAAAATTAAAAGACAGTGTAGCTACATTGATAGATAATCTAGCTTCACTAACGGACAGTCTAGGAACATCAATAGACAATGTAGCTACACTAGTAGACAGTCTAGCTACACTAACAGACCGTCTATGAAAACTAATAGACAGTGTAGCTATATTGATAGACAATCTAGCTACACTAATAGACAGTCTAGGAACACTATAAGACAGTGTAGCTACTCTAATAGACAGTCTTGCTACACTAGTAGACAGTCTAGGAACACTATTAGACAGTGTAGCTACACTAATAGACAATCTAGCTACACTAATAGACAGTCTAGGAACACTATAAGACAGTGTAGCTACACTAATAGACAGTCTAGCTACACTAACAGACAGTCTATGAACACTAATAGGCAGTGTAGCTAAACTAATAGACAGTCTAGCTACACTAATAGACAGTCTAGGAACACTATAAGACAATGTAGCTACACTAATAGACAATCTAGCTACACTAATAGACAGTCTAGGAACACTACAAGACAGTGTAGCTACATTAATAGACAGTCTAGCTACACTAACAGACAGTCTATGAACACTAATAGACAGTGTAGCTTCTCTAATAGACCGTCTTTGAAAACAAATAGACAGTGTAGCTACATTGATAAACAATCTAGTTACGCTAACAGACAGTCTAGGAACACTATTAGACAGTGTAGCTACACTAATGGACAGTCTAGGAAAAGTAAGTAATGGTGCAAAGATCAGGAATCGATACAATCAAGTACCACACCTGACCCAGGATACCAATGGGAAAGTGACAAACTCACAGAAGACATCACAAACGAGAGCCAAGAGGTCAGCCCTTTCCCAGCAGGTGACCACAAAGCACATATAAACAGACGCGCACAAAACATAGCAAACACAAGACAGAACAAAAACATAAAAGATCCACAAAAGAAGTACCGCCTTGGAACGGTCAGTAAAATATTTTACTGGAACACTATTAGACAGTGTAGCTACTCTAATAGACAGTATAGCTACACTAATAGACAGTCTATGAACACTATTAGACAGTGTAGCTATCTAATAGACAGTCTAGCTACACTAATAGACAGTCTAGGAACACTATTAGACAGTGTAGCTACACTAATAGACAGTCTAGCTACACTAATAGACAGTCTAGGAACACTAATAGACAGCGTAGCTACAATAGTAGACAGTCTAGCTACACTAATAGACAGTCTAGGAACACTATAAGACAGTGTAGCTACACTAATAGACAGTCTAGCTACACGAACAGACAGTCTATGAACTCTAATAGACAGTGTAGCTAACTAATAGACCGTCGATGAAAACAAATAGACAGTGTAGCTACTCTAACAGACAGTATAAGAAAACTTATGGACAGTGTAGCTACATTGATAGACAATCTAGCTACACTAATGGACAGTCTAGGAACATCAATAGACAATGTAACTACACTAGTAGACAGTCTAGCTACACTAACATACAGTATAGGAAAACTAATAGACAGTGTAGCTATATTGATAGACAATCTAGCTACTCTAATAGACAGTCTAGCTACACTAATAGACAGTCTAGGAACACTAATAGACAATGTAGCTACACTAGTAGACAGTCTAGCTACATTAACAGACAGTATAGGAAAACTAATAGACAGTGTAGCTATATTGATAGACAATCTAGCTACACTAATAGACAGTCTAGGAACACTATTAGACAGTGTAGCTACACTAATAGACAGTCTACCTACACGAACAGACAGTATATGAACACTAATAGACAGTGTAGCTACTCTAACAGACCGTATAAGAAAATTAAAAGACAGTGTAGCTACATTGATAGACAATCTAGCTTCACTAACAGACAGTCTAGGAACATCAATAGACAATGTAGCTACACTAGTAGACAGTCTAGCTACACTAACAGACCGTCTATGAAAACTAATAGACAGTGTAGCTATATTGATACACAATATACCTACACTAATAGACAGTCTAGGAACACTATTAGACAGTGTAGCTACTCTAATAGACAGTCTGGCTACACTAGTAGACAGTCTAGACACACTATTAGACAGTGTAGCTACACTAATAGACAGTCTAGGAACACTACAAGACAGTGTAGCTACATTAATAGACAGTCTAGCTACACTAACAGACAGTCTATGAACACTAATAGACAGTGTAGCGTCTCTAATAGACCGTCTATGAAAACAAATAGACAGTGTAGCTACATTGATAAACAATCTAGTTACGCTAACAGACAGTCTAGGAACACTATTAGACAGTGTAGCTACACTAATAGACAGTCTAGGAAAAGTAAGTAATGGTGCAAAGATCAGGAATCGATACAATCAAGTACCACACCTGACCCAGGATACCAATGGGAAAGTGACAAACTCACAGAAGACATCACAAACGAGAGCCAAGAGGTCAGCCCTTTCCCAGCAGGTGACCACAAAGCACATATAAACAGACGCGCACAAAACATAGCAAACACAAGACAGAACAAAAACATAAAAGATCCACAAAAGAAGTACCGCCTTGGAACGGTCAGTAAAATATTTTACTGGAACACTATTAGACAGTGTAGCTACTCTAATAGACAGTCTAGCTACACTAATAGACAGTCTATGAACACTATTAGACAGTGTAGCTATCTAATAGACAGTCTAGCTACATTAATAGACAGTCTAGGAACACTATTAGACAGTGTAGCTACACTAATAGACAGTCTAGCTACACTAATAGACAGTCTAGGAACACTAATAGACAGCGTAGCTACAATAGTAGACAGTCTAGCTACACTAATAGACAGTCTAGGAACACTATAAGACAGTGTAGCTACACTAATAGACAGTCTAGCTACACTAACAGACAGTCTATGAACACTAATAGACAGTGTAGCTACACTAATAGACAGTCTAGCTACACTAATAGACAGTCTAGGAACACTTTAAGACAGTGTAGCTACACTAATAGACAATCTAGCTAAACTAATAGACAGCCTAGGAACACAATAAGACAGTGTAGCTACATTAATAGACAGTCTAGCTACACTAACAGACAGTCTATGAACACTAATAGACAGTGTAGCCTTTCTAATAGACCGTCTATGAAAACAAATAGACAGTGTAGCTACATTGATAACAATCTAGTTACGCTAACAGACAGTCTAGGAACACTATTAGACAGTGTAGCTACACTAATAGACAGTCTAGGAACACTATTAGACAGTGTAGCTACTCTAATAGACAGTCTAGCTACACTAATAGACAGCCTAGGAAAACTATTAGACAGTGTAACTACACTAATAGACAGTGTAGCTACACTAATAGACAGTCTAGGAACACTATAAGACTGTGTAGCTACACTAGTAGACAGTCTAGCTACACTAACAGACAGTCTAGGAACACTATTAGACAGTGTAGCTACACTAATAGACAGTCTAGTTACACTAACAGACAGTCTATGAACTCTAATAGACAGTGTAGCTAACTAATAGACCGTCGATGAAAACAAATAGACAGTGTAGCTACTCTAACAGACAGTATAAGAAAACTAATAGACAGTGTAGCTACATTGATAGACAATCTAGCTACACTAACGGACAGTCTAGGAACATCAATAGACAATGTAGCTACACCAGTAGACAATCTAGATACACTAACATACAGTATAGGAAAACTAATAGACAGTGTAGCTATATTGATAGACAAATCTAGCTACTCTAATAGACAGTCTAGCTACACTAATAGACAGTCTAGAAACACTAATAGACAATGTAGCTACACTAGTAGACAGTCTAGCTACACTAACAGACAGTATAGGAAAACTAATAGACAGTGTAGCTATATTGATTGACAATCTAGCTACACTAATAGACAGTATATGAACACTAATAGACAGTGTAGCTACTCTAATAGACAGTATAAGAAAATTAAAAGACAGTGTAGCTACATTGATAGACAATCTAGCTACACTAACGGACAGTCTAGGAACATCAATAGACAATGTAGCTACACTAGTAGACAGTCTAGCTACACTAACAGACCGTCTATGAAAACTAATAGACAGTGTAGCTATATTGATACATAATCTAGCTACACTAATAGAAAGTCTAGGAACACTATTAGACAGTGTAGCTACACTAATAGACAGTCTTACTACTCTAGTAGACAGTCTAGGAACACTATTAGACAGTGTAGCTATATTGATAGACAATCTAGCTACTCTAATAGAGAGTCTAGCAACACTAATAGACAGTCTAGGAACACTAATAGACAATGTAGCTACACTAGTAGACAATCTAGCTACACTAACAGACAGTATAGGAAAACTAATAGACAGTGTAGCTATATTGATAGACAATCTGGCTACACTAATAGACAGTCTAGGAACACTATTAGACAGTGTAGCTACACTAATAGACAGTCTAGCTACACTAGTAGACAGTCTAGAAACACTATAAGACAGTGTAGCTACACTAATAGACAATCTAGCTACACTAATAGACAGTGTAGCTACTCTAATAGACAGTCTAGCTATGCTAATAGACAGTCTAGGACAATCTAGCTTCACTAATAGACAGTCTAGGAACACTGTTAGACAGTGTAGCTACACTGATAGACAGTCTAGCTACACTAACAGACAGTATATGAACACTAATAGACAGTGTATCTACTCTAACAGAAAGTATAAGAAACCTAATAGACAGTGTAGCTACATTGATCGACAATCTAGCTTCACTAACGGACAGTCTAGGAACATCAATAGACAATGTAGCTATACTAGTAGACAGTCTAGCTACACTAACAGACCGTCTATGAAAACTAATAGACAGTCTAGCTATATTGATAGACAATCTAGCTACACTAATAGACAGTCTAGGAACACTATAAGACAGTGTAGCTACTCTAATAGACAGTCTTGCTACACTAGTAGACAGTCTAGGAACACTATTAGACAGTGTAGCTACACTAATAGACAATCTAGCTAAACTATTAGACAGTCTAGGAACACTATAAGACAGTGTAGCTACACAAATAGGCAATCTAGCTACACTAATAGACAGTCTAGGAACACTATAAGACAGTGTAGCTACATTAATAGACAGTCTAGCTACACTAACAGACAGTCTATGAACACTAATGGACAGTGTAGCTTCTCTAATAGACCGTCTATGAAAACAAATAGACAGTGTAGCTACATTGATAAACAATCTAGTTACGCTACCAGACAGTCTAGGAACACTATTAGACAGTGTAGCTACACTAATAGACAGTCTAGGAACACTATTAGACAGTGTAGCTACACTAGTAGACTTTCTAGCTACACTAATAGACAGTCTAGGAAAACTATTAGACAGTGTAGCTACACTAATAGACAGTGTAGCTACACTAATAGACAGTCTAGGAACACTACAAGACAGTGTAGCTACATTAATAGACAGTCTAGCTACACTAACAGACAGTCTATGAACACTAATAGACAGTGTAGCTTCTCTAATAGACCGTCTATGAAAACAAATAGACAGTGTAGCTACATTGATAAACAATCTAGTTACGCTAACAGACAGTCTAGGAACACTATTAGACAGTGTAGCTACACTAATAGACAGTCTAGGAAAAGTAAGTAATGGTGAAAAGATCAGGAATCGATACAATCAAGTACCACACCTGACCCAGGATACCAATGGGAAAGTGACAAACTCACAGAAGACATCACAAACGAGAGCCAAGAGGTCAGCCCTTTCCCAGCAGGTGACCACAAAGCACATATAAACAGACGCGCACAAAACATAGCAAACACAAGACAGAACAAAAACATAAAAGATCCACAAAAGAAGTACCGCCTTGGAACGGTCAGTAAAATATTTTACTGGAACACTATTAGACAGTGTAGCTACTCTAATAGACAGTCTAGCTACACTAATAGACTGTCTATGAACACTATTAGACAGTGTAGCTATCTAATAGACAGTCTAGCTACACTAATATACAGTCAAGGAACACTATTAGACAGTGTAGCTACACTAATAGACAGTCTAGCTACACTAATAGACAGTCTAGGAACACTAACAGACAGCGTAGCTACAATAGTAGACAGTCTAACTACACTAATAGACAGTCTAGGAACACTATTAGACAGTGTAGCTACACTAATAGACAGTCTAGCTACACGAACAGACAGTCTATGAACTCTAATAGACAGTGTAGCTAACTAATAGACCGTCGATGAAAACAAATAGACAGTGTAGCTACTCTAACAGACAGTATAAGAAAACTTATGGACAGTGTAACTACATTGATAGACAATCTAGCTACACTAATGGACAGTCTAGGAACATCAATAGACAATGTAGCTACACTAGTAGACAGTCTAGCTACACTAACATACAGTATAGGAAAACTAATAGACAGTGTAGCTATATCGATAGACAATCTAGCTACTCTAATAGACAGTCTAGCTACACTAATAGACAGTCTAGGAACACTAATAGACAATGTAGCTAAACTAGTAGACAGTCTAGCTACATTAACAGACAGTATAGGAAAACTAATAGACAGTGTAGCTATATTGATAGACAATCTAGCTACACTAATAGACAGTCTAGGAACACTATTAGACAATGTAGCTACACTAATAGACAGTCTACCTACACGAACAGACAGTATATGAACACTAATAGACAGTGTAGCTACTCTAACAGACCGTATAAGAAAATTAAAAGACAGTGTAGCTACATTGATAGACAATCTAGCTTCACTAACAGACAGTCTAGGAACATCAATAGACAATGTAGCTACACTAGTAGACAGTCTAGCTACACTAACAGACCGTCTATGAAAACTAATAGACAGTGTAGCTATATTGATACACAATCTAGCTACACTAATAGACAGTCTAGGAACACTATTAGACAGTGTAGCTACTCTAATAGACAGTCTGGCTACACTAGTAGACAGTCTAGACTAACTATTAGACAGTGTAGCTACACTAATAGACAGTCTAGCTACACTAATAGACAGTCTAGGAACACTATAAGACAGTGTAGCTACACTAATAGACAGTCTAGCTACACTAACAGACAGTCTATGAACACTAATAGACAGTGTAGCTACACTAATAGACAGTCTAGCTACACTAATAGACAGTCTATGAACACTATAAGACAGTGTAGCTACACTAATAGACAATCTAGCTAAACTAATAGACAGCCTAGGAACACAATAAGACAGTGTAGCTACATTAATAGACAGTCTAGCTACACTAACAGACAGTCTATGAACACTAATAGACAGTGTAGCCTTTCTAATAGACCGTCTATGAAAACAAATAGACAGTGTAGCTACATTGATAACAATTTAGTTACGCTAACAGACAGTCTAGGAACACTATTAGACAGTGTAGCTACACTAATAGACAGTCTAGGAACACTATTAGACAGTGTAGCTACTCTAATTGACAGTCTAACTACACTAATAGACAGTCTAGGAAAACTATTAGACAGTGTAGCTACACTAATAGACAGTGTAGCTACACTAATAGACAGTCTAGGAACACTATAAGACTGTGTAGCTACACTAGTAGACAGTCTAGCTACACTAACAGACAGTCTAGGAACACTATTAGACAGTGTAGCTACACTAATAGACAGTCTAGTTACACTAACAGACAGTCTATGAACTCTAATAGACAGTGTAGCTAACTAATAGACCGTCGATGAAAACAAATAGACAGTGTAGCTACTCTAACAGACAGTATAAGAAAACTAATAGACAGTGTAGCTACATTGATAGACAATCTAGCTACACTAACGGACAGTCTAGGAACATCAATAGACAATGTAGCTACACCAGTAGACAGTCTAGATACACTAACATACAGTATAGGAAAACTTATAGACAGTGTAGCTATATTGATAGACAAATCTAGCTACTCTAATAGACAGTCTAGCTACACTAATAGACAGTCTAGAAACACTAATAGACAATGTAGCTACACTAGTAGACAGTCTTGCTACACTAACAGACAGTATAGGAAAACTAATAGACAGTGTAGCTATATTGATTGACAATCTAGCTACACTAATAGACAGTCTAGGAACACTATTAGACAGTGTAGCTACACTAATAGACAGTCTAGCTACACGAACAGACAGTATATGAACACTAATAGAAAGTGTAGCTACTCTAATAGACAGTATAAGAAAATTAAAAGACAGTGTAGCTACATTGATAGACAATCTAGCTACACTAACGGACAGTCTAGGAACATCAATAGACAATGTAGCTACACTAGTAGACAGTCTAGCTACACTAACAGACCGTCTATGAAAACTAATAGACAGTGTAGCTATATTGATACATAATCTAGCTACACTAATAGAAAGTCTAGGAACACTATTAGACAATGTAGCTACACTAATAGACAGTCTAACTACTCTAGTAGACAGTCTAGGAACACTATTAGACAGTGTAGCTATATTGATAGACAATCTAGCTACTCTAATAGACAGTCTAGCAACACTAATAGACAGTCTAGGAACACTAATAGACAATGTAGCTACACTAGTAGACAATCTAGCTACACTAACAGACAGTATAGGAAAACTAATAGACAGTGTAGCTATATTGATAGACAATCTAGCTACACTAATAGACAGTCTAGGAACACTATTAGACAGTGTAGCTACACTAATAGACAGTCTAGCTACACTAGTAGACAGTCTAGAAACACTATAAGACAGTGTAGCTACACTAATAGACAATCTAGCTACACTAATAGACAGTGTAGCTACTCTAATAGACAGTCTAGCTATACTAATAGACAGTCTAGGACAATCTAGCTTCACTAATAGACAGTCTAGGAACACTATTAGACAGTGTAGCTACACTGATAGACAGTCTAGCTACACTAACAGACAGTATATGAACACTAATAGACAGTGTATCTACTCTAACAGAAAGTATAAGAAACCTAATAGACAGTGTAGCTACATTGATCGACAATCTAGCTTCACTAACGGACAGTCTAGGAACATCAATAGACAATGTAGCTATACTAGTAGACAGTCTAGCTACACTAACAGACCGTCTATGAAAACTAATAGACATTCTAGCTATATTGATAGACAATCTAGCTACACTAATAGACAGTCTAGGAACACTATAAGACAGTGTAGCTACTCTAATAGACAGTCTTGCTACACTAGTAGACAGTCTAGGAACACTATTAGACAGTGTAGCTACACTAATAGACAGTCTAGCTACACTATTAGACAGTCTAGGAACACTATAAGACAGTGTAGCTACACAAATAGGCAATCTAGCTACACTAATAGACAGTCTAGGAACACTATAAGACAGTGTAGCTACATTAATAGACAGTCTAGCTACACTAACAGACAGTCTATGAACACTAATAGACAGTGTAGCTTCTCTAATAGACCGTCTATGACAACAAATAGACAGTGTAGCTACATTGATAAACAATCTAGTTACGCTACCAGACAGTCTATGAACACTATTAGACAGTGTAGCTACACTAATAGACAGTCTAGGAACACTATTAGACAGTGTAGCTACTCTAATAGACAGTCTAGCTACACTAATAGACAGTCTAGGAAAACTATTAGACAGTGTAGCTACACTAGTAGACTTTCTAGCTACACTAATAGACAGTCTAGGAACACTAATATACAATGTAGCTACACTAGTAGACAGTCTAGCTACACTAACAGACAGTATACGAAAACTAATAGACAGTGTAGCTATATTGATAGACAATCTAGCTACTCTAATAGACAGTCTAGCTACACTAATAGACAGTCTAGGAACACTATTAGACAATGTAGCTACACTAGTAGACAGTCTAGCTACACTAACAGACAGTATAGGAAAACTAATAGACAGTGTAGCTATATTGATAGACAATCTAGCTACACTAATAGACAGTCTATGAACACTAATAGACAGTGTAGCTACACTAATAGACAGTCTAGCTACACGAACAGACAGTTTATGAACACTAATACACAGTGTAGCTACTCTAACTTACAGTATAAGAAAATTAAAAGACAGTGTAGCTACATTGATAGACAATCTAGCTACACTAACGGACAGTCTAGGAACATCAATAGACAATGTAGCTACACTAACAGACAGTCTAGCTACACTAACAGACCGTCTATGAAAACTAATAGACAGTGTAGCTATATTGATACACAATCTAGCTACACTAATAGACAGTCTAGGAACACTATTAGACAGTGTAGCTACTCTAATAGACAGTCTAGCTACACTAAAAGACAGTCTAGGAACACTATAAGACAGTGTAGCTACACTAATAGACAATCTAGCTACACTAATAGAAAGTCTAGGAACACTATAAGACAGTGAAGCTACATTAATAGACAGTCTAGCTACACTAACAGACAGTCTATGAACACTAATAGACAGTGTAGCTTCTCTTATAGACCGTCTATGAAAACAAATAGACAGTGTAGCTACATTGATAAACAATCTAGCTACGCTAACAGACAGTCTAGGAACACTATTAGACAGTGTAGCTACACTAGTAGACAGTCTAGCTACACTAATAGACAGTCTAGCTACACTAATAGACAGTCTAGGAACACTATTAGACAGTGTAGCTACACTAGTAGACAGTCTAGCTACACTAATAGACAGCCTAGGAACACTATTAGACAGTGTAGCTACACTAATAGACAGTCTAGGAACACTATTAGACAGTGTAGCTACTCTAATAGACAGTCTAGCTACACTAATAGACAGTCTAGGACAATCTAGCTACACCAATAGACAGTCTAGGAACACTATTAGACAGTGCAGCTACACTGATAAACGTCTAGCTACACTAATAGACTGTATATGAACACTAATAGACAGTGTATCTACTCTAACAGAAAGTATAAGAAAACTAAAAGACAGTGTAGCTACATTGATCGACAATCTAGCTTCACTAACGGACAGTCTAGGAACATCAATAGACAATGTAGCTTTACTAGTAGACAGTCTAGCTACACTAACAGACCGTCTATGAAAACTAATAGACAGTGTAGCTATATTGATAGACAATCTAGCTACACTAATAGACAGTCAAGGAACACTATAAGACAGAGTAGCTACTCTAATAGACAGTCTTGCTACACTAGTAGACAGTCTAGGAACACTATTAGACAGTGTAGCTACACTAATAGACAATCTAGCTACACTAATAGACAGTCTAGGAACACTATAAGACAGTGTAGCTACACTAATAGACAGTCTAGCTACACTAACAGACAGTCTATGAACACTAATAGGCAGTGTAGCTAAACTAATAGACAGTCTAGCTACACTAATAGACAGTCTAGAAACACTATAAGACAGTGTAGCTACACTAATAGACAATCTAGCTACACTAATAGACAGTCTAGGAACACTATAAGACAGTGTAGCTACATTAATAGACAGTCTAGTTACGCTAACAGACAGTCTAGGAACACTATTAGACAGTGTAACTACACTAATAGACAGTCTAGGAACACTATTAGACAGTGTAGCTACTCTAATAGACAGTCTAGCTACACTAATAGACAGTCTATGAACACTATTAGACAGAGTAGCTATCTAATAGACAGTCTAGCTACACTAATAGACAGTCTAGGAACACTATTAGACAGTGTAGCTACACTAATAGACAGTCTAGCTACACTAATAGACAGTCTAGGAACACTAATAGACAGCGTATCCACACTAGTAGACAGTCTAGCTACACTAATAGACAGTCTAGGAACACTATTAGACAGTGTAGCTACACTAATAGAGAGTCTAGCTACACGAACAGACAGTCTATGAACTCTAATAGACAGTGTAGCTAGACAGTGTAGCTTACTAATAGACCGTCGATGAAAACAAATAGACAGTGTAGCTACTCTAACAGACAGTATAAGAAAACTTATGGACAGTGTAGCTACATTGATAGACAATCTAGCTACACTAATGGACAGTCTAGGAACATCAATAGACAATGTAGCTACACTAGTAGACAGTCTAGCTACATTAACAGACAGTATAGGAAAACTAATAGACAGTGTAGCTATATTGATAGACAATCTAGCTACACTAATAGACAGTCTAGGAACACTATTAGACAGTGTAGCTACACTAATAGACAGTCTAGCTACACGAACAGACAGTATATGAACACTAATAGACAGTGTAGCTACTCTAACAGACCGTATAAGAAAATTAAAAGACAGAGTAGCTACATTGATAGACAATCTAGCTTCACTAACAGACAGTCTTGGAACATAAATAGACAATGTAGCTACACTAGTAGTCAGTCTAGCTACACTAACAGACCGTCTATGAAAACTAATAGACAGTGTAGCTATATTGATACACAATCTAGCTACACTAATAGACAGTCTAGGAACACTATCAGACAGTGTAGCTACTCTAATAGACAGTCTGGCTACACTAGTAGACAGTCTAGACACACTATTAGACAGTGTCGCTACACTAATAGACAGTCTAGCTACACTAATAGACAGTCTAGGAACACTATAAGACAGTGTAGCTACACTAATAGACAGTCTAGCTACACTAACAGACAGTCTATGAACACTAATAGACAGTGTAGCTACACTTATAGACAGTCTAGCTACACTAATAGACAGTCTAGGAACACTATAAGACAGTGTAGCTACACTAATAGACAATCTAGCTACACTTATAGACAGTCTAGGAACACAATAAGACAGTGTAGCTACATTAATAGACAGTCTAGCTACACTAACAGACAGTCTATGAACACAAATAGACAGTGTAGCCTTTCTAATAGACCGTCTATGAAAAAAAATAGACAGTGTAGCTACATTGATAAACAATCTAGTTACGCTAACAGACAGTCTAAGAACACTATTAGACAGTGTAGCTACACTAATAGACAGTCTAGGAACACTATTAGACAGTGTAGCTACTCTAATAGACAGTCTAGCTACACTAATAGACAGTCTAGGAAAACTATTAGACAGTGCAGCTACACTAATAGACAGTCTAGGAACACTATAAGACTGTGTAGCTACACTAGTAGAGAGTCTAGCTACACTAACAGACAGTCTAGGAACACTATTAGACAGTGTAGCTACACTAATAGACAGTCTAGCTACACGAACAGACAGTCTAGGAACACTAATAGACAGTGTAGCTACTCTAATAGACAGTATAAGAAAATTAAAAGACAGTGTAGCTACATTGATAGACAATCTAGCTACACTAACGGACAGTCTAGGAACATCAATAGACAATGTAGCTACACTAGTAGACAGTCTAGCTACACTAACAGACCGTCTATGAAAACTAGTAGACAGTGTAGCTATATTGATACATAATCTAGCTACACTAATAGACAGTCTAGGAACACTATTAGACAGTGTAGCTACACTAATAGACAGTCTAACTACTCTAGTAGACAGTATAGGAACACTATTAGACAGTGTAGCTATATTGATAGACAATCTAGCTACTCTAATAGACAGTCTAGCAACACTAATAGACAGTCTAGGAACACTAATAGACAATGTAGCTACACTAGTAGACAATCTAGCTACACTAACAGACAGTATAGGAAAACTAATAGACAGTGTAGCTATATTAATAGACAATCTAGCTACACTAATAGACAGTCTAGGAACACTATTAGACAGTGTAGCTGCACTAATAGACAGTCTAGCTACACTAGTAGACAGTCTAGAAACACCATAAGACAGTGTAGCTACACTAATAGACAATCTAGCTACACTACAAGACAGTGTAGCTACTCTAATAGACAGTCTAGCTACACTAATAGACAGTCTAGGACAATCTAGCTACACTAATAGACAGTCTAGGAACACTATTAGACAGTGTAGCTACACTGATAGACAGTCTAGCTACACTAACAGACAGTATATGAACACTAATAGACAGTGTATCTACTCTAACAGAAAGTATAAGAAACCTAATAGACAGTGTAGCTACATTGATCGACAATCTAGCTTCACTAACGGACAGTCTAGGAACATCAATAGACAATGTAGCTATACTAGTAGACAGTCTAGCTACACTAACAGACCGTCTATGAAAACTAATAGACAGTCTAGCTATATTGATAGACAATCTAGCTACACTAATAGACAGTCTAGGAACACTATAAGACAGTGTAGCTACTCTAATAGACAGTCTTGCTACACTAGTAGACAGTCTAGGAACACTATAAGACAGTGTAGCTACACTAATAGACAATCTAGCTACACTAATAGACAGTCTAGGAACACTATAAGACAGTGTAGCTACACTAAAAGACAATCTAGCTACACTAATAGACAGTCTAGGAACACTATAAGACAGTGTAGCTACATTAATAGACAGTCTAGCTACACTAACAGACAGTCTATGAACACTAATAGACAGTTTAGCTTCTCTAATAGACCGTCTATGAATCAAATAGACAATGTAGCTACATTGATAAACAATCTAGTTACGCTACCAGACAGTCTAGGAACACTTTTAGACAGTGTAGCTACTCTAATAGACAGTCTAGCTACACTAATAGACAGTCTAGGAACACTATTAGACAGTGAAGCTACACTAGTAGACATTCTAGCTACACTAATAGACAGTCTAGGAACACTAATATAAAATGTAGCTACTCTAGTAGACAGTCTAGCTACACTAACAGACAGTATAGGAAAACTAATAGACAGTGTAGCTATATTGATAGACAATCTAGCTACTCTTATAGACAGTCTAGCTACACTAAAAGACAGTATAGGAACACTAATAGACAATGTAGCTACACTAGTAGACAGTCTAGCTACACTAACGGACAGTATAGGAAAACTAATAGACAGTGTAGCTATATTGATAGACAATCTAGCTACACTAATTGACAGTCTATGAACACTAATACACAGTGTAGCTACACTAATAGACAGTCTAGCTACACTAACGGACAGTATAGGAAAACTAATAGACAGTGTAGCTATATTGATAGACAATCTAGCTACACTAATTGACAGTCTATGAACACTAATACACAGTGTAGCTACTCTAACAGACAGTATAAGAAAATTAAAAGACAGTGTAGCTACATTGATAGACAATCTAGCTACACTAACGGACAGTCTAAGAACATCAATAGACAATGTAGCTACACTTACAGACAGTCTAGCTACACTAACAGACCGTCTATGAAAACTAATAGACAGTATAGCTATATTGATACACAATCTAGCTACACTAATAGACAGTCTAGGAACACTATAAGACAGTTTAGCTTCTCTAATAGACAGCCTAGCTACACTAATTTACAGACTAGGAACACTATAAGACAGTTTAGCTACACTAATAGACAATCTAACTACACTAATAGACTGTCTAGGAACACTATAAGACATTATAGCTACATTAATAGACAGTCTAGCTACACTAACAGACAGTCTATGAACACTAATAGACAGTGTAGCTTCTCTAATAGACCGTCTATGAAAACAAGTAGACAGTGTAGCTACATTGATAAACAATCTAGTTACGCTAACAGACAGTCTAGGAACACTATTAGTGTAGCTACACTAATAGACAGTCTATCTACACTAACAGACAGTCTATGAACTCTAATAGACAGTGTAGCTAACTAATAGACCGTCGATGAAAACAAATAGCTTCTGTAGCTACATTGATAAACAATCTAGTTACGCTAACAGACAGTCTAGGAACACTATTAGTGTAGCTACACTAATAGACAGTCTATCTACACTAACAGACAGTCTATGAACTCTAATAGACAGTGTAGCTAACTAATAGACCGTCGATGAAAACAAATAGACAGTGTAGCTTCTCTAACAGACAGTATAAGAAACTAATAGACAGTGTAGCTACATTGATAGACAATCTAGCTACACTAACGGAAAGTCTAGGAACATCAATAGACAATGTAGCTACACTAGTAGACAGTCTAGCTACACTAACAGACAGTCTATGAACACTAATAGACAATGTAGCTACACTAGTAGACAGTCAAGCTACACTAACAGACAGTATAGGAAAACTAATAGACAGTGTAGCTATATTGATAGACAATCTAGTTACGCTAACAGACAGTCTAGGAACACTATTAGACAGTGTAGCTACACTAGTAGACAGTCTAGCTACACTAATAAACAGTCTAGCTACACTGATAGACAGTCTAGGAACACTATTAGACAGTGTAGCTACACTAGTAGACAGTCTAGCTACACCAATAGACAGTCTAGGAACACTATTAGACAGTGTAGCTACACGAATAGACAGTCTAGCTACACTAACAGACAGTCTATGAACTCTAACAGACAGTATAAGAAAACTAATAGACAGTGTAGCTACATTGATAGACAATCGAGCTACACTAACGGACAGTCTAGGAACATCAATAGACAATGTAACTACACAAGTAGACACTCTAGCTACACTAACATACAGTATAGGAAAAGTAATAGACAGTGTAGCTATATTGATAGACAATCTAGCTACTCTAATAGACAGTCTAGCTAT
Source organism: Loripinus fragilis (assembly GCA_964019695.1). Taxonomy (NCBI): domain Eukaryota; kingdom Metazoa; phylum Mollusca; class Bivalvia; order Lucinida; family Lucinidae; genus Loripinus; species Loripinus fragilis. The sequence goes on along the minus strand of CAXHUL010000339.1, from coordinate 299,562 downwards.
ACTAATAGACAGTCTAGGAAAACTAATACACAGTGTAGCTATATTGATAGACAGTTTAGCTACTTTAATAGACAGTCTAGGAACACTATTAGACAGTGTAGCTACACAAATAGACAGTCTAGCTACACGAACAGACAGTATATGAACACTAATAGACAGTGTAGCTACATTGATAGACAATCTAGCTACACTAACGGACAGTGTAGGAACATCAATAGACAATGTAGCTACACTAGTAGACAGTCTAGCTACACTAACAGACCGTCAATGAAAACTAATAGACAGTGTAGCTATATTGATACACAATCTAGCTACACTAATAGACAGTCTAGGAACACTATTAGACAGTGTAGCTACACTAATAGACAGTCTAACTACACTAGTAGACAGTCTAGGAACACTATTAGACAGTGTAGCTACACTAATAGACAGTCTAGCTACACTAATAGACAGTCTAGGAACACTATTAGACAGTGTAGCTACACTAATAGACAATCTAGCTACACTAATAGACAGTCTAGGAACACTATTAGACAGTGTAGCTACACTAATAGACAGTCTAGCAACACGAACAGACAGTATAAGAAAATTAAAAGACAGTGTAGCTACATTGATAGACAATCTAGCTACACTAACGGACAGTGTAGGAACATAAATAGACAATGTAGCTACACTAGTAGACAGTCTAGCTACACTAACAGACCGTCTATGAAAACTAATAGACAGTGTAGCTATATTGATACACAATCTAGCTACACTAATAGACAGTCTAGGCACACTATTAGACAGTGTAGCTACACTAATAGACAGTCTAACTACACTAGTAGACAGTGTAGGAACACTATTAGACAGTGTAGCTACACTAATAGACAGTCTAGCTACACTAATAGACAGTCTAGGAACACTATTAGACAGTGTAGCTACACTAATAGACAATCTAGCTACACTAATAGACAGTCTAGGAACACTATTAGACAGTGTAGCTACACTGACAGACAGTCTAGCTAAACTAACAGACAGTATATGAACACTAATAGACAGTGTAGCTACTCTAACAGACAGTATAAGAAACAAATAGACAGTGTAGCTACATTGATAGACAATCTAGCTTCACTAACGGACAGTCTAGGAACATCAATAGACAATGTAGCTACACTAGTAGACAGTCTAGCTACACTAACAGACCGTCTATAAAAACTAATAGACAGTGTAGCTATATCGATAGACAATCCAGCTACACTAATTGACAGTCTAGGAACACTATTAGACAGTGTAGCTACTCTAATAGACAGTCAAGCTACACTAGAAGACAGTCTAGGAACACTATGAGACAGTGTAGCTACACTAATAGACAGTCTAGCTACACTAACAGACAGTCTATGAACACTAATAGACAGTGTAACTACACTAATAGACAGTCTAGCTACACTAATAGACAGTCTAGGAATACTATAAGACAGTTTAGCTACACTAATAGACAATCTAGCTACACTAATAGACAGTCTAGGAACACTATAAGACAGTGTAGCTACATTAATAGACAGTCTAGCTACACTAACAGACAGTCTATGAACACTAATAGACAGTGTAGCTTCTCTTATAGACCGTCTATGAAAACAAATAGACAGTGTAGCTACATTGATAAACAAACTAGTTACGCTAACAGACAGTCTAGGAACACTATTAGACAGTGTAGCTACTCTAATATACAGTCTAGCTACACTAATAGACAGTCTAGGAACACTATTAGACAGTGTAGCTACACTAATAGACAGTCTAACTACACTAGTAGACAGTCTAGGAACACTATTAGACAGTGTAGATACACTAATAGACAGTCTGGTTACACTAATAGACAGTCTAGGAACACCATTAGACAGTGTAGCTACACTAATAGACAATCTAGCTACACAAATAGACAGTCTAGGAACACTATTAGACAGTGTAGCTACACTGACGGACAGTTTAGCTAAACTAACAGACAGTATATGAACACTAATAGACAGTGTAGCTACTCTAACAGACAGTATAAGAAACTAATAGACAGTGTAGCTAAATTGATAGACAATCTAGCTTCACTAACGGACAGTCTAGGAACATCAATAGACAATGTAGCTACACTAGTAGACAGTCTAGCTACACTAACAGACCGTCTATAAAAACTAATAGACAGTGTAGCTATATCGATAGACAATCCAGCTACACTAATTGACAGTCTAGGAATACTATTAGACAGTGTAGCTACTCTAATAGACAGTCTAGCTACACTAGTAGACAGTCTAGGAACACTATTAGACAGTGTATCTACACTAATAGACAATCTAGCTACACTAATAGACAGTCTAGGAACACTATAAGACAGTGTAGCTATCTAATAGACAGTCTAGCTACACTAATAGACAGTCTAGGAACACTATTAGACAGTGTAGCTACACTAATAGACAGTCTAGCTACACTAATAGACAGTCTAAGAACACTAATAGACAGTGTAGCTACACTAGTAGACAGTCAAGCTACTCTAATAGACAGTCTAGGAACACTATTAGACAGTGTAGCTACACTAATAGACAGTCTAGCTACACGAACAGACAGTCTATGAACTCTAATAGACAGTGTAGCTAACTAATAGACTGTCGATGAAAACAAATAGACAGTGTAGCTACTCTAACAGACAGTTTAAGAAAACTTATGGACAGTGTAGCTACATTGATAGACAATCTAGCTACACTAATGGACAGTCTAGGAACATCAATAGACAATGTAGCTACACTAGTAGACAGTCTAGCTACACTAACATACAGTATAGGAAAACTAATAGACAGTGTAGCTATATTGATAGACAATCTAGCTACTCTAATAGACAGTCTAGCTACACTAATAGACAGTCTAGGAACACTAATAGACAATGTAGCTACACTAGTAGACAGTCTAGCTACATTAACAGACAGTATAGGAAATCTAACAGACAGTGTAGCTATATTGATAGACAATCTAGCTACACTAATAGACAGTCTAGGAACACTATAAGACAGTGTAGCTACACTAATAGACAGTCTAACTACACTGGTAGACAGTCTAGGAACACTATTAGGCAGCGTAGCTACACTAATAGACAGTCTAGCTACACTAATAGACAGTCTAGGAACACTATTAGACAGTGTAGCTACACTAATAGACAATCTAGCTACACTAATAGACAGTCTAGGAACACTATTAGACAGTGTAGCTACACTAATAGACAGTCTAGCTACACGAACAGACAGTATAAGAAAATTAAAAGACAGTGTAGCTACATTGATAGACAATCTAGCTACACTAACGGACAATGTAGGAACATCAATAGACAATGTAGCTACACTAGTAGACAGTCTAGATACACTAACAGACCGTCTATGAAAACTAATAGACAGTGTAGCTATATTGATACACAATCTAGCTACACTAATAGACAGTCTAGGAACACTATTAGACAGTGTAGCTACACTAATAGACAGTCTAACTACACTAGTAGACAGTCTAGGAACACTATTAGACAGTGTAGCTACACTAATAGACAGTCTAGCTACACTAATAGACAGTCTAGGAACACTATTAGACAGTGTAGCTACACTAATAGACAATCTAGCTACACTAATAGACAGTCTAGGAACACTATTAGACAGTGTAGCTACACTAATAGACAGTCTAGCTACAAGAACAGACAGTATAAGAAAATTAAAAGACAGTGTAGCTACATTGATAGACAATCTAGCTACACTAACGGACAGTGTAGGAACATCAATAGACAATGTAGCTACACTAGTAGACAGTCTAGCTACACTAACAGACCGTCTATGAAAACTAATAGACAGTGTAGCTATATTGATACACAATCTAGCTACACCAATAGACAGTCTAGGAACACTATTACACAGTGTAGCTACACTAATAGACAGTCTAACTACACTAGTAGACAGTCTAGGAACACTATTAGACAGTGTAGCTACACTAATAGACAGTCTAGCTACACTAATAGACAGTCTAGGAACACTATTAGACAGTTTAGCTACACTAATAGACAATCTAGCTACACTAATAGACAGTCTAGGAACACTATTAGACAGTGTAGCTACACTGACCGACAGTCTAGCTAAACTAACAGACAGTATATGAACACTAATAGACAGTGTAGCTACTCTAACAGACAGTATAAGAAACTAATAGACAGTGTAGCTACATTGATAGACAATCTAGCTTCACTAACGGACAGTCTAGGAACATCAATAGACAATGTAGCTACACTAGTAGACAGTCTAGCTACACTAACAGACCGTCTATAAAAACTAATAGACAGTGTAGCTATATCGATAGACAATCCAGCTACACTAATTGACAGTCTAAGAACACTATTAGACAGTGTAGCTACTCTAATAGACAGTCTAGCTACACTAGTAGACAGTCTAGGAACAATATTAGACAGTGTATCTACACTAATAGACAATCTAGCTAAACTAACAGACAGTATATGAACACTAATAGACAGTGTAGCTACTCTAACAGACAGTATAAGAAACTAATAGACAGTGTAGCTACATTGATAGACAATCTAGCTTCACTAACGGACAGTCTAGGAACATCAATAGACAATGTAGCTACACTAGTAGACAGTCTAGCTACACTAACAGACCGTCTATAAAAACTAATAGACAATGTAGCTATATCGATAGACAATCCAGCTACACTAATTGACAGTCTAGGAACACTATTAGACAGTGTAGCTACTCTAATAGACAGTCTAGCTACACTAGTAGACAGTCTAGGAACAATATTAGACAGTGTATCTACACTAATAGACAATCTAGCTACACTAATAGACCGTCTAGGAACACTATAAGACAGTGTAGCTACACTAATAGACATTCTAGCTACACTAACAGACAGTCTATGAACACTAATAGACAGTCTAGCTACACTAATAGACAGTCTAGGAACACTATAAGACAGTGTAGCTACACTAATAGACAATCTAGCTACACTAATAGACAGTCTAGGAACACTATAAGACAGTGTAGCTACATTAATAGACAGTCTAGCTACACTAACAGACAGTCTATGAACACTAATAGACAGTGTAGCTTCTCTTATAGACCGTCTATGAAAACAAATAGACAGTGTAGCTACTCTAACAGACAGTATAAGAAAACTTATGGACAGTGTAGCTACATTGATAGACAATCTAGCTACACTAATGGACAGTCTAGGAACATCAATAGACAATGTAGCTACACAAGTAGACAGTCTAGCTACACTAACAAACAGTATAGGAAAACTAATAGACAGTGTAGCTATATTGATAGACAATCTAGCTACTCTAATAGACAGTCTAGCTACACTAATAGACAGTCTAGGAACACTAATAGACAATGTAGCTACACTAGTAGACAGTCTAGCTACATTAACAGACAGTATAGGAAATCTAATAGACAGTGTAGCTATATTGATAGACAATCTAGCTACACTAATAGACAGTCTAGGAACACTATTAGACAGTGTAGCTACACTAATAGACAGTCTAGCTACACGAACAGACAGTATATGAACACTAACAGACAGTATAGCTACTCTAACAGACCGTATAAGAAAATTAAAAGACAGTGTAGCTACATTGATAGACAATCTAGCTTCACTAACAGACAGTCTAGGAACATCAATAGACAATGTAGCTACACTAGTAGACAGTCTAGCTACACTAACAGACCGTCTATGAAAACTAAAAGACAGTGTAGCTATATTGATACACAATCTAGCTACACTAATAGACAGTCTAGGAACACTATTAGACAGTGTAGCTACTCTAATAGACTGTCTGGCTACACTAGTAGACAGTCTAGACACACTATTTAGACAGTGTAGCTACACTAATAGACAGTCTAGCTACACTAATAGACAGTCTAGGAACACTATAAGACAGTGTAGCTACACTAATAGACAGTCTAGCTACACTAACAGACAGTCTATGAACACTAATAGACAGTGTAGCTACACTAATAGACAGTCTAGCTACACTAATAGACAGTCTAGGAACACTATAAGACAGTGTAGCTACACTAATAGACAGTCTAGCTACACTAATAGACAGTCTAGGAACACAATAAGACAGTGTAGCTACATTAATAGACAGTCTAGCTACACTGACAGACAGTCTATGAACACTAATAGACAGTGTAGCCTTTCTAATAGACCGTCTATGAAAACAAATAGACAGTGTAGCTACATTGATAGACAGTCTAGGAAAACTATTAGACAGTGTAGCTACACTAATAGACAGTGTAGCTACACTAATAGACAGTCTAGGAACATTATTAGACAGTGTAGCTACTCTAAAAGACAGTCTAGCTTCACTAATAGACAGTCTAGGAAAACTATTAGACAGTGTAGCTACACTAATAGACAGTGTAGCTACACTAATAGACAGTCTAGGAACACTATAAGACTGTGTAACTACACTAGTAGACAGTCTAACTACACTTACAGACAGTCTAGGAACACTATTAGACAGTGTAGCTTCACTTATAGACAGTCTAGTTACACTAACAGACAGTCTATGAACTCTAATAGACAGTGTAGCTAACTAAAAGACCGTCGATGAAAACTAATAGACAGTGTAGCTACTCTAACAGACAGTATAAGAAAACTAATAGACAGTGTAGCTACATTGATAGACAATCTAGCTACACTAACGCACAGTCCAGGAACATCAAACAACAATGTAGCTACACCAGTAGACAGTCTAGCTACACTAACATACAGTATAGGAAAACTGATAGACAGTGTAGCTATATTGATAGACAAATCTAGCTACTCTAATAGACAGTCTAGCTACACTAATATACAGTCTAGAAACACTAATAGACAATGTAGCTACACTAGTAGACAGTCTAGCTACACAAACAGACCGTCTATGAAAACTAATAGACAGTGTAGCTATATTGATAGACAATCTAGTTACACTAATAGACAGTCTAGGAACACTATTAGACAGTGTAGCTACACTAATAGACAGTCTAGCTACACGAACAGACAGTATATGAACACTAATAGACAGTGTAGCTACTCTAATAGACAGTATAAGAAAATTAAAAGACAGTGTAGCTACATTGAAAGACAATCTAGCTACACTAACGGACAGTCTATGAACATCAATAGACCATCTAGCTACACTAGTAGACAGTCTAGCTACACTAAAAGACCGTCTATGAAAACTAATAGACAGTGTAGCTATATTGATACATAATCTAGCTTCACTAATAGACAGTCTAGGAACACTATTAGACAGTGTAGCTACACTAATAGACAGTCTAACTACTCTAGTAGACAGTCTAGGAACACTATTAGACAGTGTAGCTATATTGATAGACAATCTAGCTACTCTAATAGACAGTCTAGCAACACTAATAGACAGTCTAGGAAAACTAATAGACAGTGTAGCTATATTGATAGAAAATCTAGCTACACTAATAGACAGTCTAGGAACACTATTAGACAGTGTAGCTACATTGATAGACAATCTAGCTACACTAATGGACAGTCTAGGAACATCAATAGACAATGTAACTACACTAGTAGACAGTCTAGCTACACTAATAGACAGTCTAACTACTCTAGTAGACAGTCTAGGAACACTATTAGACAGTGTAGCTATATTGATAGACAATCTAGCTACTCTAATAGACAGTCTAGCAACACTAATAGACAGTCTAGGAAAACTAATAGACAGTGTAGCTATATTGATAGACAATGTAGCTACACTAGTAGACAATCTAGCTACACTAACAGACAGTATAGGAAAACTAATAGACAGTGTAGCTATATTGATAGACAATCTAGCTACACTAATAGACAGTCTAGGAACACTATTAGACAGTGTAGCTACACTAATAGACAGTCTAGCTACACTAGTAGACAGTCTAGAAACACTATAAGACAGTGTAGCTACACTAATAGACAATCTAGCTACACTACTAGACAGTGTAGCTACTCTAATAGACAGTCTAGCTACACTAATAGACAGTCTAGGACAATCTAGCTACACTAATAGACAGTCTAGGAACACTATTAGACAGTGTAGCTACACTTATAGACAGTCTAGCTACAATAACAGACAGTATATGAACACTAATATCTACTCTAACAGAAAGTATAAGAAACCTAATAGACAGTGTAGCTACATTGATCGACAATCTAGCTTCACTAACGGACAGTCTAGGAACATCAATAGACAAAGTAGCTATACTAGTAGACAGTCTAGCTACACTAACAGACCGTCTATGAAAACTAATAGACAGTCTAGCTATATTGATAGACAATCTAGCTACACTAATAGACAGTCTATGAACACTAATAAACAGTGTAGCTACTCTAATAGACAGTCTTGCTACACTAGACGACAGTCTAGGAACACTATTAGACAGTGTAGCTACACTAAAAGACAATCTAGCTACACTAATAGACAGTCTAGGAACACTATAATACAGTGTAGATACATTAATAGACAGTCTAGCTACACTAACAGACAGTCTATGAACACTAATAGACAGTGTAGCTTCTCTAATAGACCGTCTATGAAAACAAATAGACAGTATAGCTACATTGATAAACAATCTAGTTACGCTACCAGACAGTCTAGGAACACTATTAGACAGTGTAACTACACTAATAGACAGTCTAGGAACACTATTAGACAGTGTAGCTACTCTAATAGACAGTGTAGCTACACTAATAGACAGTCTAGGAACACTATTAGACAGTGTATCTACACTAGTAGACATTCTAGCTACACTAATAGACAGTCTAGGAACACTAATATACAATGTAGCTACACTAGTAGACAGTCTAGCTACACTAACAGACAGTATAGGAAAACTAATAGACAGTGTAGCTATATTGATAGACAATCTAGCTACTCTTATAGACAGTCTAGCTACACTAATAGACAGTCTAGGAACACTAATAGACAATGTAGCTACACTAGTAGACAGTCTAGCTACACTAACAGACAGTATAGGAAAACTAATAGACAGTGTAGCTATATTGATAGACAATCTAGCTACACTAATAGACAGTCTATGAACACTAATAAACAGTGTAGCTACACTAATAGACAGTCTAGCTACACGAACAGACAGTATATGAACACTAATACACAGTGTAGCTACTCTAACAGACAGTTTAAGAAAATTAAAAGACAGTGTAGCTACATTGATAGACAATCTAGCTACACTAATGGACAGTCTAGGAACATCAATAGACAATGTAGCTACACTAACAGACAGTCTTGCTACACTAACAGACAGTCTATGAACACTAATAGACAATGTAGCTACACTAGTAGACAGTCTAGCTACACTAACAGACAATATAGGAAAACTAATAGACAGTATAGCTATATTGATACACAATCTAGCTACACTAATAGACAGTCTAGGAACACTATAAGACAGTTTAGCTTCTCTAATAGACAGTCTAGCTACACTAATACACAGACTAGGAACAATATAAGACAGTGTAGCTACACTAATAGACAATCTAGCTACACTAATAGACAGTCTAGGAACACTATAAGACATTGTAGCTACATTAATAGATTGTCTAGCTACACTAACAGACAGTCTATGAACACTAATAGACAGTGTAGCTTCTCTTATAGACCGTCTATGAAAACAAATAGACAGTGTAGCTACATTGATAAACAATCTAGTTACGCTAACAGACAGTCTAGGAACACTATTAGACAGTGTAGCTACACTAATAGACAGTCTAGAAACACTATTAGCCAGTGTAGCTACTCTAATAGACAGTCTAGCTACACTAATAGACAGTCTAGGAACACTATTAGACAGTGTAGCTACACTAATAGACAGTGTAGCTACACTAATAGACAGTCTAGGAACACTATAAGACAGTGTAGCTACGCTAGTAGACAGTCTAGCTACACTAACAGACAGTCTAGGAACACTATTAGACAGTGTATCTACACTAATAGACAGTCTAGCTACACTAACAGACAGTCTATGAACTCTAATAGACAGTGTAGCTAACTAATAGACCGTCGATGAAAACAAATAGACAGTGTAGCTTCTCTAACAGACAGTATAAGAAAACTAATAGACAGTGTAGCTACATTGATAGACAATCTAGCTACACTAACGGACAGTCTAGGAACATCAATAGACAATGTAGCTACACTAGTAGACAGTCTAGCTACACTAACAGACAGTCTATGAACACTAATAGACAATGTAGCTACACTAGTAGACAGTCGAGCTACACTAACAGACAGTATAGGAAAACTAATAGACAGTGTAGCTATATTGATAGACAATCTAGTTACGCTAACAGACAGTCTAGGAACACTATTAGACAGTGTAGCTACACTAGTAGACAGTCTAGCTACACTAATAGACAGTCTAGCTACACTAATAGACAGTCTAGGAACACTATTAGACAGTGTAGCTACACTAGTAGACAGTCTAGCTACACTAATATATAGTCTAGGAACACTATTAGACAGTGTAGCTACACGAATAGACAGTCTAGCTACACTAACAGACAGTCTATGAACTCTAACAGACAGTATAAGAAAACTAATAGACAGTGTAGCTACATTGATAGACAATCGAGCTACACTAACGGACAGTCTAGGAACATCAATAGACAATGTAACTACACAAGTAGACACTCTAGCTTCACTAACATACAGTATAGGAAAAGTAATAGACAGTGTAGCTATATTGATAGACAATCTAGGTACTCTAATAGACAGTCTAGCTATACTAATAGACAGTCTAGGAAAACTAATAGACAGTGTAGCTATATTGATAGTCAGTTTAGCTACTTTAATAGACAGTCAAGGAACACTATTAGACAGTGTAGCTACACAAATAGACAGTCTAGCTACACGAACAGACAGTATATGAACACTAATAGACAGTGTAGCTACATTGATAGACAATCTAGCTACACTAACGGACAGTGTAGGAACATCAATAGACAATGTAGCTACACTAGTAGACAGTCTAGCTACACTAACAGACCGTCTATGAAAACTAATAGACAGTGTAGCTATATTGATACACAATCTAGCTACACTAATAGACAGTCTAGGAACACTATTAGACAGTGTAGCTACACTAATAGACAGTCTAACTACACTAGTAGACAGTCTAGAAACACTATTAGACAGTGTAGCTACACTAATAGACAGTCTAGCTACACTAATAGACAGTCTAGGAACACTATTAGACAGTGTAGCTACACTAATAGACAATCTAGCTACACTAATAGACAGTCTAGGGACACTATTAGACAGTGTAGCTACACTAATAGACAGTCTAGCTACACGAACAGACAGTATAAGAAAATTAAAAGACAGTGTAGCTACATAGATAGACAATCTAGCTACACTAACGGACAGTGTAGGAACATCAATAGACAATGTAGCTACACTAGTAGACAGTCTAGCTACACTAACAGACCGTCTATGAAAACTAATAGACAGTGTAGCTATATTGATACACAATCTAGCTACACTAATAGACAGTCTAGGAACACTATTAGACAGTGTAGCTACACTAATAGACAGTCCAACTACACTAGTAGACAGTCTAGGAACACTATTAGACAGTGTAGCTACACTAATAGACAGTCTAGCTACACTAATAGACAGTCTAGGAACACTATTAGACAGTGTAGCTACACTAATAGACAATCTAGCTACACTAATAGACAGTCTAGGAACACTATTATTTAGTGTAGCTACACTGACAGACAGTCTAGCTAAACTAACAGACTTTATATGAACACTAATAGACAGTGTAGCTACTCTAACAGACAGTATAAGAAACTATTAGACAGTGTAGCTACATTGATAGACAATCTAGCTCCACTAACGGACAGTCTAGGAACATCAATAGACAATGTAGCTACACTAGTAGACAGTCTAGCTACACTAACAGACCGTCTATAAAAACTAATAGACAGTGTAGCTATATCGATAGACAATCCAGCTACACTAATTGACAGTCTAGGAACACTATTAGACAGTGTAGCTACTCTAATAGACAGTCTAGCTACACTAGTAGACAGTCTAGGAACACTATTAGACAGTGTATCTACACTAATAGACAATCTAGCTACACTAATAGACAGTCTAGGAACACTATAAGACAGTGTAGCTACACTAATAGACAGTCTAGCTACACTAACAGACAGTCTATGAACACTAATAGACAGTGTAGCTACACTAATAGACAGTCTAGCTACACTAATTGACAGTCTAGGAACACTATAAGACAGTGTAGCTACACTAATAGACAATCTAGCTACACTAATAGACAGTCTAGGAACACTATAAGACAGTGTAGCTACATTAATAGACAGTCTAGCTACACTAACAGACAGTCTATGAACACTAATAGACAGTGTAGCTTCTCTTATAGACCGTCTAAGAAAACAAATAGACAGTGTAGCTACATTGATAAACAATCTAGTGACGCTAACAGACAGTCTAGGAACACTATTAGACAGTGTAGCTACACTAATAGACAGTCTAGGAACACTATTAGACAGTGTAGCTACTCTAATATACAGTCTAGCTACACTACTAGACAGTCTAGGAACACTATAAGACAGTGTAGCTACACTAATAGACAGTCTACCTACACTAGTAGACAGTCTAGGAACACTATTAGACAGTGTAGCTACACTAATAGACAGTCTGGTTACACTAAATGACAGTCTAGGAACACTATTAGACAGTGTAGCTACACTAATAGACAATCTAGCTACACAAATAGACAGTCTAGGAACACTATTAGACAGTGTAGCTACACTGACAGACATTCTAGCTAAACTAACAGACAGTATATGAACACTAATAGACAGTGTAGCTACTCTAACAGACAGTATAAGAAACTAATAGACAGTGTAGCTACATTGATAGACAATCTAGCTACTAACGGACAGTCTAGGAACATCAATAGACAATGTAGCTACACTAGTAGACAGTCTAGCTACACTAACATACCGTCTATAAAAACTAATTGACAGTGTAGCTATATCAATAGACAATCCAGCTACACTAATTGACAGTCTAGGAACACTATTAGACAGTGTAGCTACTCTAATAGACAGTCTAGCTACACTAGTAGACAGTCTAGGAACACTATTAGACAGTGTATCTACACTAATAGACAATCTAGCTACACTAATAGACAGTCTAGGAACACTATAAGACATTGTAGCTATCTAATAGACAGTCTAGCTACACTAATAGACAGTCTAGGAACACTATTAGACAGTGTAGCTACACTAATAGACAGTCTAGCTACACTAATAGACAGTCTAGGAACACTAATAGACAGTGTAGCTACACTAGTAGACAGTCAAGCTACACTAATAGACAGTCTAGGAACACTATTAGACAGTGTAGCTACACTAATAGATAGTCTAGCTACACGAACAGACAGTCTATGAACTCTAATAGACAGTGTAGCTAACTAATAGACCGTCGATGAAAACAAATAGAAAGTGTAGCTATTCTAACAGACAGTATAAGAAAACTTATGGACAGTGTAGCTACATTGATAGACAATCTAGCTACACTAATGGACAGTCTAGGAACATCAATAGACAATGTAGCTACACTAATAGACAGTCTAGCTACACTAACATACAGTGTAGGAAAACTAATAGACAGTGTAGCTATATTGATAGACAATCTAGCTACTCTAATAGACAGTCTAGCTACACTAATAGACAGTCTAGGAACACTAATAGACAATGTTGCTACACTAGTAGACAGTCTAGCTATATTAACAGACAGTATATGAAATATAATAGACATTGTAGCTATATTGATAGACAATCTAGCTACACTAATACACAGTCTAGGAACACTATTAGACAGTGTAGCTACACTAATAGACAGTCTAGCTACACGAACAGACAGTATATGAACACTAATAGACAGTGTAGCTACTCTAACAGACCGTATAAGAAAATTAAAAGACAGTGTAGCTACATTGATAGACAATCTAGCTTCACTAACAGACAGTCTAGGAACATCAATAGACAATGTAGCTACACTAGTAGACAGTCTAGCTACACTAACACACCGTCTATGAAAACTAATAGACAGTGTAGCTATATTGATACACAATCTAGCTACACTAAAAGACAGTCTAGGAGCACTATTAGACAGTGTAGCTACTCTAATAGACTGTCTGGCTACACTAGTAGACAGTCTAGACACACTATTTAGACAGTGTAGCTACACTAATAGACAGTCTAGCTACACTAATAGACAGTCTAGGAACACTATAAGACAGTGTAGCTACACTAATAGACAGTCTAGCTACACTATGCTCAGTCTATGAACACTAATAGACAGTGTAGCTACACTAATAGACAGTCTAGCTACACTAATAGACAGTCTAGGAACACAATAAGACAGTGTAGCTACATTAATAGACAGTCTAGCTACACTAACAGACAGTCTATGAACACTAATAGACAGTGTAGCCTTTCTAATAGACCGTCTATGAAAACAAATAGACAGTGTAGCTACATTGATTAACAATCTAGTTACGCTTACAGACAGTCTAGGAACACTATTAGACAGTGTAGCTACACTGTCGATAGTAGACTATTATAGTCTATTATTGTAGCTAAAATGTCTTATAGTGTTCCTAGACTGTCTATTAGTGTAGCTAGATTGTCTATAAGTGTAGCTACACTGTCTTATAGTGTTCCTAGTCTGTCTATTAGTGTAGCTAGACTGTCTATTAGAGAAACTAAACTGTCTTATAGTGTTCCTAGACTGTCTATTAGTGTAGCTAGATTGTGTATCAATATAGCTACACTGTCTATTAGTTTTCATAGACGGTCTGTTAGTGTAGCTAGACTGTCTGTTAGTGTAGCTACATTGTCTATTGATGTTCCTAGACTGTCCGTTAGTGTAGCTAGATTGTCTATCAATGTAGCTACACTGTCTTTTAATTTTCTTATACTGTCTATTAGAGTAGCTACACTGTCTATTAGTGATCATATACTGTCTGTTCGTGTTGCTAGACTGTCTATTAGTGTAGCTACACTGTCTAATAGTGTTCCTAGACTGTCTATTAGTGTAGCTAGATTGTCAATCAATATAGCTACACTGTCAATTAGTTTTCCTATACTGTCTGTTAGTGTAGCTAGACTGTCTACTAGTGTAGCTACATTGTCTATTAGTGTTTCTAGACTGTCTATTAGTGTAGCTAGACTGTCTATTAGAGTAGCTAGATTTGTCTATCAATATAGCTTCACTGTCTATTAGTTTTCCTATACTGTATGTTAGTGTAGCTAGACTGTCTACTGGTTTAGCTTCATTGTCTATTGATGTTCTTAGACTGTCCGTTAGTGTAGCTAGATTGTCTATCAATGTAGCTACACTGTCTATTAGTTTTCTTATACTGTCTGTTAGAGTAGCTACACTGTCTATTTATTTTCATCGACGGTCTATTAGTTAGCTACACTGTCTATTAGAGTTCATAGACTGTCTTTTAGTGTAACTAGACTGTCTATTAGTGTAGCTACACTGTCTAATAGTGTTCCTAGACTGTCTGTTAGTGTAGCTAGAATGTCCACTAGTGTAGCTACACAGTCTTATAGTGTTCCTAGACTGTCTATTAGTGTAGCTACACTGTCTAATAGGTTTCCTAGACTGTCTGTTAGCGTAACTAGATTGTTTATCAATGTAGCTACACTGTCTATTTGTTTTCATAGACGGTCTATTAGAAAGGCTACACTGTCTATTAGTGTTCATAGACTGTCTGTTAGTGTAGCTAGACTGTCTATTAATGTAGCTACACTATCTTATTGTGTTCCTAGACTGTCTATTAGTGTAGCTAGATTGTCTATTAGTGTAGCTACACTGTCTTATAGTGTTCCTAGACTGTCTATTAGTGTAGCTAGAGTGTCTATTAGTGTAGCTACACTGTCTATTAGTGTTCATCGACTGTCTGTTAGTGTAGCTAGACTGTCTATTAGTGTAGCTACACTGTCTTATAGTGTTCCTAGACTGTCTATTAGTGTAGCTGGACTGTCTATTAGTGTAGCTACACTGTCTAATAGTGTGTCTAGACTGTCTACTAGTGTAGCCAGACTGTCTATTATAGTAGCTACACTGACTAATAGTGTTCCTAGAGTAGCTACACTGTCTATTAGTGTTCATATACTGTCTGTTCGTGTAGCTAGACTGTCTATTAGTGTAGCTACACTGTCTAATAGTGTTCCTAGACTGTCTATTAGTGTAGCTAGATTGTCTATCAATATAGCTACACTGTCTATTATTTTTCCTATACTGTCTGCTAATGTAGCTAGACTGTCTACTAGTGTAGCTACATTGTCTATTAGTGTTCCTAGACTGTCTATTAGTGTAGCTTAACTGTCTATTAGAGTAGCTAGATTGTCTATCAATATAGCTACACTGTCTATAAGTTTTCCTATACTGTATGTTAGTGTAGCTAGACTGTCTACTAGTGTAGCTACATTGTCTATTGATGTTCCTAGACTGTCCATTAAAGTAGCTAGATTGTCTATCAATGTAGCTACACTGTCCATAAGTTTTCTTATACTGTCTGTTAGAGTAGCTACACTGTCTATTTGTTTTCATCGACGGTCTATCAGTTAGCTACACTGTCTAATAGTGTTCCTAGACTGTCTTTTAGTGTAGCTAGACTTTCTACTAGTGTAGCTACGCTGTCTATTAGTGTTCCCAGACTGTCTATTAGTGTAGCTAGACTGTCTATTAGTGTAGCTACACTGTCTAATAGTGTTCCTAGGCTGTCTATTAGTGTAGCTAGACTGTCTATTAGATAGCTACACTGTCTAAAAGTGTTCATAGACTGTCTATTAGTGTAGCTAGACTGTCTATTAGAGTAGCTACACTGTCTAATAGTGTTCCTAGACTGTCTATTAGTGTAGCTACACTGTCTAATAGTGTTCCTAGACTGTCTGTTAGCGTAACTAGATTGTTTATCAATGTAGCTACACTGTCTATTTGTTTTCATAGACGGTGTTTTAGAGAAGCTACACTGTCTATTAGTGTTCATAGACTGTCTGTTAGTGTAGCTAGACTGTCTATTAATGTAGCTACACTGTCTTATAGTGTTCCTAGACTGTCTATTAGTGTAGCTAGATTGTCTATTAGTGTAGCTACACTGTCTTATAGTGTTCCTAGACTGTCTATTAGTGTAGCTAGACTGTCTATTAGTTTAGCTACACTGCCTATTAGTGTTCATAGACTGTCTGTTAGTGTAGCTAGACTGTCTATTAGTGTAGCTACACTGTCTTATAGTGTTCCTTGACTGTCTATTAGTGTAGCTAGATTGTCTATTAGTGTAGCTACACTGTCTAATAGTGTTCCTAGACTGTCTACTAGTGTAGCAAGACTGTCTATTAGTGTAGCTACACTGTCTTATAGTGTTCCTAGACTGTCTATTAGTGTAGCTAGATTGCCTATTAGTGTAGCTACACTGTCTAATAGTGTTCCTAGACTGTCTACTAGTGTAGCAAGACTGTCTATTAGAGTAGCTACACTGTCTTATAGTGTTCCTAGACTGTCTATTAGTGTAGCTAGATTGTCTATCAATATAGCTACACTGTCTATTAGTTTTCATAGACGGTCTGTTAGTGTAGCTAGACTGTCTACTAGTCTACTGTCTATGAAACCAAATAGTCAGTGTAGCTACATTGATAAACAATCTAGTTACGCTAACAGACAGTCTAGGAACACTATTAGACAGTGTAGCTACATCAATAGACAGTCTAGCTACACTAACAGACAGTCTAGGAACACTATTAGACAGTGTAGCTACATCAATAGACAGTCTAGCTACACTAACAGACAGTCTATGAACACTAATAGACAGTGTAGCTTCTCTAATAGACCGTCTATGAAAACAAATAGTCAGTGTAGCTACATTGATAAACAATCTAGTTACGCTAACAGACAGTCTAGGAACACTATTAGCCAGTGTAGCTACTCTAATAGACAGTCTAGCTACACTAACAGACAGTCTATGAACTCTAATATACAGTGTAGCTACACTAATAGACAGTGTAGCTACACTAATAGACTGTCTAGGAACACTATAAGACAGTGTAGCTACACTAGTAGACAGTCTAGCTACACTAACAGACAGTCTAGGAACACTATTAGACAGTGTAGCTACACTAATAGACAGTCTAGCTACACTAACAGACAGTCTATGAACTCTAATAGACAGTGTAGCTAACTAATAGACCGTCGATGAAAACAAATAGACAGTGTAGCTTCTCTAACAGACAGTATAAGAAAACTAATAGACAGTGTAGCTACATTGATAGACAATCTAGCTACACTAACGGACAGTCTATGAACATCAATAGACAATGTAGCTACACTAGAAGACAGTCTAGCTACACTAACAGACAGTCTATGAACACTAATAGACAATGTAGCTACACTAGTAGACAGTCTAGCTACACTAACAGACAGTATAGGAAAACTAATAGACAGTGTAGCTTTATTGATAGACAATCTAGTTACGCTAACAGACAGTCTAGGAACACTATTAGACAGTGTAGCCGCACTAGTAGACAGTCTAGCTACACTAATAGACAGTCTAGTTACACTAATAGACAGTCTAGGAACACTATTAGACAGTGTAGCTACACTAGTAGACAGTCTAGCTACACTAATAGACAGTATAGGAACACTATTAGACAGTGTAGCTACACGAATAGACAGTCTAGCTACACTAACAGACAGTCTATGAACTCTAACAGACAGTATAAGAAAACTAATAGACAGTGTAGCTACATTGATAGACAATCGAGCTACACTAACGGACAGTCTAGGAACATCAAAAGACAATGTAACTACACAAGTAGACACTCTAGCTACACTAACATACAGTATAGGAAAAGTAATAGACAGTGTAGCTATATTGATAGACAATCTAGCTACTCTAATAGACAGTCTAGCTACACTAATAGACAGTCTAGGAAAACTAATAGACAGTGTAGCTATATTGATAGACAGTTTAGCTACTTTAATAGACAGTCTAGGAACACTATTAGACAGTGTAGCTACACTAATAGACAGTCTAGCTACACGAACAGACAGTATATGAACACTAATAGAAAGTGTAGCTACTCTAACAGACAGTATAAGAAAATTAAAACACAGTGTAGCTACATTGATAGACAATCTAGCTACACTAACGGACAGTGTAGGAACATCAATAGACAATGTAGCTACACTAGTAGACAGTCTAGCTACACTAACAGACCGTCTATGAAAACCAATAGACAGTGTAGCTATATTGATACACAATCTAGCTACACTAATAGACGGTCTAGGAACACTATTAGACAGTGTAGCTACACTAATAGACAGTCTAACTACACTAGTAGACAGTCTAGGAACACTATTAGACAGTGTAGCTACACTAATAGACAGTCTAGCTACACTAATAGACAGTCTAGGAACACTATTAGACAGTGTAGCTACACTAATAGACAATCTAGCTACACTTATAGACAGTCTAGGAACACTATTAGACAGTGTAGCTACACTGACAGACAGTCTAGCTAACCTAACAGACAGTATATGAACACTAATAGACAGTGTAGCTACTCTAACAGACAGTATAAGAAACTAATCGACAGAGTAGCTACATTGATAGACAATCTAGCTTCACTAACGGACAGTCTAGGAACATCAATAGACAATGTAGCTACACTAGTAGACAGTGTAGCTACACTAATAGACAATCTAGCTACACTAATAGAGAGTCTAGGAACACTATAAGACAGTGTAGCTACACTAATAGACAATCTAGCTACACTAATAGACAGTCTAGGAACACTATAAGACAGTGTAGCTACATAAATAGACAGTCTAGCTACACTAACAGACAGTCTATGAACACTAATAGACAGTGTAGCTTCTCTAATAGACCGTCTATGAAATCAAATAGACAGTGTAGCTACATTAATAAACAATCTAGTTACGCTACCAGACAGTCTAGGAACACTATTAGACAGTGTAGCTACACTAATAGACAGTCTAGGAACACTATTAGACAGTGTAGCTACTCTAATAGACAGTCTAGCTACACTAATAGACAGTCTAGGAACACTATTAGACAATGTAGCTACACTAGTAGACATTCTAGCTACACTAATAGACAGTCTAGGAACACTAATATACAATGTAGCTACACTAGTAGACAGTCTAGCTACACTAACAGACAGTATAGGAAAACTAATAGACAGTGTAGCTATATTGATAGACAATCTAGCTACTCTTATAGACAGTCTAGCTACACTAATAGACAGTCTAGGAACACTAATAGACAATGTAGCTCCACTAGTAGACAGTCTAGCTACACTAACAGACAGTATAGGAAAACTAAAAGACAGTGTAGCTATATTGATAGACAATCTAGCTACACTAATAGACAGTCTATGAACACTAATAGACAGTGTAGCTACACTAATAGACAGTCTAGCTACACGAACAGACAGTATATGAACACTAATACACAGTGTAGCTACTCTAACAGACAGTATAAGAAAATTAAAAGACAGTGTAGCTACATTGATAGACATCTAGCTACACTAACGGACAGTCTAGGAACATCAATAGACAATGTAGCTACACTAACAGACAGTCTAGCTACACTAACAGACCGTCTATGAAAACTAATAGACAGTGTAGCTATATTGATACACAATCTAGCTACACTAATAGACAGTCTAGGAACACTATAAGACAGTTTAGCTTCTCTAATAGACAGTCTAGCTACACTAATAGACAGACTAGGAACACTATAAGACAGTGTAGCTACACTTATAAACAATCTAGCTACACTAATAGACAGTCTAGGAACACTATAAGACATTTTAGCTACAATAATAGACAGTCTAGCTACACTTACAGACAGTCTATGAACACTAATAGACAGTGTAGCTTCTCTAATAGACCGTCTATGAAAACAAATAGACAGTGTAGCTACATTGATAAACAATCTAGTTACGCTAACAGACAGTCTAGGAACACTATTAGACAGTGTAGCTACATTAATAGACAGTCTAGCTACACTAACAGACAGTATATGAACACTAATAGACAGTGTAGCTTCTCTAATAGACCGTCTATGAAAACAAATAGACAGTGTAGCTACATTGATAAACAATCTAGTTACGCTAACAGACAGTCTAGGAACACTATTAGCCAGTGTAGCTACTCTAATAGACAGTCTAGCTACACTAACAGACAGTCTATGAACTCTAATAGACAGTGTAGCTACACTAATAGACAGTGTAGCTACACTAATAGACTGTCTAGGAACACTATAAGACAGTGTAGCTACACTAGTAGACAGTCTAGCTACACTAACAGACAGTCTAGGAACACTATTAGACAGTGTAGCTACACTAATAGACAGTCTAGCTACACTAACAGACAGTCTATGAACTCTATTAGACAGTGTAGCTAACTAATAGACCGTCGATGAAAACAAATAGACAGTGTAGCTTCTCTAACAGACAGTATAAGAAAACTAATAGACAGTGTAGCTACATTGATAGACAATCTAGCTACACTAACGGACAGTCTATGAACATCAATAGACAATGTAGCTACACTAGTAGACAGTCTAGCTACACTAACAGACAGTATAGGAAAACTAATAGACAGTGTAGCTTTATTGATAGACAATCTAGTTACGCTAACAGACAGTCTAGGAACACTATTAGACAGTGTAGCCGCACTAGTAGACAGTCTAGCTACACTAATAGACAGTCTAGCTACACTAATAGACAGTCTAGGAACACTATTAGACAGTGTAGCTACACTAGTAGACAGTCTAGCTACACTAATAGACAGTATAGGAACACTATTAGACAGTGTAGCTACACGAATAGACAGTCTAGCTACACTAACAGACAGTCTATGAACTCTAACAGACAGTATATGAAAACTAATAGACAGTGTAGCTACATTGATAGACAATCGAGCTACACTAACGGACAGTCTAGGAACATCAAAAGACAATGTAACTACACAAGTAGACACTCTAGCTACACTAACATACAGTATAGGAAAAGTAATAGACAGTGTAGTTATATTGATAGACAATCTAGCTACTCTAATAGACAGTCTAGCTACACTAATAGACAGTCTAGGAAAACTAATAGACAGTGTAGCTATATTGATAGACAGTTTAGCTACTTTAATAGACAGTCTAGGAACACTATTAGACAGTGTAGCTACACTAATAGACAGTCTAGCTACACGAACAGACAGTATATGAACACTAATAGACAGTGTAGCTACTCTAACAGACAGTATAAGAAAATTAAAAGACAGTGTAGCTACATTGATAGACAATCTAGCTACACTAACGGACAGTGTAGGAACATCAATAGACAATGTAGCTACACTAGTAGACAGTCTAGCTACACTAACAGACCGTCTATGAAAACTAATAGACAGTGTAGCTATATTGATACACAATCTAGCTACACTAATAGACAGTCTAGGAACACTATTAGACAGTGTAGCTACACTAATAGACAGTCTAACTACACTAGTAGACAGTCTAGGAACACTATTAGACAGTGTAGCTACACTAATAGACAGTCTAGCTACACTAATAGACAGTCTAGGAACACTATTAGACAGTGTAGCTACACTAATAGACAATCTAGCTACACTAATAGACAGTCTAGGAACACTATTAGACAGTGAAGCTACACTGACAGACAGTCTAGCTAACCTAACAGACAGTATATGAACACTAATAGACACTGTAGCTACTCTAACAGACAGTATAAGAAACTAATAGACAGAGTAGCTACATTGATAGACAATCTAGCTTCACTAACGGACAGTCTAGGAACATCAATTGACAATGTAGCTACACTAGTAGACAGTCTACCTACACTAACAGACCGTCTATAAAAACTAATAGACAGTGTAGCTATATCGATAGACAATCCAGCTACACTAATTGACAGTCTAGGAACACTATTAGACAGTGTAGCTACTCTAATAGACAGTCTAGTTACACTAGTAGACAGTCTAGGACACTATTAGACAGTGTAGCTACACGAATAGACAGTCTAGCTACACTAACAGACAGTCTATGAACTCTAACAGACAGTATATGAAAACTAATAGACAGTGTAGCTACATTGATAGACAATCGAGCTACACTAACGGACAGTCTAGGAACATCAAAAGACAATGTAACTTCACAAGTAGACACTCTAGCTACACTAACATACAGTATAGGAAAAGTAATAGACAGTGTAGCTATATTGATAGACAATCTATCTACTCTAATAGACAGTCTAGCTACACTAATAGACAGTCTAGGAAAACTAATAGACAGTGTAGCTATATTGATAGACAGTTTAGCTACTTTAATAGACAGTCTAGGAACACTATTAGACAGTGTAGCTACACTAATAGACAGTCTAGCTACACGAACAGACAGTATATGAACACTAATAGACAGTGTAGCTACTCTAACAGACAGTATAAGAAAATTAAAAGACAGTGTAGCTACATTGATAGACAATCCAGCTACACTAACGGACAGTGTAGGAACATCAATAGACAATGTAGCTACACTAGTAGACAGTCTAGCTACACTAACAGACCGTCTATGAAAACTAATAGACAGTGTAGCTATATCGATAGACAATCCAGCTACACTAATTGACAGTCTAGGAACACTATTAGACAGTGTAGCTACTCTAATAGACAGTCTAGTTACACTAGTAGACAGTCTAGGACACTATTAGACAGTGTATCTACACTAATAGACAATCTAGCTACACTTATAGACAGTCTAGGAACACTATAAGACAGTGTAGCTACACTAATAGACAGTCTAGCTACACTAACAGACAGTCTATGAACACTAATAGACAGTGTAGCTACACTAATAGACAGTCTAGCTACACTAATAGACAGTCTAGGAACACTATAAGACAGTGTAGCTACACTAATAGACAATCTAGCTACACTAATAGACAGTCTAGGAACACTATAAGACAGTGTAGCTACATTAATAGACAGTCTAGCTACACTAACAGACAGTGTATGAACACTAATAGACAGTGTAGCTTCTCTTATCGACCGTCTATGAAAACAAATAGACAGTGTAGCTACATTGTTAAACAATCTAGTTACGCTAACAGACAGTCTAGGAACACTATTAGACAGTGTAGTTACACTAATAGACAGTCTAGGAACACTATTAGACAGTGTAGCTACTCTAATATACAGTCTAGCTACACTAATAGACAGTCTAGGAACACTATTAGACAGTGTAGCTACACTAATAGACAGTCTAACTACACTAGTAGACAGTCTAGGAACACTATAAGACAGTGTAGGTACACTAATAGACAGTCTGGCTACACTAATAGACAATCTAGGAACACTATTAGACAGTGTAGCTACACTAATAGACAATCTAGCTACACAAATAGACAGTCTAGGAACACTATTAGACAGTGTAGCTACACTGACAGACAGTCTAGCTAAACTAACAGACAGTATATGAACACTAATAGACAGTGTAGCTACTCTAACAGACAGTATAAGAAACTAATAGACAGTGTAGCTACATTGATAGACAATCTAGCTTCACTAACGGACAGTCTAGGAACATCAATAGACAATGTAGCTACACTAGTAGACAGTCTAGCTACACTAACAGACCGTCTATAAAAACTAATAGACAGTGTAGCTATATCGATAGACAATCCAGTTACACTTATTGACAGTCTAGGAACACTATTAGACAGTGTAGCTACTCTAATAGACAGTCTAGCTACACTAGTAGACAGTCTAGGAACACTATTAGACAGTGTATCTACACTAATAGACAATCTAGCTACACTAATAGACATTCTTGAAACACTATAAGACAGTGTAGCTACACTAATAGACAGTCTAGCTACACTAACAGACAGTCTATGAACACTAATAGACAGTGTAGCTACACTAATAGACAGTCTAGCTACACTAATAGATAGTCTAGGAACACTATAAGACAGTGTAGCTACACTAATAGACAATCTAGCTACACTAATAGACAGTCTAGGAACACTATAAGACAGTGTAGCTACATTAATAGACAGTCTAGCTACACTAACAGACAGTCTATGAACACTAATTGACAGTGTAGCTTCTCTTATAGACCATCTGTGAAAACAAAAAGACAGTGTAGCTACATTGATAAACAATCTAGTTACGCTAACAGACAGTTTAGGAACACTATTAGACAGTGTAGCTACACTAATAGACTGTCTAGGAACACTATTAGACAGTGTAGCTACTCTAATATACAGTCTAGCTACACTAATAGACAGTCTAGGACAATCTAGCTACACTAATAGACAGTCTAGGAACACTATTAGACAGTGTAGCTACACTGATAGACAGTCTAGCTACACTAACATATAGTATATGAACACTAATAGACAGTGTATCTACTCTAACAGAAAGTATAAGAAAACTAATAGACAGTGTAGCTACATTGATCGACAATCTAGCTTCACTAACGGACTGTCTAGGAACATCAATAGACAATGTAGCTACACTAGTAGACAGTCTAGCTACACTAACAGACCGTTTATGAAAACTAATAGACAGTGTAGCTATATTGATAGACAATCTAGCTACACTAATAGACAGTCTAGGAACACTATAAGACAGTCTAGGAACACTAATAGACAATGTAGCTACACTAGTAGACAGTCTAGCTACACTAACAGACATTATAGGAAAACTAATAGACAGTGTAGCTATATTGATAGACAATCTAGCTACACTAATAGACAATCTAGGAACACTATTAGACAGTGTAGCTACACTAATAGACAGTCTAGCTACACGAACAGACAGTATATGAACACTAATAGACAGTGTAGCTACTCTAAATGACAGTATAAGAAAAATAAAAGACAGTGTAGCTACATTGATAGACAATCTAGCTACACTAACGGACAGTCTAGGAACATCAATAGACAATGTAGCTACACTAGTAGACAGTCTAGCTACACTAACAGACCGTCTATCAAAACTAATAGACAGTGTAGCTTTATTGATACACAATCTAGCTACACTAATAGGCAGTCCAGGAACACTATTAGACAGTGTAGCTTCTCTAATAGACAGTCTAGCTACACTAGTAGACAGTCTAGGAACACTATTAGACACTGTAGCTACACTAATAGACAATCTAGCTACACGAATAGACAGTCTAGGAACACTATAAGACAGTGTAGCTACACTAATAGACAGTCTAGCTACACTAACAGACAGTCTAGGAACATTATAAGACAGTGTAGCTACACTAATAGACAATCTAGCTACACTAATAGACAGTCTAGGAACACTAATAGACAGTGTAGCTTCTCTAATAGACCGTCTATGAAAACAAATAGACAGTGTAGCTACATTGATAAACAATCTAGTTTCGCTAACAGACAGTCTAGGAACACTATTAGACAGTGTAGCTACACTAATAGACAGTCTAAGAACATTTTTAGACAGTGTAGCTACTCTAATAGACAGTCTAGCTACACTAATAGACAGTCTAGGAACACTATTAGACAGTGCAGCTACACTAATAGACAGTGTAGCTACACTAATAGACAGTCTAGGAACACTGTAAGACAGTGTAGCTACACTAGTAGACATTCTAGCTACACTAACAGACAGTCTAGGAACACTATTAGACAGTGTAGCTACACTAATAGACAGTCTAGCTACACTAACAGACAGTCTATGAACTCTAATAGACAGTGTAGCTAACTAATAGACCGTCGATGAAAACAAATAGACAGTGTGTTTACTCTAACAGACAATATAAGAAACTAATAGACAGTGTAGCTACATTGATAGACAATCTAGCAACACTAACGGACAGTCTAGGAACATCAATAGACAATGTAGCTACACTAGTAGACAGTCTAGCTACACTAACATACAGTATAGGAAAACTAATAGACAGTGTAGCTATATTGATAGACAATCTAGCTACTCTAATAGACAGTCTAGCTACACTAATAGACAGTCTAGGAACACTAATAGACAATGTAGCTACACTAGTAGACAGTCCAGCTACACTAACAGACAGTATAGGAAAACTAATAGACAGTGTAGCTATATTGATAGACAATCTAGCTACACTAAAGACAGTCTAGGAACACTATAAGACAGTGTAGCTACACTAATAGACAGTCTAGCTACACGAACAGACAGTATATGAACACTAATCGACAGTGTAGCTACTCTAACAGACAGTATAAGAAAATTAAAAGACAATCTAGCTACACTAACGGACAGTCTAGGAACATCAATAGACAATGTAGCTACACTAGTAGACAGTCTAGCTACACTAACAGACCGTCTATGAAAACTAATAGACAGTGTAGCTATATTGATACACAATCTAGCTACACTGATACACAGTCTAGGAACACTATTAGACAGTGTAGCTACACAAAAAGACAGTCTAGCTACACTAGTAGACAGTCTAGGAACACTTTTAGACAGTGTAGCTACATAAATAGACAGTCTAGCTACATTAACAGACAGTCTATGAACACTAAAAGACAGTGTAGCTTCTCTAATAGACCTCTATGAAAACAAATAGACAGTGTAGCTACATTGATAAACAATCTAGTTACGCTAACAGACAGTCTAGGAACACTATTAGACAGTGTAGCTACACTAATAGACAGTCTAGGAACACTATTAGACAGTGTAGCTACTCTAATAGACAGTCTAGCTACACTAATAGACTGTCTAGGAACACTATTAGACAGTGTAGCTACACTAATAGACAGTCTAGCTACACTAATAGACAGTCTAGGAACACTATAAGACAGTGTAGCTACACTAGTAGACAGTCTAGCTACAGTAATAGACAGTCTAGGAACACTATTAGACAGTGTAGCTACACTAATAGACAGTCTAGCTACACTAACAGACAGTCTATAAACTCTAATAGACAGTGTAGCTAACTAATAGACTGTCGATGAAAACAAATAAACAGTGTAGCTACTCTAACAGACAGTATTAGAAAACTAATAGACAGTGTAGCTACATTGACAGACAATCTAGCTACACTAACGGACAGTCTAGGAACATCATAAGACAATGTACTTACTCTAGTAGACAGTCTAGCTACACTAACATACAGTATAGGAAAACTAATAGACCGTGTATCTATATTGATAGACAATCTAGCTACACTAATAGAAAGTCTAGGAACACTATAAGACAGTGTAGCTACTCTAATAGACAGTCTTGCTACACTAGTAGACAGTCTAGGAACACTATTAGACAGTGTAGCTACACTAATAGACAGTCTAGGACCACTATTAGACAGTGTAGCTTCTCTAATAGACAGTCTAGCTACACTAATAGACAGTCTAGGAACACTATTAGACAGTGTAGCTACACTAGTAGACAGTCTAGCTACACTAATAGACAGTCTAGGAACACTATTAGACAGTGTAGCTACACTAATAGACAGTCTAGCTACACTAACAGACAGTCTATGAACTCTAATTGACAGTGTAGCTAACTAATAGACCGTCGATGAAAACAAATAGACAGTGTAGCTACTCTAACAGACAGTATAAGAAAACTAATAGACAGTGTAGCTACATTGATAGACAATCTAGCTACACTAACGGACAGTCTAGGAACATCAATAGACAATGTTACTACACTAGTAGACAGTCTAGCTACACTAACATACAGTATAGGAAAACTATTAGACAGTGTAGCTATATTGATAGACAATCTAGCTACTCTAATAGACAGTCTAGCTACACTAATAGACAGTCTAAGAACACTAATAGACAATGTAGCTACACTAGTAGACAGTCTAGATACACTAACATACAGTATAGGAAAACTAATAGACAGTGTAGCTATATTGATAGACAATCTAGCTACACTAATAGACAGTCTAGGAACACTATTAGCGTTATAGCTACACGAAAAGACAGTATATGAACACTAATAGACAGTGTAGCTACTTTAACAGACAGTATAAGAAAATTAAAAGACAGTGTAGCTACATTGATAGACAATCTAGCTACACTAACGGACAGTCTAGGAACATCAATGGACAATGTAGCTACACTAGTAGACAGTCTAGCTACACTAACAGACCGTCTATGAAAACTAATAGACATTGTAGCTATATTGATACACAATCTAGCTACACTAATAGACAGTCTAGAACCACTATTAGACAGTGTAGCTACACTAATAGACAATCTAGCTACACTAATATACATTCTAGCTACACTCATAGACAGTCTAGGAACACTATAAGACAGTGTAGCCACATTAATAGACAGTCTAGCTACACTAACAGACAGTCTATGAACACTAATAGACAGTGTAGCTTCTCTAATAGACCGTCTATGAAAACAAATAGACAGTGTAGCTACATTGATAAACAATCTAGTTACGCTAACAGACAGTCTAGGAACACTATTAGACAGTGTAGCTACACTTATAGACAGTCTAGGAACACTATTAGACAGTGTAGCTACTCTAATAGACAGTCTGGCTACACTAATAGACAGTCTAAGAACACTATAAGACAGTGTAGCTACACTAATAGACATGCTAGCTACACTAACAGACAGTCTATGAACACTAATAGACAGTGCAGCTACACTAATAGACAGTCTAGCTACACTAATAGACAGTCTAGGAATACTATAAGACAGTGTAGCTACACTAATAGACGGTCTAGGAACACTATTAGACAGTGTAGCTACTCTAATAGACAGTCTAGCTACACTAATAGACAGTCTAGGAACACTATTAGACAGTGTAGCTACACTAATAGACAGTGTAGCTACACTAATAGACAGTCTAGGAACACTATAAGACAGTGTAGCTACACTAGTAGACAGTGAAGCTACTCTAATAGACAGTCTAGCTACACTAATAGACAGTCTAGGAACACTATTAGACAGTGTAGCTACACTAATAGACAGTGTAGCTACACTAATAGACAGTCTAGGAACACTATAAGACAGTGTAGCTACACTAGTAGACAGTCTAGCTACACTAATAGACAGTCTAGGAACACTATTAGACAGTGTAGCTACACTAATAGACAGTCTAGCTACACTAACAGACAGTCTATGAACTCTAATAGACAGTGTAGCTAACTAATAGACCGTCGATGAAAACAAATAAACAGTGTAGCTACTCTAACAGACAGTATAAGAAAACTAATAGACAGTGTAGCTACATTGATAGACAATCTAGCTTCACTAACGGACAGTCTAGGAACATCAATAGACAATGTAGCTACTCAAGTAGACAGTCTAGCTACACTAACATTCAGTACAGGAAAACTAATAGACCGTGTAGCTATATTGAAAGACAATCTAGCTACTCTAATAGACAGTCTAGCTACACTAATAGACAGTCTAAGAACACTAATAGACAATGTAGCTACACTAGTAGACAGTCTAGATACACTAACATGCAGTATAGGAAAACTAATAGACAGTGTAGCTATATTGATAGACAATCTAGCTACACTAATAGACAGTCTAGGAACACTATTAGCGTTATAGCTACACGAAAAGACAGTATATGAACACTAATAGACAGTGTAGCTACTTTAACAGACAGTATAAGAAAATTAAAAGACAGTGTAGCTACATTGATAGACAATCTAGCTACACTAACGGACAGTCTAGGAACATCAATGGACAATGTAGCTACACTAGTAGACAGTCTAGCTACACTAACAGACCGTCTATGAAAACTAATAGACATTGTAGCTATATTGATACACAATCTAGCTACACTAATAGACAGTCTAGAACCACTATTAGACAGTGTAGCTACACTAATAGACAATCTAGCTACACTAATATACATTCTAGCTACACTCATAGACAGTCTAGGAACACTATAAGACAGTGTAGCCACATTAATAGACAGTCTAGCTACACTAACAGACAGTCTATGAACACTAATAGACAGTGTAGCTTCTCTAATAGACCGTCTATGAAAACAAATAGACAGTGTAGCTACATTGATAAACAATCTAGTTACGCTAACAGACAGTCTAGGAACACTATTAGACAGTGTAGCTACACTTATAGACAGTCTAGGAACACTATTAGACAGTGTAGCCACTCTAATAGACAGTCTGGCTACACTAATAGACAGTCTAAGAACACTATAAGACAGTGTAGCTACACTAATAGACATGCTAGCTACACTAACAGACAGTCTATGAACACTAATGGACAGTGCAGCTACACTAATAGACAGTCTAGCTACACTAATAGACAGTCTAGGAATACTATAAGACAGTGTAGCTACACTAATAGACGGTCTAGGAACACTATTAGACAGTGTAGCTACTCTAATAGACAGTCTAGCTACACTAATAGACAGTCTAGGAACACTATTAGACAGTGTAGCTACACTAATAGACAGTGTAGCTACACTAATAGACAGTCTAGGAACACTATAAGACAGTGTAGCTACACTAGTAGACAGTGTAGCTACTCTAATAGACAGTCTAGCTACACTAATAGACAGTCTAGGAACACTATTAGACAGTGTAGCTACACTAATGGACAGTGTAGCTACACTAATAGACAGTCTAGGAACACTATAAGACAGTGTAGCTACACTAGTAGACAGTCTAGCTACACTAATAGACAGTCTAGGAACACTATTAGACAGTGTAGCTACACTAATAGACAGTCTAGCTACACTAACAGACAGTCTATGAACTCTAATAGACAGTGTAGCTAACTAATAGACCGTCGATGAAAACAAATAAACAGTGTAGCTACTCTAACAGACAGTATAAGAAAACTAATAGACAGTGTAGCTACATTGATAGACAATCTAGCTTCACTAACGGACAGTCTAGGAACATCAATAGACAATGTAGCTACTCAAGTAGACAGTCTAGCTACACTAACATTCAGTACAGGAAAACTAATAGACCGTGTAGCTATATTGATAGACAATCTAGCAACACTAATAGACAGTCTAGGAACACTATAAGACAGTGTAGCTACTCTAATAGACAGTCTTGCTACACTAGTAGACAGTCTAGGAACACTATTAGACAGTGAAGCTACACTAATAGACAGTCTAGGAACACTATTAGACAGTGTAGCTACTCTAATAGACAGTCTAGCTACACTAATAGACAGTCTAGGAACACTATAAGACAGTGTAGCTACACTAGTAGACAGTCTAGCTACACTAATATACAGTCTAGGAACATTATTAGACAGTGTAGCTACACTTATAGACAGTCTAGCTACACTAACAGCTCTAATAGTGTTCCTAGACTGTCTATTAGTGTAGCTAGACTGTCTATTAGAGTAGCTACACTATGAGCTCTAATTGACAGTGTAGCTAACTAATAGACCGTCGATGAAAACAAATAGACAATGTAGCTACTCTAACAGACAGTATAAGAAAACTAATAGACAGTGTAGCTACATTGATAGACAATCTAGCTAAACTAACGGACAGTCTAGGAACAGCAATAGACAATGTAACAACACTAGTAGACAGTCTAGCTACACTAACATACAGTATAGGAAAACTAATAGACAGTGTAGCTATATTGATAGACAA
The DNA here is from genome assembly GCA_964019695.1 of Loripinus fragilis. Classification (NCBI taxonomy): domain Eukaryota; kingdom Metazoa; phylum Mollusca; class Bivalvia; order Lucinida; family Lucinidae; genus Loripinus; species Loripinus fragilis. The sequence goes on along the minus strand of CAXHUL010000339.1, from coordinate 266,804 downwards.
TCTAGCTACTCTAATAGACAGTCTAGCTACACTAATAGACAGTCTAGGAACACTAAGAGACAATGTAGCTACATTAGTAGACAGTCTAGCTACACCTACAGACAGTATAGGAAAACTAAAAGACAGTGTAGCTATATTGATAGACAATCTAGCAACACTAATAGACAGTCTAGGAACACTATTAGACAGTGTAGCTACACGAACAGACAGTATATGAACACTAATAGACAGTGTAGCTACTCTAACAGACAGTATAAGAAAATTAAAAGACAGTGTAGCTACATTGATAGACAATCTAGCTACACTAACGGACAGTCTAGGAACATCAATAGACAATGTAGCTACACTAGTAGACAGTCTAGCTACACTAACAGACCGTCTATGAAAACTAAAAGACATTGTAGCTGTATTGATACATAATCTAGCTACACTAATAGACAGTCTAGAACCACTATGAGACAGTGTAGCTACACTAATAGACAATCTAGCTACACTAATAGACAGTCTAAGAACACTATAAGACAGTGTAGCTACACTAATAGACAATCTAGCTACACTTATAGACAGTCTAGGAACACTATAAGACAGTGTAGCTACACTAATAGACAGTCTAGCTACACTAACAGACAGTATATGAACACTAATAGGCAGTGTGGCTACACTAATAGACAGTCTAGCTACACTAATAGACAGTCTAGGAACACTATAAGACAGTGTAGCTACACTAATATACATTCTAGCTACACTCATAGACAGTCTAGGAACACTATAAGACAGTGTAGCTACATTAATAGACAGTCTAGCTACACTAACAGACAGTCTATGAACACTAATAGACAGTGTAGCTTCTCTAATAGACCGTCTATGAAAACAAAAAGACAGTGTAGCTACATTGATAAACAATCTAGTTACGCTAACAGACAGTCTAGGAACATCAATAGACAATGTAACTACACTAGTAGACAGTCTAGCTACACTAACATACAGTATAGGAAAATTAATAGACAGTGTAGCTATATTGATAGACAATCTAGCTACTCTAATAGACAGTCTAGAAACACTATTAGACAGTGTAGCTACACTAACAGACAGTAGAAGAAAATTAAAAGACAGTGTAGCTACATTGATAGACAATCTAGCTACACTAACGAACAGTCTAGGAACATCAATTGACAATGTAGCTACACTAGTAGACAGTCTAGCTACACTAACAGACCGTCTATGAAAACTAATAGACAGTGTAGCTAGGGTTCCTAGACTGTCTACTAGTGTAGCCAGACTGTCCATGAGAGTAGCTACACTGTTTAATAGTGTTCCTAGACTGTCTATTAGTGTAGCTAGATTGTGTATCAATATAGCTACACTAACAGACCGTCTATGAAAACTAATAGACAGTGTAGCTATATTGATACACAATCTAGCTACACTAATAGACAGTCTAGGAACACTATTAAACAGTGTAGCTACTCTCATGGACAGTCTGGCTACACTAGTAGACAGTCTAGGAACCCTATTAGACAGTGTAGCTACACTAATAGACAATCTAGCTACACTAATAGACAGTCTAAGAACACTATAAGACAGTGTAGCTACACTAATAGACAGTCTATCTACACTAACAGACAGTCTATGAACACTAATAGACAGTGTAGCTACACTAGTAGACAGTCTAGCTACACTAACAGACAGTCTATGAACTCTAATAGACAGTGTAGCTAACTAATAGACCGTCGATGAAAACAAATAGACAGTGTAGCTACTCTAACAGACAGTATAAGAAAACTAATAGACAGTGTAGCTACATTGATAGACAATCTAGCTATACTAACGGACAGTCTAGGAACATCAATAGACAATGTAGCTACACTAGTAGACAGTCTAGCTACACTAACATACAGAATAGGAAAACTAATAGACAGTGAAGCTATATTGATAGACAATCTAGCTACTCTAATAGACAGTCTAGCTACACTAATAGACAGTCTAGGAACACTAATAGACAATGTAGCTACACTAATAGACAATCTAGCTACACTAATAGAGAGTCTAGGAACACTATAAGACAGTGTATCTACAGTAATAGACAGTCTAGCTACACTAACAGACAGTCTATGAACTCTAATAGACAGTGTAGCTAACTAATAGACCGTCGATGAAAACAAATAGACAATGTAGCTACTCTAACATACAGTATAAGAAAACTAATAGACAGTGTAGCTACATTGGTCGACAATCTAGCTTCACTAACGGACAGTCTAGGAACATCAATAGACAATGTAGCTATACTAGTAGACAGTCTAGCTACACTAACAGACCGTCTATATAAACCAATAGACAGTGTAGCTATATTGATAGACAATCTAGCTACACTCATAGACAGTCTAGGAACACTATTAGACAGTGTAGCTACTCTAATAGAAAGTCTAGCTACACTAGTAGACAGTCTAGGAACACTATTAGACAGTGTAGCTACACTAATAGACAATCTAGCTACACTAATAGACAGTCTAGGAACACTATAAGACAGTGTAGCTAAACTAATAGACAGTCTAGCTACACTAACAGACAGCAGTCTATGAACACTATTAGGCAGTGTAGCTACACTAATAGACAGTCTAGCTACACTAATAGACAGTCTAGGAACACTATAAGACAGTGTAGCTACACTTATAGACAATCTAGCTACACTAATAGACAGTCTAGGAACACTATAAGACAGTGTAGCTACATTAATAGACATTCTAGCTACACTAACAGACAGTCTATGAACACTAATAGACAGTGTAGCTTCTCTAATAGACCGTCTATGAAAACAAATAGACAGTGTAGCTGCATTGATAAACAATCTAGTTACGCTATCAGACAGTCTAGGAACACTATTAGACAGTGTAGCTACACTAATAGACAGTCTATGAACACTATTAGACAGTGTAGCTACACTAGTAGACAGTCTAGCTTCACTAATAGACAGTCTAGGAACACTATAAGACAGTGTAGCTACACTAATAGACAATCTAGCTACACTAACATACAGTATAGGAAAAGTAATAGAGAGTGTAGCTATATTGATAGACAATCTAGCTACTCTAATAGACAGTCTAGCTACACTAATAGACAGTCTAGGAACACTAATAGACAGTGTAGCTACACTAATAGACAGTCTAGCTACACGAACAGACAGTCTATGAACTCTAATACACAGTGTAGCTAACTAATAGACCGTCGATGAAAACTAATAGACAGTGTAGCTACTCTAACAGACAGTATAAGAAAACTTATAGACAGTGTAGCTACATTGATAGACAATCTAGCTACACTAAAGGACAGTCTAGGAACATCAATAGACAATGTAGCTACACTAGTAGACAGTCTAGCTACACTAACATACAGTATAGGAAAACTAATAGACAGTGTAGCTATATTGATAGACAATCTAGCTACTCTAATAGACAGTCTAGCTACACTACTAGACAGTCTAGGAACACTAATATACAATTTAGCTACACTAGTAGACAGTCTAGCTACACTAACAGACAGTATAGGAAAACTAATTGACAGTGTAGCTATATTGATAGACAATCTAGCTACACTAATAGAGAGTCTAGGAACACTATTAGACATGTAGCTACACTAATAGACAGTCTAGCTACACGAACAGACAGTATATGAACACTAATAGACAGTGTAGCTACTCTAACAGACAGTATAAGAAAATTAAAAGACAGTGTAGCTACATAGATAGACAATCTAGCTACACTAACGGACAGTCTAGGAACATCAATAGACAATGTATCTACACTAGTAGACAGTCCAGCTACACTAACAGACCGTCTATGAAAACTAGTAGACAGCGTAGCTATATTGATACACAATCTAGCTACACTAATAGACAGTCTAGGAACACTATTAGACAGTGTAGCTTCTCTAATAGACAGTCTGGCTACACTAGTAGACAGTCTAGGAACACTATTAGACAGTGTAGCTACACTAATAGACAATCTAGCTACACTAATAGACAGTCTAGGAACACTATAAGACAGTGTAGCTACACTAATAGACAGTCTAGCTACACTAACAGACAGTCTATGAACATTAATAGACAGTGTAGCTACACTAATAGACAGTCTAGCTACACTAATAGACAGTCCAGGAACACTATAAGACAGTGTAGCTACACTAATAGACAATCTGGCTACACTAATAAACAGTCTAGGAACACTATAAGACAGTGTAGCTACATTAATAGACAGTCTAGCTACACTAACAGACAGTCTATGAACACTAATAGACAGTGAAGCTTCTCTAATACACCGTCTATGAAAACAAATGACAGTGTAGCTACATTGATAATCAATCTAGTTACGCTACCAGACAGTCTAGGAACACTATTAGACAGTGTAGCTACACTAATAGACAGTCTAGAAACACTATTAGACAGTAGAGCTACTTTAATAGACAGTCTAGCTACACTAATAGACAGTCTAGGAACACTATTAGACAGTGTAGCTACACTAATAGACAGTGTAGCTACACTAATAGACAGTCTAGGAACACTATAAGACAGTGTAGCTACACTAGTAGACTGTCTAGCTACACTAATAGACAGTCTAGGAACACTATTAGACAGTGTAGCTACATTAATAGACAGTCTAGCTACACTAACAGAAGTCTATGAACACTAATAGACAGTGTAGCTTCTCTAATAGACCGTCTTTGAAAACAAATAGACAGTGTAGCTACATTGATAAACAATCTAGTTACGCTAACAGACAGTCTATGAACACTATTAGACAGTGTAGCTACACTAATAGACAGTCTAGGAACACTATTAGACAGTCTAGCTACTCTTATAGACAGTCTAGCTACACTTTCTTTCTTTCTTTCTTTCTATCTTTACTGGTTCGCTCATATATGAGCATTACACCAGGGAGTGCGAATTTGGAAATTTTGATAAAATAAAAAACAAAAAACACACAAAAAAAGCAAAACAACACAAAAAAACACAAAAACTTTTGGCTGAATTTTTGTTTAAATAAGGAGTGTCCTAAACACCTCTGTTGACTGGGCATTTGCCACAGAAGAAGGCAGACTATTCTAATGTGGAATAGTACGAGGGAAAAAAGAATTCTTCAGGGCATCACTGTATGTCTGGTGTCTGCGGTATTGAGCACTATGTGATGACCTGGTAGTTTTCAAACTATGAGCAGGGGTCATATACTTGTGAAAGAGAAGCAAGGAGGAAACACTAATAGACAGTCTAGGAACACTATTAGACAGTGTAGCTACACTAATAGACAGTCTAGGAACACTATTAGACAGTGTAGCTACACTAATAGACAGTCTAGGAAAACTAGTGGACAGTCTAGGAACACTATTAGACAGTGTAGCTACACTAATAGACAGTCTAGCTACACTAATAGACAGTCTAGGAACACTATTAGACAGTGTAGCTACACTAATAGACAATCTAGCTACACTAAAAGACAGTCTAGGAACACTATAATACAGTGTAGCTACACTAATAGACAGTCTAGCTACACTAACAGACAGTCTATGAACTCTAATAGACAGTGTAGCTAACTAATAGACCGTCGATGAAAACAAATAGACAGTGTAGCTACTCTAACAGACAGTATAAGAAAACTAGTAGACAGCGTAGCTATATTGATACATAATCTAGCTACACTAATAGACAGTCTAGGAACACTATTAGATAGTGTAGCTACACTGATAGACAGTCTAGCTACACTAAAAGACAGTATATGAACACTAATAGACAGTGTAGCTATTCTAACAGACAGTATAAGAAAACTAATAGACAGTGTAGCTACATTGATCGACAATCTAGCTTCACTAACGGACAGTCTAGGAACATCAATAGACAATGTAGCTATACAAGTAGACAGTCTAGCTACACTAACAGACCGTCTATGAAAACTAATAGACAGTGTAGCTATATTGATAGACAATCTAGCTACACTAATAGACAGTCTAGGAACACTATTAGACAGTGTAGCTGCTCTAATAGACAGTCTATATACACTAGTAGACAGTCTAGGAACACTATTAGACAGTGTAACTACACTAATAGACAATCTAGCTACACTAATAGACAGTCTAGGAACACTATAAGACAGTGTAGCTACACTAATAGACAGTCTAGCTACACTAACAGACAGTCTATGAACACTAATTAGCAGTGTAGCTACACTAATAGACAGTCTAGGAACACTATAAGGCAGTGTAGCTACACTAATAGACAATCTAGCTACACTAATAGACAGTCTAGGAACACTATAAGACAGTGAAGCTACATTAATAGACAGTCTAGCTACACTAACAGACCATCTATGAACACTAATAGACAGTGTAGCTTCTCTAATAGACCGTCTATGAAAACAAATAGACAGTGTAGCTACATTGATAAACAATCTAGTTACGCTAACAGACAGTCTAGGAACACTATTAGACAGTGTAGCTACACTAATAGACAGTCTAGGAACACTATTAGACAGTGTAGCTACTCTAATAGACAATCTAGCTACACTAATATACAGTCTAGGAACACTATTAGACAGTGTAGCTACACTAGTAGACAGTCTAGCTACACTAATAGACAGTCTAGGAACACTATTAGACAGTGTAGCTACACTAATAGACAGTCTAGCTACACTAACAGACAGTCTATGAACTCTAATAGACAGTGTAGCTAGCTAATAGACCGTCGATGAAAACAAATAGACAGTGTAGCTACTCTAACAGACAGTATAAGAAAACTAATAGACAGTGTAGCTACATTGATAGACAATCTAGCTACACTAATGGACAGTCTAGGAGCATCAATAGACAATGTTACTACACTAGTAGACAGGCTAGCTACACTAACATACAGTATAGGAAAAGTAATAGACAGTGTAGCTATATTGATAGACAATCTAGCTACTCTAATAGACAGTCTAGCTACACTAATAGACAGTCTAGGAACACTAATAGACAGTGTAGCTACACTAATAGACAGTCTAGCTACACGAACAGACAGTCTATGAACTCTAATAGACAGTGTAGCTAACTAATAGACCGTCGATAAAAACTAATAGACAGTGTAGCTTCTCTAACAGACAGTATAAGAAAACTTATAGACAGTGTAGCTACATTGATAGACAATCTAGCTACAATAAGGACAGTCTAGGAACATCAATAGACAATGTAGCTACACTAGTAGACAGTCTAGCTACACTAACATACAGTATAGGAAAACTAATAGACAGTGTAGCTATATTGATAGACAAACTAGCTACTCTAATAGACAGTCTAGCTACACTAATAGACAGTCTAGGAACACTAATAGACAATGTAGCTACACTAGTAGACAGTCTAGCTACACTAACAGACAGTATAGGAAAACTAATAGACAGTGTAGCTATATTGATAGATAATCTAGCTACACTAAAAGACAGTCTAGGAACACTATTAGACATGTAGCTACACTAATAGACAGGCTAGCTACACGAACAGACAGTATATGAACACTAATAGACAGTGTAGCTACTCTAACAGACAGTATAAGAAAATTAAAAGACAGTGTAGCTACATTGATAGACAATCTAACTACACTAACGGACAGTCTAGGAACATCAATAGACAATGTAGCTACACTAATAGACAGTCTAGCTACACTAACAGACCGTCTATGAAAACTAATAGACAGTGTAGCTATATTGATACACAATCTAGCTACACTAATAGACAGTCTATGAACACTATAAGACAGTGTAGCTTCTCTAAAAGACAGTCTGGCTACACTAGTAGACAGTCTAGGAACTCTATTAGACAGTGTAGCTACACTAATAGACAATCTAGCTACACTAATAGACAGTCTAGAAACACTATAAGACAGTGTAGCTACACTAATAGACAGTCTAGCTACACTAACAGACAGTCTATGAACACTAATAGACAGTGTAGCTACACTAATAGACAGTCTAGCTACACTAATAGACAGTCCAGGAACACTATAAGACAGTGTAGCTACACTAATAGACAATCTGGCTACACTAATAGACAGTCTAGGAACACTATAAGACAGTGTAGCTACATTAATAGACAGTCTAGCTACACTAACAGACAGTCTATGAACACTAATAGACAGTGAAGCTTCTCTAATAGACCGTCTATGAAAACAAATACACAGTGTAGCTACATTGATAAACAATCTAGTTACGCTACCAGACAGTCTAGGAACACTATTAGACAGTGTAGCTACACTAATAGACAGTCTAGGAACACTATTAGACAGTGTAGCTACTCTAATAGACAGTCTAGTTACACTAATAGACAGTCTAGGAACACTATTAGACAGTGTAGCTACACTAATAGACAGTGTAGCTACACTAATAGACAGTCTAGGAACACTATAAGACAGTGTAGCTACACTAGTAGACCGTCTAGCTACACTAATAGACAGTCTAGGAACACTATTAGACAGTGTAGCTACATTAATAGACAGTCTAGCTACACTAACAGAAGTCTATGAACACTAATAGACAGTGTAGCTTCTCTAATAGACCGTCTATGAAAACAAATAGACAGTGTAGCTACATTGATAAACAATCTAGTTACGCTAACAGACAGTCTAGGAACACTATTAGACAGTGTAAATACACTAATAGACAGTCTAGGAACACTATTAGACAGTGTAGCTACTCTTATATACAGTCTAGCTACACTTTCTTTCTTTTTTTCTTTCTATCTTGACTGGTTCGCTCATATATGAGCATTACACCAGGGAGTGCGAATTTGGAAATTTTGATAAAATAAAAAACAAAAAACACAAAAAAACAAAACAACACAAAAAAACACAAAAAACTTTTGGCTGAATTTTTGTTTAAATAAGGAGTGTCCTAAACTCCTCTGTTGACTGGGCATTTGCCACAGAAGGAGGCAGACTATTCCAATGTGGAATAGTACGGGGGAAAAAGAATTCTTCAGGGCATCACTGTACGTCTGGTGTCTGCGGTATTGAGCACTATATGATGACCTGGAAGTTTTCAAACTATGAGCAGGGGTCATATACTTGTCTTTTTCAATAGACACTGATCCACAATGAATCTTGTGAAAGAGAAGCAAGGAGGAAACACTAATAGACAGTCTAGGAACACTATTAGACAGTGTAGCTACACTAATAGACAGTCTAGGAACACTATTAGACAGTGTGGCTACACTAATAGACAGTCTAGGAAAACTAGTGGACAGTCTAGGAACACTATTAGACAGTGTAGCTACACTAATAGACAGTCTAGCTACACTAATAGACAGTCTAGGAACACTATTAGACAGTGTAGCTACACTAATAGACAATCTAGCTACACTAATAGACAGTCTAGGAACACTATAATACAGTGTAGCTACACTGATAGACAGTCTAGCTACACTAACAGACAGTCTATGAACTCTAATAGACAGTCTAGCTACACTAACAGACAGTATATGAACACTAATAGACAGTGTAGCTACTCTAACAGACAGTATAAGAAAACTAATAGACAGTGTAGCTACATTGATCGACAATCTAGCTTCACTAACGGACAGTCTAGGAACATCAATAGACAATGTAGCTATACAAGTAGACAGTCTAGCTACACTAACAGACCGTCTATGAAAACTAATAGACAGTGTAGCTATATTGATAGACAATCTAGCTACACTAATAGACAGTCTAGGAACACTATTAGACAGTGTTGCTACTCTAATAGACAGTCTAGCTACACTAGTAGACAGTCTAGGAACACTATAAGACAGTGTAACTACACTAATAGACAATCTAGCTACACTAATAGACAGTCTAGGAACATTATAAGACAGTGTAGCTACACTAATAGACAGTCTAGCTACACTAACAGACAGTCTATGAACACTAATAGGCAGTGTAGCTACACTAATAGACAGTCTAGCTACACTAATAGACAGTCTAGGAACACTATAAGACATTGTAGCTACACTAATAGACAATCTAGCTACACTAATAGACAGTCTAGGAACACTATAAGACAGTGTAGCTACATTAATAGAAAGTCTAGCTACACTAACAGACGTTAAACCGGTTTAAGCCCTCCAGTAAAATATTTTACTGACCGTTCCAAGGCGGTACTTCTTTTTGTGAATCTTTTATGTTTTTGTTCTGTCTTGTGTTGGCTATGTTTTGTGCGCGTCTGTTTATTTGTGCTTCGTGGTCACCTGCTGGGAAAGGGCTGACCTCTTGGCTCTCGTTTGTGGTGTCTTCTGTGAGTTTGTCACTTTCCCATTGGTATCCTGGGTCAGGTGTGGTACTTGATTGTATCGATTCCTGATCTTTGCAACCTTACTTACTTTAGTCTATGAACACTAATAGAGAGTGTAGCTTCTCTAATAGACCGTCTATGAAAACAAATAGACAGTGTAGCTACATTGATAAACAATCTAGTTACGCTAACAGACAGTCTAGGAACACTATTAGAAAGTGAAGCTACACTAATAGACAGTCTAGGAACACTATTAGACAGTGTAGCTACACTAGTAGACAGTCTAGCTACACTAATAGACAGTCTAGGAACACTATTAGACAGTGTAGCTACACTAATAGACAGTCTAGCTACACTAACAGACAGTCTATGAACTCTAATAGACAGTGTAGCTAACTAATAGACCGTCGATGAAAACAAATAGACAGTGTAGCTACTCTAACAGACAGTATAAGAAAACTAATAGACAGTGTAGCTACATTGATAGACAATCTAGCTACATTAACGGACAGTCTAGGAACATCAATAGACAATGTAACTACACTAGTAGACAGTCTAGCTACACTAACATACAGTATAGGAAAAGTAAAAGACAGTGTAGCTATATTGATAGACAATCTAATTACTCTAATAGACAGTCTAGCTACACTAATAGACAGTCTAGGAACACTAATAGACAATGAAGCTACACTAGTACATAGTCTAGCTACACGAACAGACAGTATATGAACACTAATAGACAGTGTAGCTACTCTAACAGACAGTATAAGAAAATTAAAAGACAGTGTAGCTACATTGATAGACAATCTAGCTACACTAACGGACAGTCTAGGAACATCAATAGACAATGTAGCTACACTAGTAGACAGTCTAGCTACACTAACAGACCGTCTATGAAAACTAATAGACAGTGTTGCTATATTGATACACAATCTAGCTACACTAATAGACAGTCTAGGAACACTATTAGACAGTGTAGCTACACTAATAGACAGTCTAACTACACTAGTACACAGTCTAGGAACACTATTAGTCAGTGTAGCTACACTAATAGACAGTCTAGATACACTAATAGACAGTCTACGAACACTATTAGACAGTGTAGCTATACTAATAGACAATCTAGCTACACTAATAGACAGTCTAGGAACACTATTAGACAGTCTAGCTACACTGATAGACAGTCTAGCTACACTAACAGACAGTATATGAACACTAATAGACAGTGTAGCTACTCTAACAGACAGTATAAGAAACTAATAGACAGTGTAGCTACATTGATAGACAATCTAGCTTCACTAACGGACAGTCTAGGAACATCAATAGACAATGTAGCTACACTAGTAGATTTTCTAGCTACACTAACAGACCGTCTATGAAAACTAATAGACAGTGTAGCTATATTGACAGACAATCTAGCTACACTAATTGACAGTCTAGGAACACTATTAGACAGTGTAGCTACTCTAAGAGACAGTCTTTCTACACTAGTAGACAGTCTAGGAACACTATTAGACAGTGTAGCTACACTAATAGACTATCTAGCTACACTAATAGACAGTCTAGGAACACTATAAGACAGTGTAGCTACACTAATAGACAGTCTAGCTACACTAACAGACAGTCTATGAACACTAATAGACAGTGTAGCTACACTAATAGACAGTCTAGCTACACTAATAGACAGTCTAGGAACACTATAAGACAATGTAGCTACACTAATAGACAATCTAGCTACACTAATAGACAAGCTAGGAACACTATTAGACAGAGTAGCTACACTAGTAGACAGTCTAGCTACACTAATAGACAGTCTAGGAACACTATTAGACAGTGTAGCTACACTAATAGACAGTCTAGCTACACAAACAGACAGTCTATGAACTCTAATAGACAGCGTAGCTAACTAATAGACCGTCGATGAAAACAAATAGACAGTGTAGCTACTCTAACAGACAGTATAAGAAAACTAATAGACAGTGTAGCTACATTGATAGACAATCTAGCTACATTAACGGACAGTCTAGGAACATCAAAAGACAATGTAACTACACTAGTAGATAGTCTAGCTACACTAACATACAGTATAGGAAAAGTAATAGACAGTGTAGCTATATTGATAGACAATCTAGCTACTCTAATAGACAGTCTAGCTACACTAATAAACAGTCTAGGAACACTAATAGACAATAAAGCTACACTATTACACAGTCTAGCTACACTAACAGACAGTATAATAGGAAAACTAATAGACAGTGTAGCTATATTAATAGACAATCTAGCTACTTTAATAGACAGTCTAGGAACACTATTAGACAGTGTAGCTACACTAATAGACAGTCTAGCTACACGAACAGACAGTATATGAACACTAATAGACAGTGTAGCTACTCTAACAGACAGTATAAGAAAATTAAAAGACAGTGTAGCTACATTGATAGACAATCTAGCTACACTAACGGTCAGTCTAGGAACATCAATAGACAATGTAGCTACACTAGTAGACAGTCTAGCTACATTAACAGACCGTCTATGAAAACTAATAGACAGTGTAGCTATATTGATACACAATCTAGCTAAACTAATAGACAGTCTAGGAACACTATTAGACAGTGTAGCTACAATAATAGACAGTCTAACTACACTAGTAGACAGTCTAGGAACACTATTAGTCAGTGTAGCTACACTAATAGACAGTCTAGCTCAACTAATAGACAGTCTAGGAACACTATTAGACAGTGTAGCTACACTAATAGACAATCTAACTACACTAAAAGACAGTCTAGGAACACTAATAGACAATGTAGCTACAATAGTAGACAGTCTAGCTACACTAACAGACAGTATAGGAAAACTAATAGACAGTGTAGCTATATTGATAGACAATCTAGCTACACTAATAGACAGTCTAGGAACACTATTAGACAGTGTAGCTACACTAATAGACAGTCTAGCTACACGAACAGACAGTATATGAACACTAATAGACAGTGTAGCTACTCTAACAGACAGTATAAGAAAATTGATATACAGTGTAGCTACATTGATCGACAATCTAGCTTCACTAACGGGCAGTCTAGGAACATCAATAGACAATGTAGCTATACTAGTAGACAGTCTAGCTACACTAACAGACCGTCTATGAAAACTAATAGACAGTGTAGCTATATTGATAGACAATCTAGCTACACTAATAGACAGTCTAGGAACACTATTAGACAGTGTAGCTACTCTAATAGACAGTCTAGTTACACTAGTAGACAGTCTAGGAACACTATTAGACAGTGTAGCTACACTAATAGACAATCTAGCTACACTAATAGACAGTCTAGGAACACTATAAGACAGTGTAGCTACACTAATAGATAGTCTAGCTACAATAACAGACAGTCTATGAACACTTATAGGCAGTGTAGCTACACTAATAGACAGTCAAGCTACACTAATAAACAGTCAAGGAACACTATAAGACAATGTAGCTACATTAATAGACAGTGTAGCTACACTTACAGCAGACAGTCTATGAACACTAATAGACAGTGTAGCTTCTCTAATAGACCGTCTATGAAAACAAATAGACAGTGTAGCTACATTGATAAACAATCTAGTTACGCTAACAGACAGTCTAGGAACACTATTAGACAGTGTAGCTACACTAATAGACAGTCTAGGAACACTATTAGACAGTGTAGCTACTCTAATAGACATTCTAGCTACACTAATAGACAGTCAAGGAACACTATTAGACAGTGTAGCTACACTAGTAGACAGTCTAGCTACACTAATAGACAGTCTAGGAACACTATTAGACAGTGTAGCTACACTAATAGACAGTCTAGCTACACTAACAGACAGTCTATGAACTCTAATATACAGTGTAGCTAACATATAGACCGTCGTTGAAAACAAATACACAGTGTAGCTACTCTAACAGACAGTATAAGAAAACTAATAGACAGTGTAGCTACATTGATAGACAATCTAGCTACACTAACGGACAGTCTAGGAACATCAATAGACAATGTAACTACACTATTAGACAGTCTAGCTACACTAACATACAGTATAGGAAAAGTAATAGACAGTGTAGCTATATTGATAGCCAATCTAGCTACTTTAATAGACAGTCTAAGAACACTATTAGACAGTGAAGCTACACTAATAGACAGTCTAGCTACATGAACAGACAGTATATGAACACTAATAGACAGGGTAGCTACTCTAACAGACAGAATAGGAAAACTAATAGACAGTGTAGCTATATTGATACACAATCTAGCTACACTAATAGACAGTCTAGGAACACTATTAGACAGTGTAGCTACACTAATAGACAGTCTAGCTACACTAATAGACAGTCTAAGAACACTACTAGACAGTGTAGCTACACTAATAGACAATCTAGCTACACTTATAGACAGTCTAGGAACACTATTAGACAGTCTAGCTACACTGATAGACAGTCTAGCTACACTAACAGACAGTATATGAACACTAATAGACAGTGTATCTACTCTAACAGACAGTATAAGAAACTAATAGTCAGTGTAGCTACATTGATAGACAATCTAGCTTCACTAACGGACAGTCTAGGAACATCAATAGACAATGTAGCTATACTAGTACACAGTCTAGCTACACTAACAGACCGTCTATGAAAACTAATAGACAGTGTATCTTTATTGATAGACAATCTAGCTACACTAATTGACAGTCTAGGAACACTATTAGACAGTGTAGCTACTCTAATAGACAGTCTAGCTTCACTAGTAGACAGTCTAGGAACACTATTAGACAGTGTAGCTACACTAATAGACAATCTAGCTACACTAATAGACAGTCTAGGAACACTATAAGACAGTGTAGCTACACTAATAGACAGTCTAGCTACACTAACAGACAGTCTATGAACACTAATAGACAGTGTAGCTACACTGATAGACAGTGTAGCTACACTAATAGACAGTCTAGGAACACTATAAGACAGTGTAGCTACACTAATAGACAATCTAGCTACACTAATAGACAAGCTAGGAACACTATAAGACAGTGTAGCTACATTAATAGACAGTCTAGTTACACTAACAGACACTCTATGAACACTAATAGACAGTGTAGCTTCTCTTATAGACCGTCTATGAAAGCAAATAGACAGTGTAGCTACATTGATAAACAATCTAGTTACGCTAACAGACAGTCTAGGAACATTATTAGACAGTGTAGCTACACTTATAGACAGTCTAGGAATACTATTAGACAGTGTAGCTACTCTAATAGACAGTCTAGCTACACTAATAGACAGTCTAGGAACACTATTTGACAGTCTAGCTACACTAATAGACAGTCTAGGAACACTATAAGACAGTGTAGCTACAATAGTAGACAGTCTAGCTACACTAATAGACAGTCTAGGAACACTATATGACAGTGTAGCTACACTAATAGACAGTCTAGCTACACGAACAGACAGTCTATGAACTCTAATAGACAGTGTAGCTAACTAATAGACCGTCGATGAAAACAAATATACAGTGTAGCTACTCTAACAGACAGTATAAGAAAACTTATAGACAGTGTAGCTACATTGATAGACAATCTAGCTACATAAACGGACAGTCTAGGAACATCAATAGACAATGTAGCTACGCTAGTAGACAGTCTAGCTACACTAACATACAGTATAGGAAAACTAATAGACAGTGTAGCTATATTGTTAGACAATCTAGCTACTCTAATAGACAGTCTAGCTACACTAATAGACAGTCTAAGAACACTAATAGACAATGTAGCTACACTAGTAGACAGTCTAGCTACACTAACAGACAGTATAGGAAAACTAATAGACAGTGTAGCTATATTGATAGACAATCTAGCTACACTAATAGACAGTCTAGGAACACTATTAGACAGTGTAGCTACACTAATAGACAGTCTAGCTACACGAACAGACAGTATATGAACACTAATAGACAGTGTAGCTACTCTAACAGACAGTATAAGAAAATTAAAAGACAGTGTAGCTACATTGATAGACAATCTAGCTAAACTAACGGACAGTCTAGGAACATCAATAGACAATGTAGCTACACTAGTAGACAGTCTAGCTACACTAACAGACCGTCTATGAAAACTAATAGACAGTGTAGCTATATTGATAAACAATCTAACTACACTAATAGACAGTCTAGGAACACTATTAGACAGTGTAGCTTCTCTAATAGACAGTCTGGCTACACTAGTAGACAGTCTAGGAACACTATTAGACAGTGTAGCTACACTAATAGACAATCTAGCTACACTAATAGACAGTCTAGGAACACTATAAGACAGTGTAGCTACACTAATAGACAGTCTAGCTACACTAACAGACAGTCTATGAACACTAAAAGAAAGTGTAGCTACACTAATAGACAGTCTAGCTACACTAATAGACAGTCTATGAACACTATAAGACAGTGTAGCTACACTAATAGACAATCTAGCTACACTAATAGACAGTCTAGGAACACTATAAGACAGTGTAGCTACATTAATAGACAGTCTAGCTACACTAACAGACAGTCTATGAACACTAATAGACAGTGTAGCTTCTCTAATAGACCGTCTATGAAAAAAAATAGACAGTGAAGCTTCATTGATAAACAATCTAGATACGCTAACAGACAGTCTAGGAACACTATTAGACAGTGTAGCTACACTAATAGACAGTCTAGGAACACTATTAGACAGTGTAGCTACTCTAATAGACAGTCTAGCTACACTAATAGACGGTCTAGGAACACTATTAGACAGTGTAGCTACACTAATAGACAGTGTAGCTACACTAATAGACAGTCTAGGAACACTATAAGACAGTGTAGCTACACTAGTAGACAGTCTAGCAACACTAACAAACAGTCAAGGAACACTATTGGACAGTGTAGCTACACTAATAGACAGTCTAGCTACACTAACAGACAGTCTATGAACTCTAATAGACAGTGTAGCTAACTAATAGACCGTCGATGAAAACAAATAGACAGTAGAGCTACTCTAACAGACAGTATAAGAAAACTAATAGACAGTGTAGCTACATTGAAAGACAATCTAGCTACAATAACGGACAGTCTAGGAACATCAATAGACAATGTAGCTACACTAGTAGACAGTCTAGCTACACTAACATACAGTATAGGAAAAGTAATAGACAGTGTAGCTATATTGATAGACAATCTAGCTACTCTAATAGACAGTCTAGCTACACTAATAGACAGTCTAGGAACACTAATACACAATATAGCTACACTGGTAGACAGTCTAGCTACACTAACAGACAGTATAGGAAAACTAATAGACAGTATAGCTATATTGATAGACAATCTAGCTACACTAATAGACAGTCTAGGAACACTATTAGACAGTGTAGCTACACTAATAGACAGTCTAGCTACACGAACAGACAGTATATGAACACTAATAGACAGTGTAGCAACTCTAACAGACAGTATAAGAAAATTAAAAGACAGTATAGCTACATTGATAGACAATCTAGCTACACTAGGGAGCGCAGTGGCTCATTGGTAGAGTGCTTGACTCGAGACTGAAGGGTAACGGGTTCGAGCCTCACCGGCGTCACTGCGTTGTGGTCCTTGGGCAAAACACATTTATCCTAGCTTAGTACTGGTTAAACCCAGGAAGAACCGTCCCGCATAACTGAAAGATTGTTGAGTGGACGTAAAGAACCAAATCAAACAAACAAAAACTATTGACACTAACGGACAGTTCTAGGAACATCAATAGACAATGTAGCTACACTAGTAGACAGTCTATTTACACTAACAGACCGTCTATGAAAACTAATAGACAGTGTAGCTATATTGATACAAAATCTAGCTACACTAAAAGACAGTCTAGGAACACTTTTAGACAGTGTAGCTAAACTAATAGACAGTCTAGCTTCACTAGTAGACAGTCTAGGAACACTATTAGACAGTGTAGCAACACTAATAGACAGTCTAACTACACTAAAAGACAGTCTAGGATCACTATTAGACAGTGTAGCTACACTAATAGACAATCTAGCTACACTAATAGACAGTCTAGGAACACTATAATACAGTGTAGCTACACTGATAGACAGTCTAGCTACACTAACAGTCAGTCTATGAACTCTAATAGACAGTGTAGCTAACTAATAGACCGTCGATGAAAACAAATAGACAGTGTAGCTACTCTAACAGACAGTATAAGAAAGCTAATAGACAGTGTAGCTACATTGATAGACAATCTAGCTACACTAATAGACAGTCTAGGAACACTATTAGACAGTGTAGCTACACTGATAGACAGTCTAGCTACACTAGCAGACAGTATATGAACACTAATAGACAGTGTAGCTACTCTAACAGACAGTATAAGAAAACTAGTAGACAGTGTAGCTACATTGATCGACAATCTAGCTTCACTAACGGACAGTCTAGGAACATCAATAGACAATGTAACTATACTAGTAGACAGTGTAGCTACACTAATAGAGCGTCTATGAAAACTAATAGACAGTGTAGCTATATTGATAGACAATCTAGCTACACTAATAGACAGTCTAGGAACACTATCAGACAGTGTAGCTTCTCTAAGAGACAGTCTAGCTACACTAGTAGACAGTCTAGGAACACTATTTGACAGTGTAGCTACACTAATAGACAATCAAGCTACACTAATAGACATTCTAGGAACACTATAAGACAGTGTAGCTACACTAATAGACAGTCTATCTACTCTAACGGACAGTCTATGAACACTAATAGGCAGTGTAGCTACACTAATAGACAGTCTAGATACACTAATAGACAGTCTAGGAACACTATAAGACAGTGTAGCTACACTAATAGACAATATAGCTACACTAGTAGACAGTCTAGGAACACTATAAGACAGTGTAGCTACATTAATAGACAGTGTAGCTACACTAACAGACAGTGTATGAACACTAATAGACAGTGTAGCTTCTCTAATAGACCGTCTATGAAAACAAATAGACAGTGTAGCTACATTGATAAACAATCTAGTAACGCTAACAGACAGTCTAGGAACACTATTAGACAGTGTAGCTATACTAATAGACAGTCTATGAACACTATTAGACAGTGTAGCTACATTGATAGACAATCTAGCTACACTAATGGACAGTCTAGGAACATCAATAGACAATGTAGCTACACTAGTAGACAGTCTAGCTACACTAACAGACCGTCTATGAAAACTAATAGACAGTGTAGCTATATTGATAGACAATCTAGCTACACTAATAGACAGTCTAGGAACACTATTAGACAGTGTAGCTACACTAATAGACAGTCTACCTACACTAGCAGACAGTCTAGGAACACTATTAGACAGTGTAGCTTCACTAATAGACAGTCTAGCTACACTAATAGACAGTCTAGGAACACTATTAGACAGTGTAGCTACACTAATAGACAATCTAGCTACACTAATTGACAGTCTAGGAACACTATTAGACAGTGTAGCTACACTGATAGACAGTCTAGCTACACTAACAGACAGTATATGAACACTAATAGACAGTGTAGCTACTCTAACAGACAGTATGAGAAACTAATAGACAGTGTAGCTACATTGATAGACAATCTAGCTTCACTAACGGACAGTCAAGGAACATCAATAGACATTGTAGCTACACTAGTAGACAGTCTAGCTACACTAACAGACAATCTATGAAAACTAATAGACAGTGTAGCTATATTGATAGACAATCTAGCTACACTTTTTGACAGTCTAGGAACACTATTAGACAGTGTAGCTACTCTAATAGACAGTCTAGCTACACTAGTAGACAGTCTAGGAACACTATTAGACAGTGTAGCTACACTAATAGACAGTCTAGCTACACTATCAGACAGTCTAGGAACACTATAAGACAGTGTAGCTACACTAATAGACAATCTAGCTACACTAATAGACAGTCTAGAAACACTATAAGACAGTCTATGAACACTGATAGACAGTGTAGCTTCTCTAATAGACCGTCTATGAAAACAAATATACAGTGTAGCTACATTGATAAACAATCTAGTTACGCTAACAGACAGTCTAGGAACACTATAAGACAGTGTAGCTACACTAAAAGATAGTCTAGGAACACTATTAGACAGTGTAGCTACTCTAATAGACAGTCTAGCTACACTAATAGACAGTCTAGGAACACTATTAGACAGTCTAGCTACACTAATAGACAGTCTAGCTACACTAATAGACAGTCTAGGAACACTATAAGACAGTGTAGCTACACTAGTAGACAGTCTAGCTACACTAATAGACAGTCAAGGAACACTATTAGACAGTGTATCTACACTAATAGACAGTCTAGCTACACTAACAGACAGTCTATGAACTCTAATAGACAGTGTAGCTAACTAATAGACCGTCGGTGAAAACAAATAGACAGTGTAGCTACTCTAACAAAAAGTATAAGAAAACTTATAGACAGTGTAGCTACATTGATAGACAATCTAGCTACACTTACGGACAGTCTAGGAACATCAATAGACAATGTAGCTACACTAGTAGACAGTCTGGCTACACTAATAGACAGTCTAGCTACACTAATAGACAGTCTGGGAACACTATAAGACAGTGTAGCTACACTAGTAGACAGTCTAGCTACACTAATAAACAGTCTAGGAACACTATTAGACAGTCTAGCTACACTAATAGACAGTCTAGCTACACTAATAGACAATCTAGGAACACTATAAGACAGTGTAGCTACACTAGTAGACAGACTAGCTACACTAATAGACAGTCAAGGAACACTATTAGACAGTGTAGCTACACTAATAGACAGTCTAGCTACACTAACAGACAGTCTATGAACTCTAATAGACAGTGTAGCTAACTAATAGACCGTCGGTGAAAACAAATAGACAGTGTAGCTACTCTAACAGAAAGTATAAGAAAACGAATAGACAGTGTAGCTACATTGATAGACAATCTAGCTACACTAACGGAGAGTCTAGGAACATCAATAGACAATGTAGCTACACTAGTAGACAGTCTAGCTACACTAACATACAGTATAGGAAAACTAATAGACAGTGTAGCTATATGGATAGACAATCTAGCTACACTAATAGACAGTCTAGGAACACTATTAGACAGTGTAGCTACACTAACATACAGTATAGGAAAACTAATAGACAGTGTAGCTACATTGATAGACAATCTAGCTACACTAATTAGCGCAGTGGCTCAGTGGTAGAGTGCTTGACTCGAGACCGAAGGGTAGCGGGTTCGAGCCTCACCGGCGTCACCGCGTTGTGGTCCTTGGGCAAGACACATTTATCCTAGCTTAGTACTGGTTAAACCCAGGAAGAACCGTCCCGCATAACTGAAAAATTGTTGAGTGGACGTAAAGAACCAAATCAAACAAACAAAAACTAGCTACACTAACGGACAGTCTAGGAGCATCAATAGACAATGTAGCTACACTAGTACATAGTCTATTTACACTAACAGACCGTCTATGAAAACTAATAGACAATGTAGCTATATTGATACACAATCTAGCTACACTAATAGACAGTCTAGGAACACTATTAGACAATGTAGCTACACTAATAGACAGTCTAGCTACACTAACAGACAGTCTATGAACACTAATAGACAGTGCAGCTACACTAATAGACAGTCTAGCTGCACTAACAGACAGTCTATGAACACTAATAGACAGTGTAGCTACACTAATAGACAGTCTAGCTACACTAATAGACAGTCTAGGAACACTATAAGACAGTGTAGCTAAACTAATAGACAATCTAGCTACACTAATAGACAGTCTAGGAACACTATAAGACAGTGTAGCTACATTAATAGACCGTCTAGCTACACTAACAGACAGTCTATGAACACTAATAGACAGTGTAGCTTCTCTAATAGACCGTCTATGAAAACAAATAGACAGTGTAGCTACATTGATAAACAATCTAGCTACGCTAACAGACAGTCTAGGAACACTATTAGACAGTGTAGCTAGACTAATAGACAGTCTAGGAACACGAATAGACAATGTAGCTACACTAGTAGACAGTCTAGCTACACTAAAAGACAGTATAGGAAAACTAATAGACAGTGTAGCTATATTGGTACACAATCTAGCTACACTAACAGACAGTCTATGAACACTAATAGACAGTGTAACTACACTAAAAGACAGTCTAGCTGCACTAACAGACAGTCTATGAACACTATTAGACAGTGTAGCTACACTAATAGACAGTCTAGCTAAACTAACAGACAGTCTAGGAACACTATAAGACAGTGTAGCTACACTTATAGACAATCTAGCTACACTAATAGACAGTCTAGAAACACTATAAGACAGTCTATGAACACTGATAGACAGTGTAGCTTCTCTAATAGACCGTCTATGAAAACAAATAGACAGTGTAGCTACATTGATAAACAATCTAGTTACGCTAACAGACAGTCTAGGAACACTATTAGACAGTGTAGCTACACTAAAAGATAGTCTAGGAACACTATTAGACAGTGTAGCTACTCTAATAGACAGTCTAGCTACACTAATAGACAGTCTAGGAACACTATTAGATAGTCTAGCTACACTAATAGACAGTCTTGCTACACTAATAGACAGTCTAGGAACACTATAAGACAGTGTAGCTACACTAGTAGACAGTCTAGCTACACTAATAGACAGTCTAGGAACACTATTAGACAGTCTAGCTACACTAACAGACAGTCTATGAACTCTAATAGACAGTGTAGCTAACTAGTAGACCGTCGGTGAAAACAAATAGACAGTGTAGCTACTCTAACAGACAGTATAAGAAAACTAATAGACAGTGTAGCTACATTGATAGACAATCTAGCTACACTTACGGACAGTCTAGGAACATCAATAGACAATGTAGCTACACAAGTAGACAGTCTGGCTACACTAATAGACAGTCTAGCTACACTAATAGACAGTCTAGGAACACTATAAGACAGTGTAGCTACACTAATAGACAGTCTAGCTACACTAATAAACAGTCTAGGAACACTATTAGACAGTGTAGCTACACTTATAGACAGTCTAGCTACACTAATAGACAGTCTAGGAACACTATAAGACAGTGTAGCTACACTAGTAGACAGTCTAGCTACACTAATAGACAGTCCAGGAACACTATTAGACAGTGTAGCTACACTAATAGACAGTCTAGCTACACTAGTAGACAGTCTAGGAACACTATTAAAGAGTGTAGCTACACTAATAGACAGTCTAGGAACACTATAATACAGTGTAGCTACACTGATAGACAGTCTAGCTACACTAACAGACAGTCTATGAACTCTAATAGACAGTGTAGCTAACTAATAGACCGTCGATGAAAACAAATAGACAGTGTAGCTACTCTAACAGACAGTATAAGAAAACTAATAGACAGTGTAGCTTCATTGATAGACAATCTAGCTACACTAATAGACAGTCTAGGAACACTATTAGACAGTGTAGCTACACTGATAGACAGTCTAGCTACACTAACAGACACTATATGAACACTAATAGACAGTTTAGCTACTCTAACAGACAGTATAAGAAAACAAATAGACAGTGTAGCTACATTGATCGACAATCTAGCTTCACTAACAGACAGTCTAGGAACATCAATAGACAATGTAGCTATACTAGTAGACAGTCTAGCTACACTAACAGACCGTCTATGAAAACTAATAGACAGTGTAACTAAATTGATAGACAATCTAGCTACACTAATAGACAGTCTAGGAACACTATTAGACAGTGTAGCTAAACTAATAGACAGTCTAGCTACACTAGTAGACAGTCTAGGAACACTATTAGACAGTGTAGCTACACTAATAGACAACCTAGCTACACTAATAGACAGTGTAGGAACACTATAAGACAGTGTAGCTACACTAATACACAGTCTAGCTACACTAACAGACCGTCTATGAACACTAATAGGCAGTGTAGCTACACTAATAGACAGTCTAGCTACACTAATAGACAATCTAGGAACACTTTAAGACAGTGTAGCTACACTTATACACAGTGTAGCTACATTAATGACAGTCTAGCTACACTAACAGACAGTCTATGAACATTAATAGACAGTGTAGCTTCTCTAATAGACCGTCTATGAAAACAAATAGACAGTGTAGCTACATTGATAAACAATCTAGTTACGCTAACAGACAGTCTAGGAACACTATTAGACAATGTAGCTACACTAATAGACAGTCTAGGAACACTATTAGACAGTGTAGCTACTCTAATAGACAGTCTAGCTACACTAACAGACAGTCTAGGAACACTATTAGACAGTGTAGCTACACTAATAGACAGTGTAGCTACACTAATAGACAGTCTAGGAACACTATCAGACAGTGTAGCTACACTAATAGACAGTCTAGCTACACTAACAGACACTATATGAACACTAATAGACAGTTTAGCTACTCTAACAGACAGTATAAGAAAACTAATAGACAGTGTAGCTACATTAATAGACAATCTAGCTACACTAATGGACAGTCTAGGAACATCAATAGACAATGTAGCTACACTAGTAGACAGTCGAGCTACACTAACATACAGTATAGGAAAAGTAATAGACAGTGTAGCTATATTGTTAGACAATCTAGCTACTCTAATAGACAGTCTAGCTAAACTAATAGACAGTCAAGGAACACTAATAGACAATGTAGCTACACAAGAAGACAGTCTAGTTACACTAACAGACAGTATAGGAAAACTAATAGACAGTGTAGCTATATTGAAAGACAATCTAGCTACTTTAATAGACAGTCTAGGAACACTAATAGACAGTGTAGCTACACTAATAGACAGTCTAGCTACACGAACAGACAGTATATGAACACTAATAGACAGTGTATCTACTCTAACAGACAGTATAAGAAAATTAAAAGACAGTGTAGCTACATTGAAAGACAATCTAGCTACACTTACGGACAGTCTAGGAACATCAATAGACAATGTAGCTACACTAGTAGACAGTCTAGCTACACTAACAGACCGTCTATGAAAACTAATAGACAGTGTAGCTATATTGATACACAATCTAGCTACACTAATAGACAGTCTAGGAACACTATTACACAGTGTAGCTACACTAATAGACAGTCTAACTACACTAGTAGACAGTCTAGGAACGCTATTAGACAGTGTAGCTACACTAATAGACAGTCTAGCTACACTAATAGACAGTCTAGCTAGACTATTAGACAGTCTAGGAACACTATAAGACAGTGTAGCTACACTAGTAGACAGTCTAGCTACACTAACAGACAGTCTATGAACACTAATAGACAGTGTAGCTACACTAATAGACCGTCTATGAAAACAAATAGACAGTGTAGCTACATTGATAAACAATCTAGTTACGCTAACAGACAGTCTAGGAACACTATTAGGCAGTGTAGCTACACTAATGGACAGTCTAGCTACACTAATAGACAGTCTAGGAACACTATAAGACAGTGTAGCTACACTAATAGACAATCTAGCTACACTGATAGACAGTCTAGGAACCACATAAGACAGTGTAGCTACATTAAGAGACAGTCTAGCTACATTAACAGACAGTCTATGAACACTAATAGACAGTGTAGCTTCTCTAATAGACCGTCTATGAAAACAAATAGACAGTGTAGCTACATTGATAAACAATCTAGTTATGCTAACAGACATTCTAGGAACACTATTAGACAGTGTAGCTACACTAATAGACAGTCTAGGAACACTATTAGACAGTGTAGCTACTCTAATAGACAGTCTAGTTACACTAATAGACAGTCTAGGACAATCTAGCTACACTAATAGACAGTCTAGGAACACTATTAGACAGTATAGCTACACTGATAGACAGTCTAGCTACACTAACAGACAGTATATTAACACTAGTAGACAGTGTATCTACTCTAACAGAAAGTATAAGAAAACTAATAGACAGTGTAGCTACATTGATCGACAATCTAGCTTCACTAACGGACAGTCTAGGAACATCAATAGACAATGTAGCTATACTAGTAGACAGTCTAGCTACACTAACATACCGTCTATGAAAACTAATAGACAGTGTAGCTATATTGATAGATAATCTAGCTGCACTAATAGACAGTCTAGGAACACTATTAGACAGTGTAGCTACACTAATAGACAGTCTAGCTACACGAACAGACAGTCTATGAACTATAATAGACAGTGTAGCTAACTAATAGACCGTCGATGAAATAAAATAGACAGTGTAGCTACTCTAACACACAGTATAAGAAAACTTATAGACAGTGTAGCGTCATTGATAGACAATCTAGCTACACTAACGGACAGTCTAGGAACATCAATAGACAATGTAGCTACACTAGTAGACAGTCCAGCTACACTTACATACAGAATAGGAAAACTAATAGACAGTGTAGCTATATTGATAGACAATCTAGCTACTCTAATAGACAGTCTAGCTACACTAATAGACAGTCTAGGAGCACTAAGAGACAATGTAGCTACACTTGTAGACAGTCTAGCTACACTAACAGACAGTATAGGAAAACTAATAGACAGTGTAGCTATATTGATAGACTATCTAGCTACACTAATAGACAGTCTAGGAACACTATTAGACAGTGTAGCTACACTAATAGACAGTCTAGCTACACGAACAGACAGTATATGAACACTTATAGACAGTGTAGCTACTCTAACAGACAGTATAAGAAAATTAAAAGACAGTGTAGCTACATTGATAGACAATCTAGCTACACTAACGGACAGTCTAGGAACATCAATAGACAATGTAGCTACACTAGTACACAGTCTAGCTACACTAACAGACCGTCTATGAAAACTAATAGACAGTGTAGCTATATTGATACACAATCTAGCTACACTAATAGACAGACTAGGAACACTATTAGACAGTGTAGCTTCTCTAAAAGACAGTCTGGCCACACTAGTAGACAGTCTAGGAACACTATTAGACAGTGTAGCTACACTAATAGACAATCTAGCTACACTAATAGACAGTCTAGGAACACTATAAGACAGTGTAGCTACACTAATAGACAGTCTAGCTACACTAACAGACAGTCTATGAACACTAATAGACAGTGTAGCTACACTAATAGACCGTCTATGAAAACAAATAGACAGTGTAGCTACATTGATAAACAATCTAGTTACGCTAACAGACAGTCTAGGAATACTATTAGACAGTGTAGCTTCACTAATAGACAGTCTATGAACATTATTAGACAGTGTAGCTACTCTAATAGACAGTCTAGCTACACTAATAGACAGTCTAGGAACACTATTAGACAGTGTAGCTACACTAATAGACAGTGTAGCTACACTAATAGACAGTCTAGGAACACTATAAGACAGTGTAGCTACACTAGTAGTCAGTCTAGCTACACTAACAGACAGTCTAGGAACACTATTAGACAGTGTAGCTACACTAATAGAAAGTCTAGCTACACTAACAGACAGTCTATGAACTCTAATAGACAGTGTAGCTAACTAATAGACCGTCGATGAAAACAAATAGACAGTGTAGCTTCTCTAACAGACAGTATAAGAAAACTAATAGACAGTGTAGCTACATTGATAGACAATCTAGCTTCACTAACGGACTGTCTAAGAACATCAATAGACAATGTAGCTACACTAGTACACAGTCTAGCTACACTAACATACAGTATAGGAAAACAAATAGACAGTGTAGCTATATTGATAGACAATCTAGCTACTCTAATAGAAAGTCTAGCTACACTAATAGACAGTCTAGGAACACTAATAGACAATGTAGCTACACTAGTAGACAGTCTAGCTACACTAACAGACAGTATAGGAAAACTTATAGACAGTGTAGCTATATTGATACACAATCTAGCTACACTAATAGACAGTCTAGGAACACTATTAGACAGTCTAGCTACACAAATAGACAGTCTAGCTACACGAACAGACAGTATATGAACACTAATAGACAGTGTAGCTACTCTAACAGACAGTTTAAGAAAATTAAAAGACAGTGTAGCTACATTGATAGACAATCTAGCTACACTTACGGACAGTCTAGGAACATCAATAGACAATGCAGCTACACTAGTAGACAGTCTAGCTACACTAACAGACCGTCTATGAAAACTAATAGACAGTGAAGCTATATTGATACACAATCTAGCTACACTAATAGACAGTCTAGGAACACTATAAGACAGTGTAGCTACACTAATAGACAATCTAGCTACACTAATAGGCAGTCTAGGAACACTATAAGACAGTGTAGCAACACTAATAGACAGTCTAGCTACACTAACAGACAGTCTATGAACACTAATAGGCAGTGTGGCTACACTAATAGACAGTCTAGCTACACTAATAGATAGTCTAGGAACACTATAAGACAGTGTAGCTACACTAATAGACAATCTAGCTACACTTAAAGACAGTCTAGGAACACTATAAGACAGTGTAGCTACATTAATAGACAGTCTAGCTACACTAACAGACAGTCTATGAACACTAATAGACAGTGTAGCTTTTCTAATAGACCGTCTATGAAAACAAATAGACAGTGTAGCTACATTGATAAACAATCTAGTTACGCTAACAGACAGTCTAGGAACACTATAAGACATTGTAGCTACACTTAAAGACAGTCTAGGAACACTATTAGACAGTGTAGTTACTCTAATAGACAGTCTAGCTACACTAATAGACAGTCTAGGAACACTATTAGACAGTGTAGCTACACTCATAGACAGTGTAGCTACACTAAAAGACAGTCTAGGAACACTATGATACAGTGTAGCTACACTAGTAGACAGTCTAGCTACACTAACAGACAGTCTAGGAACATTATTAGAAAGTGTAGCTACACTAATAGACTGTCTAGCTACACTAACATACAGTATAGGAAAAGTAATAGACAGTGTAGCTATATTGATAGACAATCTTGCTACTCTAATAGACAGTCTAGCTTCACTAATAGACAGTCTAGGAACACTAATAGACTATGTAGCTACACTAGTAGACAGTCTAGCTACACTAACAGACCGTCTATGAAAACTAATAGACAGTGTAGCTATATTGATACACAATCTAGCTACACTAATAGACAGTCTAGGAACACTATTAGACAGTGTAGCTACACTAATAGACAGTCTAAGTACACTAGTAGACAGTCTAGGAACACTATTAGACAGTGTAGCTACACTAATAGACTGTCTAGCTACACTAATAGACAGTCTAGGAACACTATTAGACAGTGTAGCTACACTAATAGACAATCTAGCTACACTAATAGACAGTCTAGGAACACTATTAGACAGTGTAGCTACACTGACAGACAGTCTAGCTAAACTAACAGACAGTATATGAACACTAATAGACAGTGTAGCTACACTAATAGACAGTCTAAGTACACTAGTAGACAGTCTAGGAACACTATTAGACAGTGTAGCTACACTAATAGACAGTCTAAGTACACTAGTAGACAGTCTAGGAACACTATTAGACAGTGTAGCTACACTAATAGACAGTCTAGCTACACTAATAGACAGTCTAGGAACACTATTAGACAGTGTAGCTACACTAATAGACAATCTAGCTACACTAATAGACAGTCTAGGAACACTATTAGACAGTGTAGCTACACTGACAGACAGTCTAGCTACTCTAACAGACAGTATAAGAAACTAATAGACAGTGTAGCTACATTGATAGACAATCTAGCTTCACTAACGGACAGTCTAGGAACATCAATAGACAATGTAGCTACACTAGTAGACAGTCTAGCTACACTAACAGACCGTCTATAAAAACTAATAGACAGTGTAGCTATATCGATAGACAATGCAGCTACACTAATTGACAGTCTAGGAACACTATTAGGCAGTGTAGCTACTCTAATAGACAGTCTAGCTACACTAGTAGACAGTCTAGGAACACTATTAGACAGTGTATCTACACTAATAGACAATCTAGCTACACTAATAGACAGTCTAGGAACACTATAAGACAGTGTAGCTACACTAATAGACAGTCTAGCTACACTAACAGACAGTCTATGAACACTAATAGACAGTGTAGCTACACTAATAGACAGTCTAGCTACACTAATAGACAGTCTAGGAACACTATAAGACAGTGTAGCTACACTAATAGATAATCTAGCTACACTAATAGACAGAGTATGAACACTATAAGACAGTGTAGCTACATTAATAGACAGTCTAGCTACACTAACAGACAGTCTATGAACACTAATAGACAGTGTAGCTTCTCTTATAGACCTTCTATGAAAACAAGTAGACAGTGTAGCTACATTGATAAACAATATAGTTACGCTAACAGACAGTCTAAGAACACTATTAGACAGTGTAGCTACACTAATAGACAGACTAGGAACACTATTAGACAGTGTAGCTACTCTAATATACAGACTAGGAACACTATTAGACAGTGTAGCTTCTCTAAAAGACAGTCTGGCCACACTAGTAGACAGTCTAGGAACACTATTAGACAGTGTAGCTACACTAATAGACAATCTAGCTACACTAATAGACAGTCTAGGAACACTATAAGACAGTGTAGCTACACTAATAGACAGTCTAGCTACACTAACAGATAGTCTATGAACACTAATAGACAGTGTAGCTACACTAATAGACGGTCTATGAAAACAAATAGACAGTGTAGCTACATTGATAAACAATCTAGTTACGCTAACAGACAGTCTAGGAATACTATTACACAGTGTAGCTTCACTAATAGACAGTCTATGAACATTATTAGACAGTGCAGCTACTCTAATAGACAGTCTAGCTACACTAATAGACAGTCTAGGAACACTATTAGACAGTGTAGCTACACTAATAGACAGTGTAGCTACACTAATAGACAGTCTAGGAACACTATAAGACAGTGTAGCTACACTAGTAGTCAGTCTAGCTACACTAACAGACAGTCTAGGAACACTATTAGACAGTGTAGCTACACTAATAGACAGTCTAGCTACACTAACAGACAGTCTATGAACTCTAATAGACAGTGTAGCTAACTAATAGACCGTCGATGAAAACAAATAGACAGTGTAGCTTCTCTAACAGACAGTATAAGAAAACTAATAGACAGTGTAGCTACATTGATAGACAATCTAGCTTCACTAACGGACTGTCTAGGAACATCAATAGACAATGTAGCTACACTAGTACACAGTCTAGCTACACTAACATACAGTATAGGAAAACCAATAGACAGTGTAGCTATATTGATAGACAATCTAGCTACTCTAATAGACAGTCTAGCTACACTAATAGACAGTCTAGGAACACTAATAGACAATGTAGCTACACTAGTAGACAGTCTAGCTACACTTACAGACAGTATAGGAAAACTAATAGACAGTGTAGCTATATTGATACACAATCTAGCTACACTAATAGACAGTCTAGGAACACTATTAGACAGTCTAGCTACACAAATAGACAGTCTAGCTACACGAACAGACAGTATATGAACACTAATAGACAGTGTAGCTACTCTAACAGACAGTTTAAGAAAATTAAAAGACAGTGTAGCTACATTGAAAGACAACCTAGCTACACTTACGGACAGTCTAGGAACATCAATAGACAATGCAGCTACACTAGTACACAGTCTAGCTACACTAACAGACCTTCTATGAAAACTAATAGACAGTGAAGCTATATTGATACACAATCTAGCTACACTAATAGACAGTCTAGGAACACTATTAGACAGTGTAGCTACACTAATAGACAATCTAGCTACACTAATAGACAGTCTAGGAACACTATAAGACAGTGTAGCTACACTAATAGACAATCTAGCTACACTAATAGGCAGTCTAGGAACACTATAAGACAGTGTAGCAACACTAATAGACAGTCTAGCTACACTAACAGACAGTCTATGAACACTAATAGGCAGTGTGGCTACACTAATAGACAGTCTAGCTACACTGATAGACAGTCTAGGAACACTATAAGACAGTGTAGCTACACTAATAGACAATCTAGCTACACTCAAAGACAGTCTAGGAACACTATAAGACAGTGTAGCTACATTAATAGACAGTCTAGCTACACTAACAGACAGTCTATGAACACTAATAGACAGTGAAGCTTTTCTAATAGACCGTCTATGAAAACAAATAGACAGTGTAGCTACATTGATAAACAATCTAGTTACGCTAACAGACAGTCTAGGAACACTATAAGACATTGTAGCTACACTAAAAGACAGTCTAGGAACACTATTAGACAGTGTAGTTACTCTAATAGACAGTCTAGCTACACTAATAGACAGTCTAGGAACACTATTAGACAGCGTAGCTACACTCATAGACAGTGTAGCTACACTAAAAGACAGTCTAGGAACACTATAAGACAGTGTAGCTACACTAGTAGACAGTCTAGCTACACTAACAGACAGTCTAGGAACATTATTAGACAGTGTAGCTACACTAATAGACTGTCTAGCTACACTAACATACAGTATAGGAAAAGTAATAGACAGTGTAGCTATATTGATAGACAATCTTGCTACTCTAATAGACAGTCTAGCTTCACTAATAGACAGTCTAGGAACACTAATAGACTATGTAGCTACACTAGTAGACAGTCTAGCTACACTAACAGACCGTCTATGAAAACTAATAGACAGTGTAGCTATATTGATACACAATCTAGCTACACTAATAGACAGTCTAGGAACACTATTAGACAGTGTAGCTACACTAATAGACAGTCTAAGTACACTAGTAGACAGTCTAGGAACACTATTAGACAGTGTAGCTACACTAATAGACAGTCTAGCTACACTAATAGACAGTCTAGGAACACTATTAGACAGTGTAGCTACACTAATAGACAATCTAGCTACACTAATAGACAGTCTAGGAACACTATTAGACAGTGTAGCTACACTGACAGACAGTCTAGCTAAACTAACAGACAGTATATGAACACTAATAGACAGTGTAGCTACACTAATAGACAGTCTAAGTACACTAGTAGACAGTCTAGGAACACTATTAGACAGTGTAGCTACACTAATAGACAGTCTAAGTACACTAGTAGACAGTCTAGGAACACTATTAGACAGTGTAGCTACACTAATAGACAGTCTAGCTACACTAATAGACAGTCTAGGAACACTATTAGACAGTGTAGCTACACTAATAGACAATCTAGCTACACTAATAGACAGTCTAGGAACACTATTAGACAGTGTAGCTACACTGACAGACAGTCTAGCTACTCTAACAGACAGTATAAGAAACTAATAGACAGTGTAGCTACATTGATAGACAATCTAGCTTCACTAACAGACCGTCTATAAAAACTAATAGACAGTGTAGCTATATCGATAGACAATGCAGCTACACTAATTGACAGTCTAGGAACACTATTAGGCAGTGTAGCTACTCTAATAGACAGTCTAGCTACACTAGTAGACAGTCTAGGAACACTATTAGACAGTGTATCTACACTAATAGACAATCTAGCTACACTAATAGACAGTCTAGGAACACTATAAGACAGTGTAGCTACACTAATAGACAGTCTAGCTACACTAACAGACAGTCTATGAACACTAATAGACAGTCTAGCTACACTAATAGACAGTCTAGGAACACTATAAGACAGTGTAGCTACACTAATAGACAATCTAGCTACACTAATAGACAGAGTATGAACACTATAAGACAGTGTAGCTTCTCTTATAGACCTTCTATGAAAACAAGTATACAGTGTAGCTACATTGATAAACAATATAGTTACGCTAACAGACAGTCTAAGAACACTATTAGACAGTGTAGCTACACTAATAGACAGTCTAGGAACACTATTAGACAGTGTAGCTACACTAATTAACAGTCTAACTACACTAGTAGACAGTCTATGAACACTATTAGACAGTGTAGCTACACTAATAGACAGTGTAGCTACACTAAAAGACAGTCTAGGAACACTATTAGACAGTGTAGCTACACTAATAGACAATCTAGCTACACTAATAGACAGTCTAGGAACACTATTAGACAGTGTAGCTACACTGACAGACAGTCTAGCTATACTAACAATCCAGCTACACTAATTGACAGTCTAGGAACACTATAAGACAGTGTAGCTACTCTAATAGACAGTCTAGCTACACTAGTAGACAGTCTAGGAACACTATTAGACAGTGTATCGTCACTAATAGACAATCTAGCTACACTAATAGACAGTCTAGGAACACTATAAGACAGTGTAGCTACACTAATAGACAGTCTAGCTACACTAACAGACAGTCTATGAACACTAATAGACAGTGTAGCTACACTAATAGACAGTCTAGCTACACTAATAGACAGTCTAGGAACACTATAAGACAGTGTAGCTACACTAATAGACAATCCAGCTACACTAATAGACAGTCTAGGAACACTATAAGACAGTGTAGCTACATTAATAGACAGTCTAGCTACACTAGTAGACAGTCTAGGAACACTATTAGACAGTTTAGCTACACTAATGGACAGTCTAGCTACACTAATAGACAGTCTAGGAACACTATTGGACAGTGTAGCTACACTAATAGACAGTCTAGGGACACTATTAGACAGTGTAGCTACTCTAATAGACAGTCTAGCTACACTAATAGACAGTCTAGGAACACTATTAGACAGTGTAGCTACACTAGTAAACAGTCTGGCTACACTAATAGACAGTCTAGGAACACTATTAGACAGTGTAGTTACACTAATAGACAGTCTAGCTACACTAACAGACAGTCTATGAACTCTAATAGACAGTGTAGCTAACAAATAGACCGGCGATGAAAACAAATAGACAGTGTAGCTACTCTAACAGACAGTATAAGAAAACTAAAAGACAGTGTAGCTACATTGATAGACAATCTAGCTACACTAACGGACAGTCTAGGAACATCAATAGACAATGTAACTACACTAGTAGACAGTCTAGCTACACTAACATATAGTATAGGAAAAGTAATAGACAGTGTAGCTATATTGAAAGAAAATCTAGCTACTCTAATAGACAGTCTAGCTACACTAATAGACAGTCTAGGAACACTAATAGACAATGTAGCTACACTAGTAGACAGTCTAGCTACATTAACAGACAGTATAGGAAAACTAATAGGCAGTGTAGCTATATTGATAGACAATCTAGCTACTTTAATAGACAGTCTAGGAACACTATTAGACAGTGTAGCTACACTAATAGACAGTCTAGCTACACGAAAAGACAGTCTAGGAACACTATTAGACAGTGTAGTTACTCTAATAGACAGTCTAGCTACACTAATAGACAGTCTAGGAACACTATTAGACAGTGTAGCTACACTCATAGACAGTGTAGCTACACTAAAAGACAGTCTAGGAACACTATAAGACAGTGTAGCTACACTAGTAGACAGTCTAGCTACACTAACAGACAGTCTAGGAACATTATTAGACAGTGTAGCTACACTAATAGACAGTCTAGCTACACTAACATACAGTATAGGAAAAGTAATAGACAGTGTAGCTATATTGATAGACAATCTTGCTACTCTAATAGACAGTCTAGCTACACTAATAGACAGTCTAGGAACACTAATAGACTATGTAGCTACACTAGTAGACAGTCTAGCTACACTAACAGACAGTATATGAACACTAATAGACAGTGTAGCTACACTAATAGACAGTCTAGGAACACTATAAGACAGTGTAGCTACACTAGTAGACAGTCTAGCTACACTAACAGACCGTTTATTAAAACTAATAGACAGTGTAGCTATATTGATACACAATCTAGCTACACTAATAGACAGTCTAGGAACACTATTAGACAGTGTAGCTACACTAATAGACAGTCTAACTACACTAGTAGACAGTCTAGGAACACTATTAGACAGTGTAGC
The DNA here is from genome assembly GCA_964019695.1 of Loripinus fragilis. Classification (NCBI taxonomy): domain Eukaryota; kingdom Metazoa; phylum Mollusca; class Bivalvia; order Lucinida; family Lucinidae; genus Loripinus; species Loripinus fragilis. The sequence continues at coordinate 230,534 of CAXHUL010000339.1, read as the reverse complement.
TACATTAATAGACAGTCTAGCTACACTAATAGACAGTCTAGGAACACTATTAGACAGTGTAGCTACACTAATAGACAATCTAGCTACACTAATAGACAGTCTAGGAACACTTTTAGACAGTGTAGCTACACTGACAGACAGTCTAGCTAAACTAACAGACAGTATATGCACACTAATAGACAGTGTAGCTACTCTAACAGACAGTATAAGAAACTCATAGAAAGTGTAGCTACATTGATAGACAATCTAGCTTCACTAACGGACAGTCTAGGAACATCAATAGACAATGTAGCTACATTAGTAGACAGTCTAGCTACACTAACAGACCGTCTATAAAAACTAATAGACAGTGTAGCTATATCGATAGACAATGCAGCTACACTAACTGACAGTCTAGGAACACTATTAGACAGTGTAGCTACTCTAATAGACAGTCTAGCTACACTAGTAGACAGTCTCGGAACACTATTAGACAGTGTATCTACACTAATAGACAATCTAGCTACACTAATAGACAGTCTAGGAACACTATAAGACAGTGTAGCTACACTAATAGACAGTCTAGCTACACTAACAGACAGTCTATGAACACTAATAGACAGTGTAGCTACACTAATAGACAGTCTAGCAACACTAATAGACAGTCTAGGAACACTATAAGACAGTGTAGCTACACTAATAGACAATCTAGCTACACTAATAGACAGTCTAGGAACACTATAAGACAGTGTAGCTACATTAATAGACAGTCTAGCTTCACTAACAGACAGTCTATGAACACTAATAGACAGTGTAGCTTCTCTTATAGACCTTCTATGAAAACAAGTAGACATTGTAGCTACATTGATAAACAATATAGTTACGCTAACAGACAGTCTAAGAACACTATTAGACAGTGTAGCTACACTAACAGACAGACTAGGAACACTATTAAACAGTGTAGCTACACTAATAGACAGTCTAACTACACTAGTAGACAGTCTAGGAACACTATTAGACAGTGTAGCTACACTAATTGACAGTCTAGCTACACTAATAGACAGTCATGGAACACTATTAGACAGTGTAGCTACACTAATAGACAATCTAGCTACACTAATAGACAGTCTAGGAACACTATTAGACAGTGTAGCTACACTGATAGACAGTCTAGCTACACTAACAGACAGTATATGAACACTAATAGGCAGTGTAGCTACTCTAACAGACAGTATAAGAAACAAATAGACAGTGTAGCTACATTGATAGACAATCTAGCTTCACTAACGGACAGTCTAGGAACATCAATAGACAATGTAGCTACACTAGTAGACAGTCTAGCTACACTAACAGAGCGTCTATGAAAACTAATATACAGTGTAGCTATATTGATAGACAATCTAGCTACACTAATTGACAGTCTAGGAACACTATTAGACAGTGTATCTACTCTAATAGACAGTCTAGCTATACTAGTAGACAGTCTAGGAACACTATTAGACAGTGTAGCTACACTAATAAACAATCTAGCTACACTATTAGACAGAATAGGAAAACTAATAGACAGTGTAGCTATATTGATAGACAATCTAACTACACTAATAGACAGTCCAGGAACACTATTACACAGTGAAGCTACTCTAATAGACAGTCTAGCTACACTAGTAGACAGTCTAGGAACACTATTAGACAGTGTAGCTACAATAATAGACAGTCTAGCTACACGAACAGACAGTCTATGAACTCTAATAGACAGTGTAGCTAACTAATAGACCGTCGATGAAAACAAATAGACAGTGTAGCTACTCTAACAAACAGTATAAGAAAACTTATAGACAGTGTAGCTACATTGATAGACAATCTAGCTACACTAACGGACAGTCTAGGAACATCAATAGACAATGTAGCTACACTAGTAGACAGTCCAGCTACACTTACATACAGTATAGGAAAACTAATAGACGGTGTAGCTATATTGATAGACAATCTAGCTACTCTAATAGACAGTCTAGCTACACTAATAGACAGTCTAGGAACACTAATAGACAATGTAGCTACACTAGTAGACAGTCTAGCTACACTAACAGACAGTATAGGAAAACTAATAGACAGTGTAGCTATATTGATAGACATTCTAGCTACACTAATAGACAGTCTAGGAACACTATTAGACAGTGTAGCTACAATAATAGACAGTCTAGCTACACGAACAGACAGTATATGAACACTAATAGACAGTGTAGCTACTCTAACAGACAGTATAAGAAAATTAAAAGACAGTGTAGCTACATTGATAGACAATCTAGCTACACTAACGGACAGTCTAGGAACATCAATAGACAATGTAGCTACACTAGTAGACAGTCTAGCTACACTAACAGACCGTCTATGAAAACTTATAGACAGTGTAGCTATATTGATACACAATCTAGCTACACTAATAGACAGACTAGGAACACTATTAGACAGTGTAGCTTCTCTAATAGACAGTCTGGCTACACTAGTAGACAGTCTAGGAACACTATTAGACAGTGTAGCTACACTAATAGACAATCTAGCTACACTAATAGACAGTCTAGGAACACTATAAGACAGTGTAGCTACACTAATAGACAGTCTAGCTACACTAACAGACAGTCTATGAACACTAATAGACAGTGTAGCTACACTAATAGACCGTCTATGAAAACAAATAGACAGTGTAGCTACATTGATAAACAATCTAGTTACGCTAACAGACAGTCTAGAATCACTATTACACAGTGTAGCTTAACTAATAGACAGTCTAGGAACACTATTAGACAGTGTAGCTACTCTAATAGACAGTCTAGCTACACTAATAGACAGTCTAGGAACACTATCAGACAGTGTAGCTACACTAATAGACAGTGTAGCTACACTAACAGACAGTCCATGAACACTATTAGACAGTGTAGCTACACTAATAGACAGTCTAGGAACACTATTAGACAGTGTAGCTACACTAACAGACAAGCTAGCTAAACTAACAGACAGTTTATGAACACTAATAGACAATGTAGCTACTCTAACAGACAGTATAAGAAACTAATAGACAGTGTAGCTACATTGATAGACAATCTAGCTTCACTAACGGACAGTCTAGGAAAATCAATAGACAATGTAGCTACACTAGTAGACAGTCTAGCTACACTAACAGACCGTCTATAAAAACTAATAGACAGTGTAGCTATATCGATAGACAATCCAGCTACACTAATTGACAGTCTAGGAACACTATTAGACAGTGTAGCTACTCTGATAGACAGTCTAGCTACACTATTAGACAGTCTAGGAACACTATTAGACAGTGTATCTACACTAATAGACAATCTAGCTACACTAATAGACAGTCTAGGAACACTATAAGACAGTGTAGCTACACTAATAGACAGTCTAGCTACACTAACAGACAGTCTATGAACACTAATAGACAGTGTTGCTACACTAATAGACAGTCTAGCTACACTAATAGACAGTCTAGGAACACAATAAGACAGTGTAGCCTCACTAATAGACAATCTAGCTACACTAATAGACAGTCTAGGAACACTATAAGACAGTGTAGCTACATTAATAGACAGTCTAGCTACACTAACAGACAGTCTATGAACACTAATAGACAGTGTAGCTTCTCTTATAGACCGTCTATGAAAACAAGTAGACAGTGTAGCTACATTGATAAACAATCTAGTTACGCTAACAGACAGTCTAGGTACACTATTAGACAGTGTAGCTACACTAATAGACAGTCTAGGAACACTATTAGACAGTGTAGCTACTCTAATATACAGTGTAGCTACACTAATAGACAGTCTAGCTACACTAATAGACAGTCTAGGAACACTATTAGACAGTGTAGCTACACTAATAGACAGTCTAACTACACTAGTAGACAGTCTAGGAACACTATTAGACAGTGTAGCTACACTAATAGACAGTCTAGCTACACTAATAGACAGTCTAGGAACACTATTAGACAGTGTAGCTACACTAATAGACAATCTAGCTACACTAATAGACAGTCTAGGAACACTATTAGACAGTGTAGCTACACTAATAGACAGTCTAGCTACACTAACAGACAGTCTATGAACACTAATAGACAGTGTAGCTACACTAATAGACAGTCTAGCTACACTAATAGACAGTCTAGGAACACTATTAGACAGTGTAGCTACACTAATAGACAGTCTAACTACACTAGTAGACAGTCTAGGAACACTATTAGACAGTGTAGCTACACTAATAGACAGTCTAGCTACACTAATAGACAGTCTAGGAACACTATTAGACAGTGTAGCTACACTAATAGACAATCTAGCTACACTAATAGACAGTCTAGGAACACTATTAGACAGTGTAGCTACACTAATAGACAGTCTAGCTACACTAACAGACAGTCTATGAACACTAATAGACAGTGTAGCTACACTAATAGACAGTCTAGCTACACTAATAGACAGCCTAGGAAGACTATTAGACAGTGTAGCTACACTAATAGACAATCTAGCTACACTAATAGACAGTCTAGGAACACTATTAGACAGTGTAGCTACACTAATAGACAGTCTAGCTAAACTAACAGACAGTATATTAACCCTATAGACAGTGTAGCTACTCTAACAGACAGTATAAGAAACTAATAGACAGTGTAGCTACATTGATAGACAATCTAGCTTCACTAACGGACAGTCTAGGAACATCAATAGACAATGTAGCTACACTAGTAGACAGTCTAGCTACACTAACAGACCGTCTATAAAAACTAATAGACAGTGTAGATATATCGATAGACAATCCAGCTACACTAATTGACAGTCTAGGAACACTATTAGACAGCGTAGCTACTCTAAAAGACAATCTAGCTACACTAATAGACAGTCTAGGAACACTATAAGACAGTGTAGCTACACTAATAGACAGTCTAGCTACACTAACAGACAGTCTATGAACACTAATAGACAGTGTAGCTACACTAATAGACAGTCTAGCTACACTAATAGACAGTCTAGGAACACTATAAGACAGTGTAGCTACACTAATAGACAATCCAGCTACACTAATAGACAGTCTAGGAACACTATAAGACAGTGTAGCTACATTAATAGACAGTCTAGCTACACTAGTATACAGTCTAGGAACACTATTAGACAGTGTAGCTACACAAATGGACAGTCTAGCTACACTAATAGACAGTCTAGGAACACTATTAGACAGTGTAGCTACACTAATAGACAATCTAGCTACACTAATAGACAGTCTAGGAACACTATTAGACAGTTTAGCTACACTGATAGACAGTCTAGCTACACTAACAGACAGTATATGAACACTAATAGACAGTGTAGCTACTCTAACAGACAGTATAAGAAACAAATAGACAGTGTAGCTACATTGATAGACAATCTAGCTTCACTAACGGACAGTCTAGGAACATCAATAGACAATGTAGCTACACTAGTAGACAGTCTAGCTACACTAACAGACCGTCTATGAAAACTAATATACAGTGTAGCTATATTGATAGACAATCTAGCTACTCTAATAGACAGTCTAGCTACACTAATAGACAGTCTAGGAACACTAATAGACAATGTAGGTACACTAATAGACAGTCTAGGAACACTAACAGACAGTATAGGAAAACTAATAGACAGTGTAGCTATATTGATAGACATTCTAGCTACACTAATAGACAGTCTAGGAACACTATTAGACAGTGTAGCTACACTAATAGACAGTCTAGCTACACGAACAGACAGTATATGAATACTAATAGACAGTGTAGCTACTCTAACAGACAGTATAAGAAAATTAAAAGACAGTGTAGCTACATTGATAGACAATCTAGCTACACTAACGGACAGTCTAGGAACATCAATAGACAATGTAGCTACACTAGTAGACAGTCTAGCTACACTAACAGACCGTCTATGAAAACTTATAGACAGTGTAGCTATATTGATACACAATCTAGCTACACTAATAGACAGACTAGGAACACTATTAGACAGTGTAGCTTCTCTAATAGACAGTCTGGCTACACTAGTAGACAGTCTAGGAACACTATTAGACAGTGTAGCTACACTAATAGACAATCTAGCTACACTAATAGACAGTCTAGGAACACTATAAGACAGTGTAGCTACACTAATAGACAGTCTAGCTACACTAACAGACAGTCTATGAACACTAATAGACAGTGTAGCTACACTAATAGACCGTCTATGAAAACAAATAGACAGTGTAGCTACATTGATATACAATCTAGTTACGCTAACAGACAGTCTAGGAACACTATTACACAGTGTAGCTTAACTAATAGACAGTCTAGGAACACTATTAGACAGTGTAGCTACTCTAATAGACAGTCTAGCTACACTAATAGACAGTCTAGGAACACTATCAGACAGTGTAGCTACACTAATAGACAGTGTAGCTACACTAACAGACAGTCTAGGAACACTATTAGACAGTGTAGCTACACTAATAGACAGTCTAGGAACACTATTAGACAGTGTAGCTACACTAACAGACAGTCTAGCTAAACTAACAGACAGTTTATGAACACTAATAGACAATGTAGCTACTCTAACAGACAGTATAAGAAACTAATAGACAGTGTAGCTACATTGATAGACAATCTAGCTTCACTAACGGACAGTCTAGGAAAATCAATAGACAATGTAGCTACACTAGTAGACAGTCTAGCTACACTAACAGACCGTCTATAAAAACTAATAGACAGTGTAGCTATATCGATAGACAATCCAGCTACACTAATTGACAGTCTAGGAACACTATTAGACAGTGTAGCTACTCTGATAGACAGTCTAGCTACACTATTAGACAGTCTAGGAACACTATTAGACAGTGTATCTACACTAATAGACAATCTAGCTACACTAATAGACAGTCTAGGAACACTATAAGACAGTGTAGCTACACTAATAGACAGTCTAGCTACACTAACAGACAGTCTATGAACACTAATAGACAGTGTTGCTACACTAATAGACAGTCTAGCTACACTAATAGACAGTCTAGGAACACAATGAGACAGTGTAGCCTCACTAATAGACAATCTAGCTACACTAATAGACAGTCTAGGAACACTATAAGACAGTGTAGCTACATTAATAGACAGTCTAGCTACACTAACAGACAGTCTATGAACACTAATAGACAGTGTAGCTTCTCTTATAGACCGTCTATGAAAACAAGTAGACAGTGTAGCTACATTGATAAACAATCTAGTTACGCTAACAGACAGTCTAGGTACACTATTAGACAGTGTAGCTACACTAATAGACAGTCTAGGAACACTATTAGACAGTGTAGCTACTCTAATATACAGTCTAGCTACACTAATAGACAGTCTAGGAACACTATTAGACAGTGTAGCTACACTAATAGACAGTCTAACTACACTAGTAGACAGTCTAGGAACACTATTAGACAGTGTAGCTACACTAATAGACAGTCTAGCTACACTAATAGACAGTCTAGGAACACTATTAGACAGTGTAGCTACACTAATAGACAATCTAGCTACACTAATAGACAGTCTAGGAACACTATTAGACAGTGTAGCTACACTAATAGACAGTCTAGCTACACTAACAGACAGTCTATGAACACTAATAGACAGTGTAGCTACACTAATAGACAGTCTAGCTAAACTAACAGACAGTATATGAACACTAATAGACAGTGTAGCTACTCTAACAGACAGTATAAGAAACTAATAGACAGTGTAGCTACATTGATAGACAATCTAGCTTCACTAACGGACAGTCTAGGAACATCAATAGACAATGTAGCTACACTAGTAGACAGTCTAGCTACACTAACAGACCGTCTATAAAAACTAATAGACAGTGTAGCTATATCGATAGACAATCCAGCTACACTAATTGACAGTCTAGGAACACTATTAGACAGCGTAGCTACTCTAATAGACAATCTAGCTACACTAAAAGACAGTCTAGGAACACTATAAGACAGTGTAGCTACACTAATAGACAGTCTAGCTACACTAACAGACAGTCTATGAACACTAATAGACAGTGTAGCTACACTAATAGACAGTCTAGCTACACTAATAGACAGTCTAGGAACACTATAAGACAGTGTAGCTACACTAATAGACAATCCAGCTACACTAATAGACAGTCTAGGAACACTATAAGACAGTGTAGCTACATTAATAGACAGTCTAGCTACACTAGTATACAGTCTAGGAACACTATTAGACAGTGTAGCTACACAAATGGACAGTCTAGCTACACTAATAGACAGTCTAGGAACACTATTAGACAGTGTAGCTACACTAATAGACAATCTAGCTACACTAATAGACAGTCTAGGAACACTATTAGACAGTGTAGCTACACTGATAGACAGTCTAGCTACACTAACAGACAGTATATGAACACTAATAGACAGTGTAGCTACTCTAACAGACAGTATAAGAAACAAATAGACAGTGTAGCTACATTGATAGACAATCTAGCTTCACTAACGGACAGTCTAGGAACATCAATAGACAATGTAGCTACACTAGTAGACAGTCTAGCTACACTAACAGACCGTCTATGAAAACTAATATACAGTGTAGCTATATTGATAGACAATCTAGCTACACTAATTGACAGTCTAGGAACACTATTAGACAGTGTATCTACTCTAATAGACAGTCTAGCTGCACTAGTAGACAGTCTAGGAACACTATTAGACAGTGTAGCTACACTAATAGACAATCTAGCTACACTATTAGACAGTATAGGAAAACTAATAGACAGTGTAGCTATATTGATAGACAATCTAACTACACTAATAGACAGTCTAGGAACACTATTAGTGTAGCTACTCTAATAGACAGTCTAGCTACACTAGTAGACAGTCTAGGAACACTATTAGACAGTGTAGCTACACTAATAGACAGTCTAGCTACACGAACAGACAGTCTATGAACTCTAATAGACAGTGTAGCTAACTAATAGACCGTCGATGAAAACAAATAGACAGTGTAGCTACTTTAACAGACAGTATAAGAAAACTTATAGACAGTGTAGCTACATTGATAGACAATCTAGCTACACTAACGGACAGTCTAGGAACATCAATAGACAATGTAGCTACACTAGTAGACAGTCCAGCTACACTTACATGCAGTATAGGAAAAGTAATAGACAGTGTAGCTATATTGATAGACAATCTAGCTACTCTAATAGACAGTCTAGCTACACTAATAGACAGTCTAGGAACACTAATAGACAATGTAGCTACACTAGTAGACAGTCTAGCTACACTAACAGACAGTATAGGAAAACTAATAGACAGTGTAGCTATATTGATAGACATTCTAGCTACACTAGTATACAGTCTAGGAACACTATTAGACAGTGTAGCTACACAAATGGACAGTCTAGCTACACTAATAGACAGTCTAGGAACACTATTAGACAGTGTAGCTACACTAATAGACAATCTAGCTACACTAATAGACAGTCTAGGAAAACTAATAGACAGTGTAGCTACATTAATAGACAGTCTAGCTACACTAGTATACAGTCTAGGAACACTATTAGACAGTGTAGCTACACAAATGGACAGTCTAGCTACACTAATAGACAGTCTAGGAACACTATTAGACAGTGTAGCTACACTAATAGACAATCTAGCTACACTAATAGACAGTCTAGGAACACTATTAGACAGTGTAGCTACACTAATAGACAGTCTAGCTACACTAACAGACAATCTATGAACACTAATAGACAGTGTAGCTACACTAATAGACAGTCTAGCTACACTAATAGACAGTCTAGGAACACTATTAGACAGTGTAGCTACACTAATAGACAATCTAGCTACACTAATAGACAGTCTAGGAACACTATTAGACAGTGTAGCTACACTTATAGACAGTCTAGCTACACGAACAGACAGTATATGAACACTAATAGACAGTGTAGCTACTCTAACAGACAGTATAAGAAAATTAAAGACAGTGTAGCTACATTGATAGACAATCTAGCTACACTAACGGACAGTCTAGGAACATCAATAGACAATGTAGCTACACTAGTAGACAGTCTAGCTACACTAACAGACCGTCTATGAAAACTAATAGACAGTGTAGCTATATTGATACACAATCTAGCTACACTAATAGACAGACTAGGAACACTATTAGACAGTGTAGCTTCTCTAATAGACAAAGTAGCTACACTAACAGACAGTCTAGGAACACTATTAGACAGTGTAGCTACACTAATAGACAGTCTAGCTACACTAACAGACAGTCTATGAACTCTAATAGACAGTGTAGCTAACTAATAGACCGTCGATGAAAACAAATAGACAGTGTAGCTTCTCTAACAGACAGTATAAGAAAACTAATAGACAGTGTAGCTACATTGATAGACAATCTAGCTTCACTAACGGGCAGTCTAGGAACATCAATAGACAATGTAGCTGCACAAGTAGACAGTCTAGCTACACTAACATACAGTATAGGAAAACTAATAGACAGTGTAGCAATATTGATAGACAATCTAGCTACTCTAATAGACAGTCTAGCTACACTAATAGACAGTCTAAGAACACTATTAGACAGTGTAGCTACACTAATAGACAGTGTAGCTACACTAATAGACAGTCTAGGAACACTATGAGACAGTGTAGCTACACTAGTAGACAGTCTAGCTACACTAACAGACAGTCTAGGAACACTATTAGACAGTGTAGCTACACTAATAGACAGTCTAGCTACACTAACAGACAGTCTATGAACTCTAATAGACAGTGTAGCTAACTAATAGACCGTCGATGAAAACAAATAGACAGTGTAGCTTCTCTAACAGACAGTATAAGAAAACTAATAGACAGTGTAGCTACATTGATAGACAATCTAGCTTCACTAACATACAGTCTAGGAACATCAATAGACAATGTAGCTACACTAGTACACAGTCTAGCTACACTAACATACAGTATAGGAAAACTAATAGACAGTATAGCTATATTGATAGACAATCTAGCTACTCTAATAGACAGTCTAGCTACACTAATAGACAGTCTAGGAACACTAATAGACAATGTAGCTACACTAGTAGACAGTCTAGCTACACTAACAGACAGTATAGGAAAACTAATAGACAGTGTAGCTATATTGATAGACAATCTAGCTACACTAATAGACAGTCTAGGAACACTATCAGACAGTCTAGCTACACAAATAGACAGTCTAGCTACACGAACAGACAGTATATGAACACTAAAAGACAGTGTAGCTACTCTAACAGACAGTATAAGAAAATTAAAAGACAGTGTAGCTACATTGATAGACAATCTAGCTACACTAATGGACAGTCTAGGAACATCAATAGACACTGTAGCTACACTAGTAGAGTGTCTAGCTACACTAACAGACCGTCTATGAAAACTAATAGACAGTGTAGCTATATTGATACACAATCTAGCTACACTAATAGACAGTCTAGGAACACTATTAGACAGTGTAGCTACATTAATAGACAGTCTAGCTACACTAACAGACAGTCTATGAACACTAATAGACAGTGTAGCTTCTCTAATAGACCGTCTATGAAAACAAATAGACAGTGTTTCTACATTGATAAACAATCTAGTTACGCTAAAAGCACTCTAGGAACACTATTAGACAGTGTAGCTTCACTAATAGACAGTCTAGGAACACTATTAGACAGTGTAGCTACTCTAATGGACAGTCTAGCTACACTAATAGACAGTCTAGGAACACTAATAGACAGTCTAGCTACACTAACAGACAGTCTATGAACTCTAATTGACAGTGTAGCTAACTAATAGACCGTCGATGAAAACAAATAGACAGTGTAGCTACTATAACAGACAGTATAAGAAAACTAATAGACAGTGTAGCTTCATTGATAGACAATCTAGGTACACTAACGGACAGTCTAGGAACATCAATAGACAATAAAACTACACTAGTAGACAGTCTAGCTACACTAACATACAGTATAGGAAAACTAATAGACAGTGTAGCTATATTGATAGACAATCTAGCTACTCTAATAGACAGTCTAGCTACACTAACAGACAGTATAGGAAATTTAATAGACAGTGTAGCTATATTCATAGACAATCTAGCTACACTAATAGACAGTCTAGGAACACTATTAGACAGTGTAGCTACACTAATAGACAGTCTAGCTACACGAACAGACAGTATATGTACACTAACAGACAGTGTAGCTACTCTAACAGACAGTATAAGAAAATTAAAAGACACTGTAGCTACATTGATAGACAATCTAGCTACACTTACGGACAGTCTAGGAACATCGATAGACAATGCAGCTACACTAATAGACACTCTAGCTACACTAACAGACCGTCCATGAAAACTAATAGACAGTGTAGCTATATTGATACACAATCTAGCTACACTAAAAGACAGTCTAGAAACACTATAAGACAGTGTAGCTACACTAATAGACAATCTAGCTACACTAATAGACAGTCTAGGAACACTATAAGACAGTGTAGCTACACTAATAGACAATCTAGCTACACTAATAGACAGTCTAGGAACACTATAAGACAGTGTAGCAACACTAATAGACAGTCTAGCTACACTAACAGACAGTCTATGAACACTAATAGGCAGTGTGGCTACACTAATAGACATTCAGCTACACTCATAGACAGTCTAGGAACACTATTAGACAGTGTAGCTACATTAATAGACAGTCTAGCTACACTAACAGACAGTCTATGAACACTAATAGACCGTTTAGCTTTTTTAATAGACCGTCTATGAAAACAAATAGACAGTGTAGCTACATTGATAAACAATCTAGTTACGCTAACAGACAGTCTAGGAACACTATTAGACATTGTAGCTACACTACAAGACAGTCTAGGAACACTATTAGACAGTGTAGTTACTCTAATAGACAGTCTAGCTACACTAATAGACAGTCTAGGAACACTATCAGACAGTGTAGCTACACTCATAGACAGTGTAGCTACACTAAAAGACAGTCTAGGAACACTATAAGACAGTGTAGCTACACTAGTAGACAGTCTAGCTACAATAACAGACAGTCTAGGAACATTATTAGACAGTGTAGCTACACTAATAGACAGTCTAGCTACACTAACATACAGTATAGGAAAAGTAATAGACAGTGTAGCTATATTGATAGACAATCTTGCTACTCTATTAGACAGTCTAGCTACACTAAAAGACAGCCTAGGAACACTTATAGACTATGTAGCTACACTGACAGACAGTCTAGCTACACTAACAGACAGTATATGAACACTAATAGACAAGGTAGCTACACCAATAGACAGTCTAGGAACACTATAAGACAGTGTAGCTACACTAGTAGACAGTCTAGCTACACTAACAGACCGTCTATGAAAACTAATAGACAGTTTAGCTATATTGATACACAATCTAGCTACACTAATAGACAGTCTATGAACACTATTAGACAGTGTAGCTACACTAAGAGACAGTCTAACTACACTAGTAGACAGTCTAGGAACACTATTAGACAGTGTAGCTACACTAATAGACAGTCTAGCTACACTAATAGACAGTCTAGGAACACTATTAGACAGTGTAGCTACACTAATAGACAATCTAGCTACACTAATAGACAGTCTAGGAACACTATTAGACAGTGTAGCTACACTGACAGACAGTCTAGCTAAACTAACAGACAGTATATGAACACTAATAGACAGTGTAGCTACTCTAACAGACAGTATAAGAAACTAATAGACAGTTTAGCTACATTGATAGACAATCTAGCTTCACTAACGGACAGTCTAGGAACATCAATAGACAATGTAGCTACACTAGTAGACAGTCTAGCTACACTAACAGACCGTCTATAAAAACTAATAGACAGTGTAGCTATATCGATAGAAAATCCAGCTACACTAATTGACGGTCTAGGAACACTATTAGACAGTGTAGCTACTCTAATAGACAGTCTAGCTACACTATTAGACAGTCTAGGAACACTATTAGACAGTGTATCTACACTAATAGACAATCTAGCTACACTAATAGACAGTCTAGGAACACTATAAGACAGTGTAGCTACACTAATAGACAGTCTAGCTACACTAACAGACAGTCTATGAACACTAATAGACAGTGTAGCTACACTAATAGACAGTCTAGCTACACTAATAGACAGTCTATGAACACTATAAGACAGTGTAGCTACACTAATAGACAATCTAGCTACACTAATAGACAGTCTAGGAACACTATAAGACAGTGTAGCTACATTAATAGACAGTCTAGCTACACTAACAGACAGTCTATGAACACTAATAGACAGTGTAGCTTCTCTTATAGACCGTCTATGAAAACAAGTAGACAGTGTAGCTACATTGATAAACAATCTAGTTACGCTAACAGACAGTCTAGGTACACTATTAGACAGTGTAGCTACACTAATAGACAGTCTAGGAACACTATTAGACAGTGTAGCTACTCTAATATACAGTCTAGCTACACTAATAGACAGTCTAGGAACACTATTAGACAGTGTAGCTACACTAATAGACAGTGTAACTACACTAGTAGACAGTCTAGGAACACTATTAGACAGTGTAGCTACACTAATAGACAGTCTAGCTACACTAATAGACAGTCTAGGAACACTATTAGACAGTGTAGCTACACTAATACACAATCTAGCTACACTAATAGACAGTCTAGGAACACTATTAGACAGTGAAGCTTCACTGACAGACAGTCTAGCTAAACTAACAGACAGTATATGAACACTAATAGACAGTGTAGCTACATTGATAGAAAATCTAGCTTCACTAACGGACAGTCTAGGAACATCAATAGAAAATGTAGCTACACTAGTAGACAGTCTAGCTACACTAACAGACCGTCTATAAAAACTAATAGACAGTGTAGCTATATCGATAGACAATCCAGCTACACTAATTGACAGTCTAGGAACACTATTAGACAGTGTAGCTACTCTAATAGACAATCTAGCTACACTAATAGACAGTCTAGGAACACTATAAGACAGTGTAGCTACACTAATAGACAGTCTAGCTACACTAACAGACAGTCTATGAACACTAATAGACAGTGTAGCTAGACTAATAGACAGTCTAGCTACACTAATAGACAGTCTAGGAACACTATAAGACAGTGTAGCTACACTAATAGACAATCCAGCTACACTAATAGACAGTCTAGGAACACTATAAGACAGTGTAGCTACATTAATAGACAGTCTAGCTACACTAGTATACAGTCTAGGAACACTATTAGACAGTGTAGCTACACTAATGGAAGTCTAGCTACACTAATAGACAGTCGAGGAACACTATTAGACAGTGTAGCTACATTAATAGACAATCTAGCTACACTAATAGACAGTCTAGGAACACTATTAGACAGTGTAGCTACACTGATACACAGTCTAGCTACACTAACAGACAGTATATGAACACTAATAGACAGTGTAGCTACTCTAACAGACAGTATAAGAAACAAATAAACAGTGTAGCTACATTGATAGACAATCTAGCTTCACTAACGGACAGTCTAGGAACATCAATAGACAATGTAGCTACACTAGTAGACAGTCTAGCTACACTAACAGACCGTCTATGAAAACTAATAGACAGTGTAGCTATATTGATAGACAATCTAGCTACACTAATTGACAGTCTAGGAAGACTATTAGACAGTGTTTCTACTCTAATAGACAGTCTAGCTACACTAGTAGACAGTCTAGGAACACTATTAGACAGTGTATCTACTCTAACAGACAGTCTAGCTACACTAGTAGACAGTCTAGGAACACTATTAGACAGTGTAGCTACACTAATAGACACTCTAGCTACACTATTAGACAGTATAGGAAAACAAATAGACAGTGTAGCTATATTGATAGACCATCTAACTACACTACTACACTATTAGACAGTCTAGGAACACTATTAGACAGTGTAGCTACACTACTAGACAGTCTAGCTACACGAACAGACAGTATATGAACACTATAGACAGTGTAGCTACTCTAACAGACAGTATAAGAAAATTAAAGTACAGTGTAGCTACATTGATAGACAATCTAGCTACACTAACGGACAGTCTAGGAACATCAATAGACAATGTAACTACACTAGTAGACAGTCTAGCTACACTAACATACAGTATAGGAAAAGTAATAGACAGTGTAGCTATATTGATGGACAATCTAGCTACTCTAATAGACAGTCTAGCTACACTAATAGACAGTCTAGGAAAACTAATAGACAGTGTAGCTACATTGATAGACAATCTAGCTACACTAATGGACAGTCTAGGAACATCAATAGACAATGTAACTACACTAGTAGACAGTCTAGCTACACTAACATACAGTATAGGAAAAGTAATAGACGGTGTAGCTATATTGATGGACAATCTAGCTACTCTAATAGACAGTCTAGGTACACTAATAGACAGTCTAGGAACACTATAAGACAGTCTAGGAACACTAATAGACAATGTAGCTAAACTAGTAGACAGTCTAGCTATACTAACAGACTTTATAGGAAAACTAATAGACAGTGTAGCTATATTGATATACAATCTAGCTACACTAATAGACAATCTAGGAACACTATTAGACAGTGTAGCTACACTAATAGACAGTCTAGCTACACGAACAGACAGTATTTGAACACTAATAGACAGTGTAGCTCCTCTAACAGACAGTATAAGAAAATTAAAAGACAGTGTAGCTACATTGATAGACAATCTAGCTACACTAACGGACAGTCTAGGAACATCAATAGACAATGTAGCTACACTAGTAGACAGTCTAGCTACACTAACAGACCGTCTATCAAAACTAATAGACAGTGTAGCTATATTGATACACAATCTAGCTACACTAATAGGCAGTCCAGGAAGACTATAAGACATTGTAGCTTCTCTAATAGACAGTCTGGCTACACTAGTAGACAGTCTAGGAACACTATTAGACAGTGTAGCTACACTAATAGACAATCTAGCTACACTAATAGACAGTCTAGGATCACTAATAGACAGTGTAGCTACACTAATAGACAGTCTAGCTACACTAATAGACAGTCTATGAACACTAATAGACAGTGAAGCTACACTAATAGACAGTCTAGCTACACTAATAGACAGTCTATGAACACTATAAGACAGTGTAGCTACACTAATAGGCAATCTAACTACACTAATAGACAGTCTAGGAACACTATAAGACAGTGTAGCTACATTAATAGACAGTCTAGCTACACTAACAGACAGTCTATGAACACTAATAGACAGTGTAGCTTCTCTAATAGACCGTCTATGAAAACAAATAGACAGTGTAGCTACATTGATAAACAATCTAGTTTCGCTAACAGACAGTCTAGGAACACTATTAGACAGTGTAGCTACACTAGTACACAGTCTAGCTACACTAATAGACAGTCTAGCTACACTAATAGACAGTCTAGGAACACTATTAGACAGTGTAGCTACACTAGTAGACAGTCTAGCTACACTAATAGACAGTCTAGGAACACTATTAGACAGTGTAGCTACACTAATAGACAGTCTAGGAACACTATTAGACAGTGTAGCTACTCTAATAGACAGTCTAGCTACACTAATAGACAGGCTAGGACAATCTAGCTACACCAATAGACAGTCTAGGAACACTATTAGACAGTGCAGCTACACTGATAGACAGTCTAGCTACACTAACAGACAGTATATGAACACTTATAGACAGTGTATCTACTCAAACAGAAAGTATAAGAAAACTAATAGACAGTGTAGCTACATTGATCGACAATCTAGCTTCACTAACGGACAGTCTAGGAACACTATAAGACAGTGTAGCTACTCTAATAGACAGTCTTGCTACACTAGTAGACAGTCTAGGAACACTATTAGACAGTGTAGCTACACTAATAGACAATCTAGCTACACTAATAGACAGTCTAGGAACACTATAAGACAGTGTAGCTACACTAATAGACAGTCTAGCTACACTAACAGACAGTCTATGAACACTAATAGGCAGTGTAGCTACATTAATAGACAGTCTAGCTACTCTAATAGACAGTCTAGCTACACTAATAGACAGTCTAGGAACACTATTAGACAGTGTAGCTACACTAGTAGACTTTCTAGCTACAATAATGGACAGTCTAGGAACACTAATATACAATGTAGCTACACTAGTAGACAGTCTAGCTACACTAACAGACAGTATAGGAAAACTAATAGACAGTGTAGCTATATTGATAGACAATCTAGCTACTCTTATAGACAGTCTAGCTACACTAATAGACAGTCTAGGAACATCAATAGACAATGTAGCTATACTAGTAGACAGTCTAGCTACACTAACAGACCGTCTATGAAAACTAATAGACAGTGTAGCTATATTGATAGACAATCTAGCTACACTAATAGACAGTCTAGGAACACTATAAGACAGTGTAGCTACTCTAATAGACAGTCTTGCTACACTAGTAGACAGTCTAGGAACACTATTAGACAGTGAAGCTACACTAATAGACAATCTAGCTACACTAATAGACAGTCTAGGAACACTATAAGACAGTGTAGCTACACTAATAGACAGTCTAGCTACACTAATAGACAGTCTCTGAACACTAATAGGCAGTGTAGCTTAACTAATAGACAGTATAGCTACACTAATAGACAGTCTAGGAACACTATAAGACAGTGTAGCTACACTTACAGACAATCTAGCTACACTAATAGACAGTCTGGGAACACTATAAGACAGTGTAGCTACATTAATAGACAGTCTATCTACACTAACAGACAGTCTATGAACACTATTAGACAGTGTAGCCTTTCTAATAGACCGTCTATGAAAACAAATAGACAGTGTAGCTACATTGATAAACAATCTAGTTACGCTAACAGACAGTCTAGGAACACTATAAGACAGTGTAGCTACACTAATAGACAGTCTAGGAACACTATTAGACAGTGTAGCTACTCTAATAGACAGTCTAGCTACACTTATAGACAGTCTAGGAAAACTATTAGACAGTGTAGCTACACTAATAGACAGTGTAGCTACACTAATAGACAGTCTAGGAACACTATAAGACTGTGTAGCTACACTAGTAGACAGTCTAGCTACACTAACAGACATTCTAGGAACACTATTGGACAGTGTAGCTACACTAATAGACAGTCTAGTTACACTAACAGACAGTCTATGAACTCTAATAGACAGTGTAGCTAACTAATAGACCGTCGATGAAAACAAATAGACAGTGTAGCTACTCTAACAGACAGTATAAGAAAACTAATAGACAGTGTAGCTACATTGATAGACAATCTAGCTACACTAACAGACAGTCCAGGAACATCAATAGACAATGTAGCTACACCAGTAGACAGTCTAGCTACACTAACATACAGTATAGGAAAACTGATAAACAGTGTAGCTATATTGATAGACAAATCTAGCTACTCTAATAGACAGTCTAGCTACACTAATAGACAGTCTAGAAACACTAATAGACAATGTAGCTACACTAGTAGACAGTCTAGCTACACTAACAGACAGTATAGGAAAACTAATAGACAGTGTAGCTATATTGATTGACAATCTAGCTACACTAATAGACAGTCTAGGAACGCTATTAGACAGTGTAGCTACACTAATAGAAAGTCTAGCTACACGAACAGACAGTATATGAACACTTATAGACAGTGTAGCTACTCTAATAGACAGTATAAGAAAATTAAAAGACAGTGTAGCTACATTGATAGACAATCTAGCTACACTAACGGACAGTCTAGGAACATCAATAGACAATGTAGCTACACTAGTAGACAGTCTAGCTACACTAACAGACCGTCTATGAAAACTAATAGACAGTGTAGCTATATTGATACATAATCTAGCTACACTAATAGACAGTCTAGGAACACTATTAGACAGTGTAGCTACACTAATAGACAGTCTAACTACTCTAGTAGACAGTCTAGGAACACTATTAGACAGTGTAGCTATATTGAGAGACAATCTAGCTACTCTAATAGACAGTCTAGCAACACTAATAGACAGTCTAGGAACACTAATAGACAATGTAGCTACACTAGTAGACAATCTAGCTACACTAACAGACAGTATAGGAAAACTAATAGACAGTGTAGCTATATTTATAGACAATCTAGCTACACTAATAGACAGTCTACGAACACTATTAGACAGTGTAGCTACACTAATAGACAGTCTAGCTACACTAGTAGACAGTCTAGAAACACTATAAGACAGTGTAGCTACACTAATAGACAACCTAGCTACACTAATAGACAATGTAGCTACTCTAATAGACAGTCTAGCTACACAAATAGACAGTCTAGGACAATCTAGCTACACTAATAGACAGTCTAGGAACACTATTAGACAGTGTAGCTACACTGATAGACAGTCTAGCTACACTAACAGACAGTATATGAACACTAATAGACAGTGTATCTACTAATAGACCGTCGATGAAAACAAATAGACAGTGTAGCTTCTCTTACAGACAGTATAAGAAACCTAATAGACAATGTAGCTAACATTGATCGACAATCTAGCTTCACTAACGGACAGTCTAGGAACATCAATAGACCATGTAGCTATACTAGTAGACAGTCTAGCTACACTAACAGACAGTCTATGAAAACTAATAGAGTGTCTAGCTATATTGATAGACAATCTAGCTACACTAATAGACAGTCTAGGAACACTATAAGACAGTGTAGCTACTCTAATAGACAGTCTTGCTACATTAGTAGACAGTCTAGGAACACTATTAGACAGTGTAGCTACACTAATAGACAATCTAGCTACACTAATAGACAGTCTAGGAACACTATAAGACAGTCTAGCTACACTAACAGACAGTCTATGAACACTAATAGACAGAGTAGCTTCTCTTATAGACCGTCTATGAAAACAAATAGACAGTGTAGCTACATTGATAAACAATCTAGTTACGCTACCAGACAGTCTAGGAACACTATTAGACAGTGTAGCTACACTAATAGACAGTCTAGGAACACTATTAGACAGTGTAGCTACTCTAATAGACAGTATAGCTACACTAATAGACAGTCTAGGAAAACTATTAGACAGTGTAGCTATCTAATAGACAGTCTAGCTACACTAATAGACAGTCTAGGAACACTATTAGACAGTGTAGCTACACTAATAGACAGTCTAGCTACACTCATAGACAGTCTAGGAACACTAATAGACAGCGTAGCTACAATAGTAGACAGTCTAGCTACACTAATAGACAGTCTAGCTACACTAATAGACAGTCTAGGAACACTATAAGACAGTGTAGCTACACTAATAGACAGTCTGGCTACACTAACAGACAGTCTATGAACACTAATAGACAGTGTAGCTACACTAATAGACAGTCTAGCTACACTAATAGACAGTCTAGGAACACTATAAGACAGTGTAGCTACACTAATAGACAATCTAGCTACACTAATAGACAGTCTAGGAACACAATAAGACAGTGTAGCTACATTAATAGACAGTCTAGCTACACTAACAGACAGTCTATGAACACTAATAGACAGTGTAGCCTTTCTAATAGACCGTCTATGAAAACAAATAGACAGTGTAGCTACATTGATAAACAATCTAGTTACGCTAACAGACAGTCTAGGAACACTATTAGACAGTGTAGCTACACTAATAGACAGTCTAGGAACACTATTAGACAGTGTAGCTACTCTAATAGACAGTCTAGCTACACTAATAGACAGTCTAGGAAAACTATTAGACAGTGTAGCTACACTAATAGACAGTGTAGCTATACTAATAGACAGTGTAGCTACACTAATAGACAGTCTAGGAACACTATAAGACTGTGTGGCTACACTAGTAGACAGTCTAGCTACACTAACAGACATTCTAGTAACACTATTAGACAGTGTAGCTACACTAATAGACAGTCTAGTTACACTAACAGACAGTCTATGAACTCTAATAGACTGTGTAGCTAACTAATAGACCGTCGATGAAAACAAATAGACAGTGTAGCTACTCTAACAGACAGTATAAGAAAACTAATAGACAGTGTAGCTACATTGATAGACAATCTAGCTACACTAACGGACAGTCCAGGAACATCAATAGACAATGTAGCTACACCAGTAGACAGTCTAGCTACACTAACATACAGTATAGGAAAACTGATAAACAGTGTAGCTATATTGATAGACAAATCTAGCTACTCTAATAGACAGTCTAGCAACACTAATAGACAGTCTAGAAACACTAATAGACAATGTAGCTACACTAGTAGACAGTCTAGCTACACTAACAGACAGTATAGGAAAACTAATAGACAGTGTAGCTATATTGATTGACAATCTAGCTACACTAATAGACAGTCTAGGAACACTATTAGACAGTGTAGCTACACTAATAGACAGTCTAGCTACACTAGTAGACAGTCTAGCTACACGAACAGACAGTATATGAACACTAATAGACAGTGTAGCTACTCTAAGAGACAGTATAAGAAAATTAAAAGACAGTGTAGCTACATTGATAGACAATCTAGCTACACTAACGGACAGTCTAGGAACATCAATAGACAATGTAGCTACACTAGTAGACAGTCTAGCTACACTAACAGACCGTCTATGAAAACTAATAGACAGTGTAGCTATATTGATACATAATCTAGCTACACTAATAGACAGTCTAGGAACACTATTAGACAGTGTAGCTACACTAATAGACAGTCTAACTACTCTAGTAGACAGTCTAGGAACACTATTAGACAGTGTAGCTATATTGATAGACAATCTAGCTACTCTAATAGACAGTCTAGCAACACTAATAGACAGTCTAGGAACACTAATAGACAATGTAGCTACACTAGTAGACAATCTAGCTACACTAACAGACAGTATAGGAAAACTAATAGACAGTGTAAATATATTGATAGACAATCGAGCTACACTAATAGACAGTCTAGGAACACTATTAGACAGTGTAGCTACACTAATAGACAGTCTAGCTACACTAGTAGACAGTCTAGAAACACTATAAGACAGTGTAGCTACACTAATAGACAATCTAGCTACACTAATAGACAATGTAGCTACTCTAATAGACAGTCTAGCTACACAAATAGACAGTCTAGGACAATCTCGCTACACTAATAGACAGTCTAGGAACATAATTAGACAGTGTAGCTACACTGATAGACAGTCTAGCTACACTAACAGACAGTATATGAACACTAATACGAGGGTTGTCCCAGTAATTCGTGGACTTTACAAATATATCAAAAACCTAATGTCCCAGAATAATGAAGCTTTTCACAGCCATTAAATACTTTATTGCACGCATTATAAGTAAATTTGGAGAGAATTGAAGCGTTGGTTTTGATTATAGCAGCAATTTAATAAACCCAGGTAAGGGTGTAGGGACCACGTCAAAATTTGCTTAGAAATGTAGACATAACAGTTTCATTTAACAACTGTTTTCGACACAGTTACATTAAAATGTGCAAAAACGTCACGGACAGCGAACGTCATAATTATTCTGACGCCAGCATGTCAAGTTTCGAACGCATAACATTATTTATATACGAATGAGGCAAGTTATACATGCACCACTGCCTTTTGAAAATTGAAGAAAATGACGACTTTTGACGACGCAACGGCCCGAAGAACAGTAAAGAATTTATGTGTCAAGGGTGGAAGGACACCCATACACATTTTAAAACAGATGCAAAGCACGGATAGATATAAGAATGTGTCTAAACAGCTTGTGTGCAAGTTGCATGGTAGATTTAGTAATTGGTGGATTGACAGTTCTCATCGTGGATGACCGCCATGCAAGGATAAAAAGCAAAGTCTGGCCGTCAAGAACGTCGCTGAAAGCGATCGTCGGAAGACAGGGAGCAAAGTAGCTGTTAGTGCCCGTTGCAGCAAGTCTACTGCTCAGCGCGTTTTAACTGCAGACCTGGGTTTGTCGCACATATCAGCTAGATAGGTACCGAGACTACTAACAGAGAAAGAAAAATCTGATCGTGTCTGCATATCAAGGAGATTCTTGAATACTAGTCGATAAGACCCAACCTTTCTGGATCGCATCATTAATATGGATGAAACATGCGTGCATTATTATGAACCTGAGGATAAAAGAATGTCTATGGTATGGAAGAATTGTGTCAGTCTGCCCCCGAAGAAGGCGAAGGTAGTTAAATTGATGGGATAAGTGATGCGTGTCATGTTCATGGATACTTCTGTATGATTCTAGTCCACATGGTACCAGCTGGCCACACGGTGAACGAAGCATCTGCGTGGAAACCGATTTCAAGATCGCGAGGACATCAGATACGCTATTCGAACTGTGTGGTTCAAAGAAGTGTATGACAAATTGGTTAAACGCCAACAAAAGTGCATTAACTATGCAGGAGAATACTTCGAAAAGGTGAGAAAGGAAATGACGTTACGTCATAAAATTCTGGCGTTGACGTTTGACGTGGTCCGTAGGACGATATGTGGTGCTACTAGAAGTTTGCTACAAACCTTAATCTTTGAGCTATTAGCGTCAAATTTTCCACATTTATTCTTGAATAATACAAAAAGAATATGTGAACATTTGAATGAGATAAGTCTTATGGTTTTAATACAGCGCAAAATGTCCACGAAGTAGTGGGACGACCCTCGTAGACAGTGTATCTACTCTTAGAGAAAGTATAAGAAACCTAATAGAAAGTGTAGCTACATTGATCGACAATCTAGCATCACTAACGGACAGTCTAGGAACATCAATAGACCATGTAGCTATACTAGTAGACAGTCTAGCTACACTAACAGACAGTCTATGAAAACTAATAGAGAGTCTAGCTATATTGATAGACAATCTAGCTACACTAATAGACAGTCTAGGAACACTATAAGACAGTGTAGCTACTCTAATAGACAGTCTTGCTACACTAGTAGACAGTCTAGGAACACTATTAGACAGTGTAGCTACACTAATTGACAATCTAGCTTCACTAATAGACAGTCTAGGAACACTATAAGACAGTG
Organism: Loripinus fragilis; assembly: GCA_964019695.1. Taxonomy (NCBI): domain Eukaryota; kingdom Metazoa; phylum Mollusca; class Bivalvia; order Lucinida; family Lucinidae; genus Loripinus; species Loripinus fragilis. The sequence continues at coordinate 205,384 of CAXHUL010000339.1, read as the reverse complement.
TAGCTACACTAACAGACAGTCTATGAACACTAATAGACAGTGTAGCTTCTCTAATAGACCGTCTATGAAAACAAATAGACAGTGTAGCTACATTGATAAACAATCTAGTTACGCTACCAGACAGTCTAGGAACACTATTAGACAGTGTAGCTACACTAATAGACAGTCTAGGAACACTATTAGTCGGTGTAGCTACTCTAATAGACAGTCTAGCTACACTAATAGACAGTCTAGGAACACTATTAGACAGAGTAGCTACACTAGTAGACTTTCTAGCTACACTAATAGACAGTCTAGGAACACTAATATACAATGTAGCTACACTAGTAGACAGTCTAGCTACACTAATAGACAGTCTAGCTACACTAATAGACAGTCTAGGAACACTATTAGACAGTGTAGTTACACTAATAGACAGTCTAGGAACACTATTAGACAGTGTAGCTACTCTAATAGACAGTCTAGCTACACTAATAGACAGTCTAGGACAATCTAGCTACACCAATAGACAGTCTAGGAACACTATTAGACAGTGCAGCTACACTGATAGACAGTCTAGCTACACTCACAGACTGTGTATGAACACTAATAGACAGAGTATCTACTCTAACAGAAAGTATAAGAAAACTAATAGACAGTGGAGCTACATTGATCGACAATCTAGCTTCACTAACGGACAGTCTACGAACACCAATAGACAATGTAGCTATACTAGTAGACAGTCTAGCTACACTAACAGACCGTCTATGAAAACTAATAGACAGTGTAGCTATATTGATAGACAATCTAGCTACACTAATAGACAGTCTAGGAACACTATAAGACAGTGTAGCTACTCTAATAGACAGTCTTGCTACACTAGTAGACAGTCTGGGAACACTATTAGACAGTGTAGCTACACTAATAGACAATCTAGCTACACTAATAGACAGTCTAGGAACAATATAAGACAGTGTAGCTACACTAATAGACAGTCTAGCTACACTAACAGACAGTCTATGAACACTAATAGGCAGTGTAGCTAAACTAATAGACAGTCTAGCTACACTAATAGACAGTCTAGGAACACTATAAGACAGTGTAGCTACACTAATAGACAATCTAGCTACACTAATAGACAGTCTAGGAACACTATAAGACAGTGTAGCTACATTAATAGACAGTCTAGCTACACTAACAGACAGTCTATGAACACTAATAGACAGTGTAGCTTCTCTAATAGACCGTCTATGAAAACAAATAGACAGTGTAGCTACAATGATAAACAATCTAGTTACGCTAACAGACAGTCTAGGAACACTAATAGACAGTGTCGCTTCTCTAATAGACAGTCTACGAAAACACATAGACAGTGTATTTACAGTGATAAACAATCTAGTTACGCTAACAGACAGTCTAGGAACACTATTAGACAGTGTAGCTACAGTAATAGACAGTCTAGGAACACTATTAGACAGTGTAGCTACTCTAATAGACAGTCTAGCTACACTAATAGACAGTCTAGGAACACTATTAGACAGTCTTGCTAAACTAGTAGGCAGTCTAGCTACACTAATAGACAGTCTAGGAACACTATTAGACAGTGTAGTTACACTAATAGACAGTCTAGCTACACTAACAGACAGTCTATGAACTCTAATAGACAGTGTAGCTAACTAATAGACCGGCGATGAAAACAAATAGACAGTGTAGCTACTCTAACACACAGTATAAGAAAACTAATAGACAGTGTAGCTACATTGATAGACAATCCAGCTACACTAACGCACAGTCTAGGAACATCAATAGACAATGTAACTACACTTGTAGACAGTCTTGCTACACTAACATACAGTATAGGAAAAGTAATAGACAGTGTAGCTATATTGATAGACAATCTAGCTACTCTAATAGACAGTCTAGCTACACTAATAGACAGTCTAGGAAAACTAATAGACAGTGTAGCTACTCTAATAGACAGTATAAGAAAATTAAAAGACAGTGTAGCTACATCAATAGACAATGTAGCTACACTAGTAGACAGTCTAGCTACACTAAAAGACCGTCTATGAAAACTAATAGACAGTATTGCTATATTGATACACAATCTAGCTACACTAATAGACAGTCTAGGAACACTATTAGACAGTGTAGCTACACTAATAGACAGTCTACCTACACTAGTAGACAGTCTAGAAACACTATTAGACAGTGTAGCTACACTAATAGACAATATGGCTACACTAATAGACAGTCTACGAACACTATTAGACAGTGTAGCTACACTGATAGACAGTCTAGCTACACTAACAGACAGTATATGAACACTAATAGACAGTGTAGCTACTCTAACAGACAGTATAAGAAACTAATTGACAGTGTAGCTACATTGATAGACAATCTAGCTTCACTAACGGACAGTCTAGGAACATCAATAGACAATGTAGCTACACTAGTAGACAGTCTAGCTACACTAGCAGACCGTCTATGAAAACTAATAGACAGTGTAGCTATATTGATAGACAATCTAGCTACACTAATTGACAGTCTATGAACACTATTAGACGGTGTAGCTACTCTAATAGACAGTCTAGCTACACTAGTAGACAGTCTAGGAACACTATTAGACAGTGTAGCTACACTAATAGACAATCTAGCTACACTATTAGACAGTATAGGAAAACTAATAGACAGTGTAGCTATATTGATAGACAATCTAGCTACACTAATAGACAGTCTAGGAACACTATTAGACAGTGTAGCTACACTACTAGACAGTCTAGCTACACGAACAGACAGTATATGAACACTAATAGACAGCTTAGCTACTCTAACAGACAGTATAAGAAAATTAAAAGACAGTGTAGCTACATTGATAGACAATATAGCTACACTAACGGACTGTCTAGGAACATCAATAGACAATGTAACTACACTAGTAGACAGTCTAGCTACACTAACATACATTATAGGAAAAGTAATAGACAGTGTAGCTATGTTGATAGACAATCTAGCTACTCTAATAGACAGTCTAGCTACACTAATAGACAGTCTAGGAACACTAATAGACAATGTAGCTACACTAGTAGACAGTCTAGCTACACTAACAGACAGTATAGGAAAACTAATAGACAGTGTAGCTATATTGATAGACAATCTAGCTACTTTAATAGACAGTCTAGGAACACTATAAGACAGTCTAGCTACACTGATAGACAGTCTACCTACAATAACAGACAGTATAAGAAACAAATAGACAGTGTAGCTACATTGATGGACAATCTAGCTTCACTAACGGACAGTCTAGGAACAACAATAGACAATGTAGCTACACTAGATGACAGTCTAGCTACACTAACAGACCGTCTATGAAAACTAATAGACAGTGTAGCTATATTGATAGACAATCTAGCTACACTAATTGACAGTCTAGGAACACTATTAGACAGTGTAGCTAAACTAATAGACAGTCTAGGAACACTATTAAACAGTGTAGCTACTCTAATAGACAGTCTAGCTACACTAATAGACAGTCTAGGAACACTATTAGACAGTGTAGCTACACTAATAGACAGTCTAGCTACACTAATAGACAGTCTAGGAACACTATAAGACAGTGTAGCTACACTAGTAGACAGTCTAGCTACACTAATAGACAGTCTAGGAACACTATTAGACAGTGTAGCTACACTAATAGACAGTCTAGCTACACTAACAGACAGTCTATGAACTCTAATAGACAGTGTAGCTAACTAATAGACCGTCGATGAAAACAAATAGACAGTGAAGCTACTCTAACAGACAGTATAAGAAAACTAATAGACAGTGTAGCTACACTAGTAGACAGTCTAGCTACACTAACATACAGTTAAGGAAAACTAATAGACCGTTTCGCTATATTGATAGACAATCTAGCTACTCTAAATGACAGTCTAGCTACACTAATAGACAGTCTAGGAACACTAATAGACAATGTAGCTACACTAGTAGACAGTCTAGCTACACTGACAGACAGTATAGGAAAACTAATAGACAGTGTAGCTATATTGATAGACAATCTAGCTACACTAATAGACAGTCTAGGAACACTATTAGACAGTGTAGCTACACTAAAAGACAGTCTACCTACACGAACAGACAGTATATGAACACTAATAGACAGTGTAGCTACTCTAACAGACAGTATAAGAAAATTAAAAGACAGTGTAGCTACATTGATAGACAATCAAGCTACACTAGGGAGCGCAGTGGCTCAGTGGTAGAGTGCTTGTCTCGAGACCGAAGGGTAGCGGGTTCGAGCCTCACCGGCGTCACTGCGTTGTGGTCCTTGGGCAACACACATTTATCCTAGCTTAGTACTGGTTAAACCCAGGAAGAACCGTCCCGCATAACTGAAAGATTGTTGAGTGGACGTAAAGAACCAAATCAAACAAACAAAAACTAGCTACACTAACGGACAGTCTAGGAACATCAATAGACAATGTAGCTACACCAGTAGACAGTCTATTTACACTAACAGACCGTCTATGAAAACTAATAGACAGTGTAGCTATATTGATACACAATCTAGCTACACTAATAGACAGTCTAGGAACACTATTAGACTGTGTAGCTACACTAATAGACAGTCTAGCTACACTAGTAGACAGTCAAGGAACACTATTAGACAGTGTAGCTACACTAATAGACAGTCTAGCTACACTAATAGACAGTCTAGGAACACTATTAGACAGTGTAGCTACACTAATAGACAATCTAGCTACACTAATAGACAGTCTAGGAACACTATAATACAGTGTAGCTACACTGATAGACAGTCTAGCTACACTAACAGACAGTCTATGAACTCTAATAGACAGTGTAGCTTACTAATAGACCGTCGATGAAAACAAATAGACAGTGTAGCTACTCTAACAGACAGTATAAGAAAACTAATAGACAGTGTAACTACATTGATTGACAATCTAGCTTCACTAACGGACAGTCTAGGAACATCAATAGACAATGTAACTACACTAGTAGACAGTCTAGCTACACTAACATACAGTATAGGAAAACTAATAGACAGTGTAGCTATATTGATAGACAATCTAGCTACACTAATAGACAGTGTAGGAACACTATTAGACAGTGTAGCTACTCTAATAGACAGTCTAGCTACACTAGTAGACAGTCTAGGAACACTATTAGACAGTGTAGCTACACTAATAGACAATCTAGCTACACTAATAGACAGTCTAGGAACACTATAAGACAGTGTAGCTACACTAATAGACAGTCTAGCTACACTAACAGACAGTCTATGAACACTAATAGACAGTGTAGCTACACTAATAGACAGTCCAGGAACACTATAAGACAGTGTAGCTACACTAATAGACAGTGTAGCTACACTAATAGACAGTCTAGGAACACTATAAGACAGTGTAGCTACACTAGTAGACAGTCTAGCTACACTAATAGACAGTCTAGGAACACTATTAGACAGTGTAGTTACATTAATAGACAGTCTAGCTTCACTAACAGAAGTCTATGAACACTAATAGACAGTGTAGCTTCTCTAATAGACCGTCTATGAAAACAAATAGACAGTGTAGCTACATTGATAAACAATTTAGTTACGCTAACAGACAGTCTAGAAACACTATTAGACAGTGTAGCTACACTAATAGACAGTCTAGGAACACTATTAGACAGTGAAGCTACACTAATAGACAGTGTAGCTACACTAATAGACAGTCTAGGAACACTATAAGACAGTGTAGCTACACTAGTAGACAGTCTAGCTACACTAATAGACAGTCTAGGAACACTATTAGACAGTGTAGTTACATTAATAGACAGTCTAGCTTCACTAACAGAAGTCTATGAACACTAATAGACAGTGTAGCTTTTCTAATAGACCGTCTATGAAAACAAATAGACAGTGTAGCTACATTGATAAACAATTTAGTTACGCTAACAGACAGTCTAGAAACACTATTAGACAGTGTAGCTACACTAATAGACAGTCTAGGAACACTATTAGACAGTGTAGCTACTCTTATAGACAGTCTAGCTACACTTTCTTTCTTTCTTTCTATCTTAACTGGTTCGCTCATATATGAGCATTACACCAGGGAGTGCGAATTTGGAAATTTTGATAAAATAAAAAACAAAAAACACACAAAAAAACAAAACAACACAAAAAAACACAAAAACTTTTAGCTGAATTTTTGTTTAAATAAGGAGTTTCCTAAACTCCTCTGTTGACTGGGCATTTGCCACAGAAGGAGGCAGACTATTCCAATGTGGAATAGTACGGGGGAAAAAGAATTCTTCAGGGCATCACTGTATGTCTGGTGTCTGCGGTATTGAGCACTATGTGATGACCTGGTAGTTTTCAAACTATGAGCCGGGGGCATAAACTTGTCTTTTTCAATAGACACTGATCCACAATGAATCTTGTGAAAGAGAAGCAAGGAGGAAACACTAATAGACAGTCTAGGAACACTATTAGACAGTGTAGCTACACTAATAGACAGTCTAGGAACACTATTAGACAGTGTAGCTACACTAATAGACAGTCTATCAGTGTAGCTACACTGTATAGATTGATAGACAATTTAGCTACACTAATAGACAGTCTAGGAACACTATTAGATAGTGTAGCTACACTGATAGACAGTCTAGCTACACTAACAGACAGTATATGAACACTAATAGACAGTGTAGCTACTCTAACAGACAGTATAAGGAAACTAATAGACAGTGTAGCTACACTAATAGACAGTCTAGGAACACTATTAGACAGTGTAGCTACTCTAATAGACAGTCTAACTACACTAATAGACAGTCTAGGAACACTAATAGACAGTGTAGCTACACTAATAGACAGTGTAGCTACACTAATAGACAGTCTAGGAACACTATAAGACAGTGTAGCTACACTAGTAGACAGTCTAGCTACACTAATAGACAGTCTAGGAACACTATTAGACAGTGTAGCTACATTAATAAAAAGTCTAGCTACACTAACAGAAGTCTATGAACACTAATAGACAGTGTAGCTTCTCTAATAGACCGTCTATGAAAACAAATAGACAGTGTAGCTACATTGATAAACAATCTAGTTACGCTAACAGACAGTCTAGGAACACAATAAGACAGTGTAGCTACACTAATAGACAGTCTAGGAACACTATTAGACAGTGTAGCTACTCTTATAGATAGTCTAGCTACACTTTCTTTCTTTCTTTCTTTCTATCTTTACTGGTTCGCTCATATATGAGCATTACACCAGGGAGTGCAAATTTGGAAATTTTGATAAAATAAAAAACAAAAAACACAAAAAAAAAACACACAAAAAAACACAAAAACTTTTAGCTGAATTTTAGTTTAAATAAGGAGTGTCCTAAACTCCTCTGTTGACTGGGCATTTGCCACAGAAGGAGGCAGACTATTCCAATGTGGAATAGTACGGGGGAAAAAAGAATTCTTCAGGGCATCACTGTATGTCTGGTGTCTGCGGTAATGAGCACTATGTGATGACCTGGTAACTTTCAAACTATGAGCCGGGGGCATAAACTTGTCTTTTTCAATAGACACTGATCCACAATGAATCTTGTGAAAGAGAAGCAAGGAGGAAACACTAATAGACAGTCTAGGAACACTATTAGACAGTGTAGCTACACTAATAGACAGTCTAGGAACACTATTAGACAGTGAAGCTACACTAATAGACTGTCTAGCTACACTAATAGACAGTCTAGGAACACTATTAGACAGTGTAGCTACGCTAATAGACAATCTAGCTACACTAATAGACAGTCTAGGAACACTATAATACAGTGTAGCTACACTGATAGACAGTCTAGCTACACTAACAGACAGTCTATGAACTCTAATAGACAGTGAAGCTAACTAATAGACCGTCGATGAAAACAAATAGACAGTGTAGCTACTCTAACAGACAGTATAAGAAAACTAATAGACAGTGTAGCTACATTGATAGACAATCTAGCTACACTAATAGACAGTCTAGGAACACTAACAGACAGTATATGAACACTAATAGACAGTGTAGCTACTCTAACAGACAGTATAAGGAAACTAATAGACAGTGTAGCTACATTGATCGACAATCTAGCTTCACTAACGGACAGTCTAGGAACATCAATAGACAATGTAGCCATACAAGTAGACAGTCTAGCTACACTAACAGACCGTCTATGAAAACTAATAGACAGTGTAGCTATATTGATAGACAATCTAGCTACACTAATATACAGTCTAGGAACACTATTAGACAGTGTAGCTACTCTAATAGACAGTCTAGCTACACTAGTAGACAGTCTAAGAACACTATTAGACAGTGTAACTACACTAAAAGACAATCTAGCTACACTAATAGACAGTCTAGGAACACTATAAGACAGTGTAGCTACACTAAAAGACAGTCTAGCTACACTAACAGACAGTCTATGAACACTAATAGGCAGTGTAGCTACACTAATAGACAGTCTAGCTACACTAATAGACAGTCTAGGAACACTATAAGACAGTGTAGCTACACTAATAGACAAACTAGCTACACTAATAGACAGTCTATGAACACTATAAGACAGTGTAGCTACATTAATAGACAGTCTAGCTACACTAACAGACAGTCTATGAACACTAATAGACAGTGTAGCTTCTCTAATAGACCGTCTATGAAAACAAATAGACAGTGTAGCTACATTGATAAACAATCTAGCTACGCTAACGGACAGTCTAGGAACACTATTAGACAGTGTAGCTACACTAATAGAAAGTGTAGGAACACTATTAGACAGTGTAGCTACTCTAATAGACAGTCTAGCTACACTAATATACAGTCTAGGAACACTATTAGACAGTGTAGCTACACTAGTAGACAGTCTAGCTACACTAATAGACAGTCTAGCTACACTAATAGACAGTCTAGGAACACTAATAGACAGTGTAGCTACACTAATAGACAGTCTAGCTACACGAACAGACAGTCTATGAACTCCAATAGACAGTGTAGCTAACTAATAGACCGTCGATGAAAACTAATAGACAGTGTAGCTACTCTACTCGACAGTATAAGAAAACTTATAGACAGTGTAGCTACATTGATAGACAATCTAGCTACACTAAAGGACAGTCTAGGAACATCAATAGACAATGTAGCTACACTAGTAGACAGTCTAGCTACACTAACATACAGTATAGGAAAACTAATAGACAGTGTAGCTATATTGATAGACAATCTAGCTACTCTAATAGACAGTCTAGCTTGACTAATAGACAGTCTAGGAACACTAATAGACAATGTAGCTACACTTAAAGACAGTCTAGCTACACTAACAGACAGTATAGGAAAACTAATAGACAGTGTAGCTATATTGATAGACAATCTAGCTACACTAATAGACAGTCTTGGAACACTATTAGACATGTAGCTACACTAATAGACAGTCTAGCTACACGAACAGACAGTATATGAACACTAATAGACAGTGTAGCTACTCTAACAGACAGTATAAGAAAATTAAAAGACAGTGTAGCTACATTAATAGACAATCTAGCTACACTAACGGACAGTCTAGGAACATCAATAGACAATATAGCTACACTAGTAGACAGTCTAGCTACACTAACAGACCGTCTATGAAAACTAATAGACAGTGTAGCTATATTGATACACAATCTAGCTAAACTAATAGACAGTCTAGGAACACGATTAGACAGTGTAGCTTCTCTAATAGACAGTCTGGCTACAATAGTAGACAGTCTAGGAACACTATTAGACAGTTTAGCTACACTAATAGACAATCTAGCTACACTAATAGACAGTCTAGAAACATCAATAGACAATGTAGCTACACTAGTAGACAGTCTAGCTACACTAACATACAGTATAGGAAAACTAATAGACAGTGTAGCTATATTGATAGACAATCTAGCTACTCTAATAGACAGTCTAGCTACACTAATAGACAGTCTAGGAACACTAATAGACAATATAGCTACACTAGTAGACAGTCTAGCTACACTAATAGACAGTCTAGGAACACTATTAGACAGTGTAGCTACCTTAATAGACAGTCTAGCTACACTAATAGACAGTCTAGGAACACTATAAGACAGTGTAGCTACAGTAATAGACAGTCTAGCTACTCTAACAGACAGTCTATGAACACTAATAGACAGTGTAGCTTCTCTAATAGACCGTCTAGGAAAACAAATAGACAGTGTAGCTACATTGATAAACAATCTAGTTACGCTAACAGACAGTCTAGGAACACGATTAGACAGTGTAGCTACACTAATAGAAAATGTAGGAACACTATTAGACAGTGTAGCTACTCTAATAGACAGTCTAGCTACACTAATATACAGTCTAGGAATACTATTAGACAGTGTAGCTACACTAGTAGACAGTCTAGCTACACTAATAGACAGTCTAGCTACACTAATAGACAGTCTAGGAACACTAATAGACAGTGTAGCTACACTAATAGACAGTCTAGCTACACGAACAGACAGTCTATGAACTCTTATAGACAGTGTAGCTAACTAATAGACCGTCGATGAAAACTAATAGACAGTGTAGCTACTCTAACAGACAGTATAAGAAAACTTATAGACAGTGTAGCTACATTGATAGACAATCTAGCTACACTAAAGGACAGTCTAGGAACATCAATAGACAGTGTAGCTACACTAGTAGACAGTCTAGCTACACTAACATACAGTATAGAAAAACTAATAGACAGTGTAGCTCTATTGATAGACAATCTAGCTACTCTAATAGACAGTCTAGCTACACTAATAGACAGTCTAGGAACACTAATAGACAATGTAGCTACACTTAAAGACAGTCTAGCTACACTAACAGACAGTATAGGAAAACTAATAGACAGTGTAGCTATATTGATAGACAATCTAGCTACACTAATAGACAGTCTAGGAACACTATTAGACATGTAGCTACACTAATAGACAGTCTAGCTACACGAACAGACAGTATATGAACAATAATAGACAGTGTAGCTACTCTAACTGACAGTATAAGAAAATTAAAAGACAGTGTAGCTACATTGATAGACAATCTAGCTACACTAACGGACAGTCTAGGAACATCAATAGACAATGTAGCTACACTAGTAGACAGTCTAGCTACACTAACAGACCGTCTATGAAAACTAATAGACAGTGTAGCTATATTGATACACAATCTAGCTACACTAATAGACAGTCTAGGAACTCTATTAGACAGTGTAGCTTCTCTAATAGACAGTCTGGCTACACTAGTAGACAGTCTAGGAACACTATTAGACAGTGTAGCTACACTAATAGACAATCTAGCTACACTAATAGACAGTCTAGGAATATCAATAGACAATGTAGCTACACTAGTAGACAGTCTAGCTACACTAACATACAGTATAGGAAAACTAATAGACAGTGTAGCTATATTGATAGACAATCTAGCTACTCTAATAGACAGTCTAGCTACACTAATAGACAGTCTAGGAACACTAATAGACAATGTAGCTACACTAGTAGACAGTCTAGCTACACTAATAGACAGTCTAGGAACACTATTAGACAGTGTAGCTACACTAATAGACAGTCTAGCTACACTAATAGACAGTCTAGGAACACTATAAGACAGTGTAGCTACACTAATAGACAATCTAGCTACACTAATAGACAGTCTAGGAACACTATAAGACAGTGTAGCTACATTAATAGACAGTCTAGCTACACTAACAGACAGTCTATGAAAACTAATAGACAGTGTAGCTTCTCTAATAGACCGTCTAGGAAAACAAATAGACAGTGTAGCCCCATTGATAAACAATCTAGTTACGCTAACAGACAGTCTAGGAACACTATTAGACAGTGTAGCTACACTTATAGAAAGTGTAGGAACACTATTAGACAGTGTAGCTACTCTAATAGACAGTCTAGCTACACTAATATACAGTCTAGGAACACTATTTGACAGTGTAGCTACACTAGTAGACAGTCTAGCTACACTAATAGACAGTCTAGCTACACTAATAGACAGTCTAGGAACACTAATAGACAGTGTTGCTACACTAATAGACAGTCTAGCTACACTAACAGACAGTATAGGAAAACTAATAGACAGTGTAGCTATATTGATAGACGATCTAGCTACACTAATAGACAGTCTAGGAACACTATTAGACATGTAGCTACACTAATAGACAGTCTAGATACACGAACAGACAGTATAAGAAAATTAAAAGACAGTGTAGCTACATTGATAGACAATCTAGCTACACTAACGGACAGTCTAGGAACATCAATAGACAATGTAGCTACACTAGTAGACAGACTAGCTACACTAACAGACCTTCTATGAAAACTAATAGACAGTGTAGCTATATTGATACACAATCTAGCTACACTAGTAGACAGTCTAGGAACACTATTAGACAGTGTAGCTACACTAATAGACAATCTAGCTACACTAATAGACAGTCTAGGAACATCAATAGACAATATAGCTACACTAGTAGACAGTCTAGCTACACTAACATACAGTATAGGAAAACTAATAGACAGTGTAGCTATATTGATAGACAATCTAGCTACTCTAATAGACAGTCTAGCTACATTAATAGACAGTCTAGGAACACTAATAGACAATGTAGCTACACTTGTAGACAGTCTAGCTACACTAACAGACAGTATAGGAAAACTAATAGACAGTGTAGCTATATTGATAGACAATCTAGCTACACTAATAGACAGTCTAGCTACACGAACAGACAGTATATATACACTAATAGACAGTGTAGCTACTCTAACAGACAGTATAAGAAAATTAAAAGACAGTGTAGCTATATTGATAGACAATCTAGCTACACTAACGGACAGTCTAGGAACATCAATAGACAATGTAGCTACACTAGTAGACAGTTTAGCTACACTAACAGACCGTCTATGAAAACTAATAGACAATGTAGCTATATTGATACACAATCTAGCTACACTAATAGACAGTCTAGGAACACTATTAGACAGTGTAGCTTCTCTAATAGACAGTCTGGCTACACTAGAAGAGAGTCTAGGAACACTATTAGACAGTGTAGCTACACTAATAGACAATCTAGCTACACTAATAGACAGTCTAGGAACACAATAAGACAGTGTAGCTACACTAATAGACAGTCTAGCTACACTAACAGACAGTCTATGAACACTAATAGACAGTGTAGCTACACTAATAGACAGTCTAGCTACACTAATAGACAGTCCAGGAACACTATAAGACAGTGTAGCTACACCAATAGACAATCTCGCTATACTAATAGACAGTCTAGGAACACTATAAGACAGTGTAGCTACATTAATAGACAGTCTAGCTACACTAACTGACAGTCTATGAACACTAATAGACAGTGAAGCTTCTCTAATAGACCGTCTATGAAAACAAATAGACAGTGTAGCTACATTGATAAACAATCTAGTTACGCTACCAGACAGTCTAGGAACACTATTAGACAGTGTAGCTACACTAATAGACAGTCTAGGAACACTATTAGACAGTGTAGCTACTCTAATAGACAGTCTAGCTACACTAATAGACAGTCTAGGAACACTATTAGACAGTGTAGCTACACTATATACAGTTTAGCTACACTAATAGACAGTCTAGGAGCACTATAAGACAGTGTAGCTACACTAGTAGACAGTATAGCTACACTAATAGACAGTCTAGGAACACTATTAGACAGTGTAGCTACATTAATAGACAGTCTAGCTACACTAACAGAAGTCTATGAACACTAATAGACAGTGTAGCTTCTCTAATAGACCGTCTATGAAAACAAATAGACAGTGTAGCTACATTGTTAAACAATCTAGTTACGCTAACAGACAGTCTAGGAACACAATAAGACAGTGTAGCTACACTAATAGACAGTCTAGGAACACTATTAGACAGTGTAGCTACTCTTATAGACAGTCTAGCTGCACTTTCTTTCTTTCTTTCTTTCTATCTTTACTTGTTCGCTCATATATGAGCATTACACCAGGGAGTGCGAATTTGGAAATTTTGATAAAATAAAAAACAAAAAACACAAAAAAAACAACACAAAAAAACACAAAAACTTTTAGCTGAATTTTAGTTTAAATAAGGAGTGTCCTAAACTCCTCTGTTGACTGGGCATTTGCCACAGAAGGAGGCAGACTATTCCAATGTGGAATAGTACGGGGGAAAAAAGAATTCTTCAGGGCATCACTGTATGTCTGGTGTCTGCGGTATTGAGCACTATGTGATCACCTGGTAGTTTTCAAACTATGAGCAGGGGTCATATACTTGTCTTTTTCAATAGACACTGATCCACAATGAATCTTGTGAAAGAGAAGCAAGGAGGAAACACTAATAGACAGTCTAGGAACACTATTAGACAGTGTAGCTACACTAATAGACAGTCTAGGAACACTATTAGACAGTGTAGCTACACTAATAGACAGTCTAGCTACACTAATAGACAGTCTAGGAACACTAAAAGACAGTGTAGCTACACAAATAGACAATCTAGCTACACTAATAGACAGTCTAGGAACACTATAATACAGTGTAGCTACACTAATAGACAGTCTAGCTACACTAACAGACAGTCTATGAACTCTAATAGACAGTGTAGCTAACTAATAGACCGTCGATGAAAACAAATAGACAGTGTAGCAACTCTAACAGACAGTATAAGAAAACTAATAGACAGTGTAGCTACATTGATAGACAATCTAGCTACACTAATAGACAGTCAAGGAACACTATTAGATATTGTAGCTACACTGAAAGACAGTCTAGCTACACTAACAGACAGTATATGAACACTAATAGACAGTGTAGCTACTCTAACAGACAGTATAAGGAAACTAATAGACAGTGTAGCTACATTGATCGACAATCTAGCTTCACTAACGGACAGTCTAGGAACATCAATAGACAATGTAGCCATAAAAGTAGACAGTCTAGCTACACTAACAGACCGTCTATGAAAACAAATAGACAGTGTAGCTATATTGATAGACAATCTAGCTACACTAATATACAGTCTAGGAACACTATTAGACAGTGTAGCTACTCTAATAGACAGTCTAGCTACACTAGTAGACAGTCTAGGAACACTATTAGACAGTGTAACTACACTAATAGACAATCTAGCTACACTAATAGACAGTCTAGGAACACTATAAGACAGTGTAGCTACACTAATAGACAGTCTAGCTACACTAACAGACAGTCTATGAACACTAATAGGCAGTGTAGCTACACTAATAGACAGTCTAGCTACACTAATAGACAGTCTAGGAACACTATAAGACAGTGAAGCTACACTAAAAGAAAATCTAGCTACACTAATAGACAGTCTAGGAACACTATAAGACAGTGTAGCTACATTAATAGACAGTCTAGCTACACTAACAGACAGTCTATGAACACTAATAGACAGTGTAGCTTCTCTAATAGACCGTCTATGAAAACAAATAGACAGTGTAGCTTCATTGATAAACAATCTAGTTACGCTAACAGACAGTCTAGGAACACTATTAGACAGTGTAGCTACACTAATAGAAAGTGTAGGAACACTATTAGACAGTGTAGCTACTCTAATAGACAGTCTAGCTACACTAATATACAGTCTAGGAACACTATTAGACAGTGTAGCTACACTAGTAGACAGTCTAGCTACACTAATAGACAGTCTAGCTACACTAATAGACAGTCTAGGAACACTAATAGACAGTGTAGCTACACTAATAGACAGTCTAGCTACACGAACAGACAGTCTATGAACTCTAATAGACAGTGTAGCTAACTAATAGACCGTCGATGAAAACTAATAGACAGTGTAGCTACTTTAACAGACAGTAAAAGAAAACTTATAGACAGTGTAGCTACATTGATAGACAATCTAGCTACACTAAAGGACAGTCTAGGAACATCAATAGCAATGTAGCTACACTAGTAGACAGTCTAGCTACACTAACAGACAGTATAGGAAAACTAATAGACAGTGTAGCTATATTTATAGACAATCTAGCTACTCTAATAGACAGTCGAGCTACACTAATAGACAGTCTAGGAACACTAATAGACAATGTAGCTACACTAGTAGACAGTCTAGCTACTCTAACAGACAGTATAGGAAAACTAATAGACAGTGTAGCTATATTGATAGACAATCTAGCTACACTAATAGACAGTCTAGGAACACTATTAGACATGTAGCTACACTAATAGACAGTCTAGCTACACGAACAGACAGTATATGAACACTAATAGACAGTGTAGCTACTCTAACAGACAGTATAAGAAAATTAAAAGACAGTGTAGCTACATTGATAGACAATCTAGCTACACTAACAGACAGTCTAGGAACATCAATAGACAATGTAGCTACCCTAGTAGACAGTCTAGCTACACTAACAGACCGTCTATGAAAACTAATAGACAGTGTAGCTATATTGATACACAATCTAGCTACACTAATAGACAGTCTAGGAACACTATTAGACAGGTGTAGCTTCTCTAATAGACAGTCTGGCTACACTAGTAGACAGTCTAGGAACACTATTAGACAGTGTAGCTACACTAATAGACAATCTAGCTACACTAATAGACAGTCTAGGAACACTATAAGACAGTGTAGCTACACTAATAGACAGTCTAGCTACACTAAAAGACAGTCTATGAACACTAATAGACAGTGTAGCTACACTAATAGACAGTCTAGCTACACTAATAGACAGTCCAGGAACACTATAAGACAGTGTAGCTACACTAATAGACAATCTGGGTACACTAATAGACAGTCTAGGAACACTATAAGACAATGTAGCTACATTAATAGACAGTCTAGCTACACTAACAGACAGTCTATGAACACTTATAGACAGTGAAGCTTCTCTAATAGACCGTCTATGAAAACAAATAGACAGTGTAGCTACATTGATAAACAATCTAGTTACGCTACCAGACAGTCTAGGAACACTATTAGACAGTGTAGCTACACTAATAGACAGTCTAGGAACACTATATGACAGTGTAGCTACTCTAATAGACAGTCTTGCTACACTAATAGACAGTCTAGGAACACTATTAGACAGTGTAGCTACACTAATAGACAGTGTAGCTACACTAATAGACAGTCTAGGAACACTATAAGACAGTGTAGCTGCACTAGTAGACAGTCTAGCTACACTAATAGACAGTCTAGGAACACTATTAGACAGTGTAGCTACATTAATAGACAGTCTAGCTACACTAACAGAAGTCTATGAACACTAATAGACAGTGTAGCTTCTCTAATAGACCGTCTATGAAAACAAATAGACAGTGTAGATACATTGATAAACAATCTAGTTACGCTAACAGACAGTCTAGGAACACTTTTAGACAGTGTAGCTACACTAATCGACAGTCTAGGAACACTATTAGACAGTGTAGCTACTCTTATAGACAGTCTAGCTACACTTTCTTTCTTTCTTTCTTTCTATCTTTACTGGTTCGCTCATATATGAGCATTACACCAGGGAGTGCGAATTTGGAAATTTTGATAAAATAAAAAACAAAAAACACAAAAAAACAAAACAACACAAAAAAACACAAAAACTTTTGGCTAAAATTTGTTTAAATAAGGAGTGTCCTAAACTCCTCTGTTGACTTGGCATTTGCCACAGAAGGAGGCAGACTATTCCAATGTGGAATAGTACGGGGGAAAAAAGAATTTTTCAGGGCATCACTGTATGTCTGGTGTCTGCGGTATTGAGCACTATGTGATCACCTGGTAGTTTTCAAACTATGAGCAGGGGTCATATACTTGTCTTTTTCAATAGACACTGATCCACAATGAATCTTGTGAAAGAGAAGCAAGGAGGAAACACTACTAGACAGTCTAAGAACACTATTAGACAGTGTAGCTACACTAATAGACAGTCTAGGAACACAATTAGACAGTGTAGCTACACTAATAGACAGTCTAGGAAAACTAGTGGACAGTCTAGGAACACTATTAGACAGTGTAGCTACACTAATAGACAGTCTAGCTACACTAATAGACAGTCTAGGAACACTATTAGACAGTGTAGCTACACTAATAGACAATCTAGCTACACAAATAGACAGTCTAGGAACACTATAATACAGTGTTGCTACACTGATAGACAGTCTAGCTACACTAACAGACAGTCTATGAACTCTAATAGACAGTGTAGCTAACTAATAGACCGTCCATGAAAACAAATAGACAGTGTAGCTACTCTAACAGACAGTATATGAAAACTAATAGACAGTGTAGCTACATTGATAGACAATCTAGCTACACTAATAGACAGTATATGAACACTAATAGACAGTGTAGCTACTCTAACAGACAGTGTAAGAAAATTAAAAGACAGTGTAGCTACATTGATAGACAATCTAGCTACACTAACGGACAGTCTAGGAACATCAATAGACAATGTAGCTACACTAGTAGACAGTCTAGCTACACTAAAATACAGTAAAGGAAAACTAATAGACCGTTTAGCTATATTGATAGACAATCTAGCTACTCTAATAGACAGTCTAGCTACACTAATAGACAGTCTAGGAACTCTAATAGACAATGTAGCTACACTAGTAGACAGTCTAGCTACACTAACAGACAGTATAGGAAAACTAATAGACAGTGTAGCTATATTGATAGACAATCTAGCTACACTAATAGACAGTCTAGGAACACTATTAGACAGTGTAGCTACACTAAAAGACAGTCTACCTACACGAACAGACAGTATATGAACACTAATAGACAGTGTAGCTACTCTAACAGACAGTATAAGAAAATTAAAAGACAGTGTAGCTACATTGATAGACAATCTAGCTACACTAGGGAGCGCAGTGGCTCAGTGGTTGAGTGCTTGACTCGAGACCGAAGGGTAGCGTGTTCGAGCCTCACTTGCGTCACTGCTGTGTGGTCCTTGGGCAAGACACATTTATCCTAGCTTAGTGCTGGTTAAACCCAGGAAGAACCCTCCCGCATAACTGAAAGATTGTTGAGTGGACGTAAAGAACCAAATCAAAAAAAACAAAAACTAGCTACACTAACGGACAGTCTAGGAACATCAATAGACAATGTAGCTACACTAGTAGACAGTCCATTTACACTAACAGACCGTCTATGAAAACTAATAGACAGTGTAGCTATATTGATACACAATCTAGCTACACTAATAGACAGTCTAGGAACACTATTAGACAGTGTAGCTACACTAATAGACAGTCTAGCTACACTAGAAGATAGTCTAGGAACACGATTAGACAGTGTAGCTACACTAATAGACAGTCTAGCTAAACTAATAGACAGACTAGGAACACTATTAGACAGTGTAGCTACTCTAATAGACAATCTAGCTACACTAATAGACAGTCTAGGAACACTATAATACAGTGTAGCTACACTGATAGACAGTCTAGCTACACTAACAGACAGTCTATGAACTCTAATAGACAGTGTAGCTAACTAATAGACCGTCGATGAAAACAAATAGACAGTGTAGCTACTCTAACATACAGTATAAGAAAACTAATAGACAGTGTAGCTACATTGATCGACAATCTAGCTTCACTAACGGACAGTCTAGGATCATCAATAGACAATGTAACTACACTAGTAGACAGTCTAGCTACACTAACATACAGTATAGGAAAACTAATAAACAGTGTAGCTATATTGATAGACAATCTAGCTACGCTTATAGACAGTCTAGGCACACTATTAGACAGTGTAGCTACTCTAATAGACAGTCTAGCTACACTAGTAGACAGTCTAGGAACACTATTAGACAGTTCAGCTACACTAATAGACAGTCTAGCTACACTAACAGACAGTCTATGATCACAAATAGGCAGTGTAGCTACACTAATAGACAGTCTAGCTACACTAATAGACAATCTAGGAACACTATAAGACAGTGTAGCTACACTAATAGACAGTCTAGCTACACTAACAGACAGTCTATGAACACTAATAGACAGTGTAGCTTCTCTAATAGACCGTCTATGAAAACAAATAGACAGAGTAGCTACATTTATAAACAATCTAGTTACGCTAACAGACAGTCTAGGAACACTATTAGACAGTGTAGCTACACTAATTGAAAGTCTAGGAACACTATTAGACAGTGTAGCTACTCTAATAGACAGTCTAGCTACACTAATAGACAGTCCAGTAACACTATTAGACAGTGTAGCTACACTAGTAGACAGTCTAGCTACACTAACAGACAGTCTATGAACTCTAATAGACAGTGTAGCTAACTAATAGACCGTCGATGAAAACAAATAGACAGTGTAGCTACATTGATAGACAATCTAGCTACACTAACGGACAGTCTAGGAACATCAATAGACAATGTAACTACACTAGTAGACAGTCTAGCTACACTAACAAACAGTATAGGAAAAGTAATAGACAGTGTAGCTATATTGATAGACAATCTAGCTACTCTAATAGACAGTCTAGCTACACTAATAGACAGTCAAGGAACACTAATAGACAATGTAGCTACACTAGTAGACAGTCTAGCTACACTAACAGACAGTATAGGAAAACTAATAGACAGTGTAGCTATATTGATAGACAATCTAGCTACTTTAATAGACAGTCTAGGAACACTATTAGACAGTGTAGCTACACTAATAGACAGTCTAGCTACGCGAACAGACAGTATATGAACACTAATAGACAGTGTAGCTACTCTAACACACAGTATAGGAAAACTAATAGACAGTGTATCTATATTTATACACAATCTAGCTACACTAATAGACAGTCTAGGAACACTATTAGACAGTGTTGCTACACTAGTAGACAATCTAGCTACACTAATAGACAGTCTAGGAACACTATTAGATAGTCTAGCTACACTGAAAGACAGTCTAGCTACACTAACAGACAGTATATGAACACTAATAGACAGTGAAGCTACTCTAACAGACAGTATAAGAAACTAATAGACAGTGTAGCTACATTGATAGACAATCCAGCTTCACTAACGGACAGTCTAGGATCATCAATAGACAATGTAGCTACACTAGTAGACAGTCTAGCTACACTAACAGACCGTCTATGAAAACTAATAGACAGTGTAGCTATATTGATAGACAATCTAGCTACACTAATTGACAGTATAGGAACACTATTAGACAGTGTAGCTACTCTAATAGACAGTCTAGCTACACTATAAGACAGTCTAGGAACACTATAAGACAGTGTAGCTATACTAATAGACAATCTAGCTACACTAATAGACAGTCTAGGAACACTATAAGACAGTGTAGCTACACTAATGGACAGTCTAGCTACACTAACAGACAGTCTATAAACACTAATAGACAATGTAGCTACACTAATAGACAGTCTAGCTACACTAATAGACAGTCTAGGAACACTATAAGACAGTGTAGCTACACTAATAGACAATCTAGCTACACTAATAGACAGTCTAGGAACACTATAAGACAGTGTAGCTACATTAATAGACAGTCTAGCTACACTAACAGACAGTCTATGAACACTAATGGACAGTGTAGCTTCTCTAATAAACCGTCTATGAAAGCAAATAGACAGTGTAACTACATTGATAAACAATCTAGTTACGCTAACAGACAGTCTAGGAACACTATAATACAGTGTAGCTACACTGATAGACAGTCTAGCTACACTAACAGACAGTCTATGAACTCTAATAGACAGTGTAGCTAACTAATAGACCGTCGATGAAAACAAATAGACAGTGTAGCTACTCTAACAGACAGTAAAAGAAAACTAATAGACAGTGTAGCTACATTGATAGACAATCTAGCTACACTAATAGACAGTCTAGGAACACTATTAGATAGTGTAGCTACAGTGATAGACAGTCTAACTACACTAACAGACAGTATATGAACACTAATAGACAGTGTAGCTACTCTAACAGACAGTGTAAGAAAATTAAAAGACAGTGTAGCTACATTGATAGACAATCTAGCTACACTAACGGACAGTCTAGGAACATCAATAGACAATGTTGCTACACTAGTAGACACTCTAGCTACACTAACATACAGTAAAGGAAAACTAATAGACCGTTTAGCTATATTGATAGACAATCTAGCTACTCTAATAGACAGTCTAGCTACACTAATAGACAGTCTAGGAACACTAATAGACAATGTAGCTACACTAGTAGACAGTCTAGCTACACTAACATACAGTAAAGGAAAACTAATAGACCGTTTAGCTATATTGATAGACAATCTAGCTACTCTAATAGACAATCTAGCTACACTAATAGACAGTCTAGGAACACTATTAGACAGTGTAGCTACACTAAAAGACAGTCTACCTACACGAACAGACAGTATATGAACACTAATAGACAGTGAAGCTACTCTAACAGACAGTATAAGAAAATTAAAAGACAGTGTAGCTACATTGATAGACAATCAAGCTACACTAGGGAGCGCAGTGGCTCAGTGGTAGAGTGCTTGACTCGAGACCGAAGGGTAGCGTGTTCGAGCCTCACCGGCGTCACTGCTGTGTGGTCCTTGGGCAAGACACATTTATCCTAGCTTAGTACTGGTTAAACCCAGGAAGAACCGTCCCGCATAACTGAAAGATTGTTGAGTGGACGTAAAGAACCAAATCAAACAAACAAAAACTAGCTACACTAACGGACAGTCTAGGAACATCAATAGACAATGTAGCTACACTAGTAGACAGTCTATTTACACTAACAGACCGTCTATGAAAACTAATAGACAGTGTAGCTATATTGATACACAATCTAGCTACACTAATAGACAGTCTAGGAACACTATTAGACAGTGTAGCTACACTAATAGACAGTCTAGCTACACTAGTAAACAGTCTAGGAACACTATTAGACAGTGTAGCTACACTAATAGACAGTCTAGCTACACTAATAGACAGTCTAGGAACACTATTAGACAGTGTAGCTACACTAATAGACAATCTAGTTACACTAATAGACAGTCTAGGAACACTATAATACAGTGTAGCTACACTGATAGACAGTCTAGCTACACTAACAGACAGTCTATGAACTCTAATAGACAGTGTAGCTAACTAATAGACCGTCGATGAAAACAAATAGACAGTGTAGCTACTCTAACAGACAGTATAAGAAAACTAATAGACAGTGTAGCTACATTGATCGACAATCTAGCTTCACTAACGGACAGTCTAGGAACATCAATAGACAATGTAACTACACTAGTAGACAATCTAGCTACACTAACATACAGTATAGGAAAACTAATAAACAGTGTAGCTATATTGATAGACAATCTAGCTACGCTAATAGACAGTCTAGGAACACTATTAGACAGTGTAGCTACTCTAATAGACAGTCTAGCTACACTAGTAGACAGTCCAGGAACACTATTAGACAGTGTAGCTACACTAATAGACAATCTAGCTACACTAATAGACAGTCTAGGAACACTATAAGACAGTGTAGCTACACTAATAGACAGTCTAGCTACACTAACAGACAGTCTATGATCACAAATAGGCAGTGTAGCTACACTAATAGACAGTCTAGCTACACTAATAGACAGTCTAGGAACACTATAAGACAGTGTAGCTACACTAATAGACAATCTAGCTACACTAATAGACAGTCTAGATACACTATAAGACAGTGTAGCTACATTAATAGACAGTCTAGCTACACTAACAGACAGTCTATGAACACTAATAGACAGTGTAGCTTCTCTAATAGACCGTCTATGAAAACAAATAGACAGTGTAGCTACATTTATAAACAAACTAGTTACGCTAACAGACAGTCTAGGAACACTATTAGACAGTGTAGCTACACTAATAGAAAGTCTAGGAACACTAACTAATAGATCGTCGATGAAAACCATTAGACAGTGTAGCTACATTGATAGACAATCTAGCTACACTAACGGACAGTCTAGGAACATCAATAGACAATGTAACTACACTAGTAGACAGTCTAGCTACACTAACATACAGTATAGGAAAAGTAATAGACAGTGTAGCTATATTGATAGACAATCTAGCTACTCTAATAGACAGTCTAGCTACACTAATAGACAGTCAAGGAACACTAATAGACAATGTAGCTACACTAGTAGACAGTCTAGCTACACTAACAGACAGTATAGGAAAACTAATAGACAGTGTAGCTATATTGAAAGACAATCTAGCTACTTTAATAGACAGTCTAGGAACACTATTAGACAGTGTAGCTACACTAATAGACAGTCTAGCTACACGAACAGACAGTATATGAACACTAATAGACAGCGTAGCTACTCTAACACACAGTATAGGAAAACTAATAGACAGTGTAGCTATATTGATACACAATCTAGCTACTCTAATAGACAATCTAGCTACACTAATAGACAGTCTAGGAACACTATTAGACAGTGTAGCTACACTAAAAGACAGTCTACCTACACGAACAGACAGTATATGAACACTAATAGACAGTGAAGCTACTCTAACAGACAGTATAAGAAAATTAAAAGACAGTGTAGCTACATTGATAGACAATCAAGCTACACTAGGGAGCGCAGTGGCTCAGTGGTAGAGTGCTTGACTCGAGACCGAAGGGTAGCGTGTTCGAGCCTCACCGGCGTCACTGCTGTGTGGTCCTTGGGCAAGACACATTTATCCTAGCTTAGTACTGGTTAAACCCAGGAAGAACCGTCCCGCATAACTGAAAGATTGTTGAGTGGACGTAAAGAACCAAATCAAACAAACAAAAACTAGCTACACTAACGGACAGTCTAGGAACATCAATAGACAATGTAGCTACACTAGTAGACAGTCTATTTACACTAACAGACCGTCTATGAAAACTAATAGACAGTGTAGCTATATTGATACACAATCTAGCTACACTAATAGACAGTCTAGGAACACTATTAGACAGTGTAGCTACACTAATAGACAGTCTAGCTACACTAGTAAACAGTCTAGGAACACTATTAAACAGTGTAGCTACACTAATAGACAGTCTAGCTACACTAATAGACAGTCTAGGAACACTATTAGACAGTGTAGCTACACTAATAGACAATCTAGTTACACTAATAGACAGTCTAGGAACACTATAATACAGTGTAGCTACACTGATAGACAGTCTAGCTACACTAACAGACAGTCTATGAACTCTAATAGACAGTGTAGCTAACTAATAGACCGTCGATGAAAACAAATAGACAGTGTAGCTACTCTAACAGACAGTATAAGAAAACTAATAGACAGTGTAGCTACATTGATCGACAATCTAGCTTCACTAACGGACAGTCTAGGAACATCAATAGACAATGTAACTACACTAGTAGACAATCTAGCTACACTAACATACAGTATAGGAAAACTAATAAACAGTGTAGCTATATTGATAGACAATCTAGCTACGCTAATAGACAGTCTAGGAACACTATTAGACAGTGTAGCTACTCTAATAGACAGTCTAGCTACACTAGTAGACAGTCCAGGAACACTATTAGACAGTGTAGCTACACTAATAGACAATCTAGCTACACTAATAGACAGTCTAGGAACACTATAAGACAGTGTAGCTACACTAATAGACAGTCTAGCTACACTAACAGACAGTCTATGATCACAAATAGGCAGTGTAGCTACACTAATAGACAGTCTAGCTACACTAATAGACAGTCTAGGAACACTATAAGACAGTGTAGCTACACTAATAGACAATCTAGCTACACTAATAGACAGTCTAGATACACTATAAGACAGTGTAGCTACATTAATAGACAGTCTAGCTACACTAACAGACAGTCTATGAACACTAATAGACAGTGTAGCTTCTCTAATAGACCGTCTATGAAAACAAATAGACAGTGTAGCTACATTTATAAACAAACTAGTTACGCTAACAGACAGTCTAGGAACACTATTAGACAGTGTAGCTACACTAATAGAAAGTCTAGGAACACTAACTAATAGATCGTCGATGAAAACCATTAGACAGTGTAGCTACATTGATAGACAATCTAGCTACACTAACGGACAGTCTAGGAACATCAATAGACAATGTAACTACACTAGTAGACAGTCTAGCTACACTAACATACAGTATAGGAAAAGTAATAGACAGTGTAGCTATATTGATAGACAATCTAGCTACTCTAATAGACAGTCTAGCTACACTAATAGACAGTCAAGGAACACTAATAGACAATGTAGCTACACTAGTAGACAGTCTAGCTACACTAACAGACAGTATAGGAAAACTAATAGACAGTGTAGCTATATTGAAAGACAATCTAGCTACTTTAATAGACAGTCTAGGAACACTATTAGACAGTGTAGCTACACTAATAGACAGTCTAGCTACACGAACAGACAGTATATGAACACTAATAGACAGCGTAGCTACTCTAACACACAGTATAGGAAAACTAATAGACAGTGTAGCTATATTGATACACAATCTAGCTACACTAATAGACAGTCTAGGAACACTATTAGACAGTTTAGCTACACTAATAGACAGTCTAGCTACACTAATAGACAGTCTAGGAACACTATTAGACAGTGTTGCTACACTAGTAGACAATCTAGCTACACTAATAGACAGTCTAGGAACACTATTAGACAGTTTAGCTACACTGATAGACAATCTAGCTACACTAAAAGACAGTATATGAACACTAATAGACAGTGTAGCTACTCTAACAGACAGTATAAGAAACTAATAGATAGTGTAGCTATATTGATAGGCAATCTAGCTTCACTAACGGACAGTCTAGGAACATCAATAGACAATGTAGCTACACTAACAGACCGGTTATGAAAACTAATAGACAGTGTAGCTATATTGATAGACAATCTAGCTACACTAATTGACAGTCTAGGAACACTATTAGACAGTGTAGCTACTCTAATAGACAGTCTAGCTACACTAGTAGACAGTCTAGGAACACTATAAGACAGTGTAGCTATACTAATAGACAATCTAGCTACACTAATAGACAGTCTAGGAACACTATAAGACAGTGTAGCTACACTAATGGACAGTCTAGCTACACTAACAGAGAGTCTATGAACACTAATAGACAGTATAGCTACACTAATAGACAGTCTAGCTACACTAATAGACAGTCTAGGAACACTATAAGACAGTGTAGCTACACTTATAGACAATCTAGCTACACTAATAGACAGTCTAGGAACACTATAAGACAGTGTAGCTACATTAATAGACAGTCTAGCTACACTAACAGACAGTCTATGAACACTAATAGACAGTGTATCTTCTCTTATAAACCGTCTATGAAAGCAAATAGACAGTGTAGCTATATTGATAAACAATCTAGTTACGCTAACAGACAGTCTAGGAACACTATTAGACAGTGTAGCTACACTAATAGACAGTCTAGGAACACTAATAGACAGTGGAGCTACTCTAAAAGACAGTCTAGCTACACTAATAGACAGTCTAGGAACACTATAAGACAGTGTAGCTACTCTAAAAGACAGTCTAGCTACACTAATAGACAGTCTAGGAACACTATTAGACAGTGTAGCTAGACTAATAGACAGTCTAGCTACACTAATAGACAGTCTAGGAACACTATAAGACAGTGTAGCTACACTAGTAGACAGTCTAGCTACACTAACAGACAGTCTAGTAACACTATTAGACAGTGTAGCTACACTAATAGACAGTCTAGCTACATTAACAGACAGTCTATGAACTCTAATAGACAGTGTAGCTAACTAATAGACCGTCGATGAAAACAAATAGACAGTGTAGCTACTCTAAAAGACAGTATAAGAAAACTGATAGACAGTGTAGCTACATTAATAGACAATCTAGCTACACTAACGGACAGTCTAGGAACATCAATAGACAATGTAGCTACACTAGTAGACAGTCTAGCTACACTAACATACAGTATAGAAAAACTAATAGACAGTGTAGCTATATTGATAGACAATCTAGCTTCTCTAATAGACAGTCTAGCTACACTAATAGACAGTCTAGGAACACTAATAGACAATGTAGCTACACTAGTAGACAGTCTAGCTACACTAACAGACAGTATAGGAAAACTAATAGACAGTGTAGCTATATTGATAGACAATCTAGCTACACTAATAGACAGTCTAGGACCACTATCAGACAGTGTAGCTACACTAATAGACAGTCTAGCTACACGAACAGACAGTATATGAACACTAAAAGACAGTGTAGCTACCCTAAGAGACAGTATAAGAAAATTAAAAGACAGTGTAGCTACATTGATAGAAAATCTAGCTACACTAACGGACAGTCTAAGAACATCAATAGACAATGTAGCTACACTAGTAGACAGTCTAGCTACACTAACAGACCGTCTATGAAAACTAATAGACAGTGTAGTTATATTGATACACAATCTAGCTACACTAATAGACAGTCTAGGAACACTATAAGACAGTGTAGCTACACTAATAGACAGTCTAGCTACACTAGTAGACAGTCTAGGAACACTATTAGACAGTGTAGCTACATTAATAGACAGTGTAGCTACACTAACAGACAGTCTATGAACAGTAATAGACAGTGTAGCTTCTCTAATAGACCGTCTATGAAAACAAATAGACAGTGTAGCTACATTGATAAACAATCTAATTACGCTAACAGACAGTCTAGGAACACATTTAGACAGTGTAGCTACACTACTAGACAGTCTAGGAACACTATTAGACAGTGTAGCTACTCTAAAAGACAGTCTAGCTACACTAATAGACAGTCTAGGAACTTTATTAGACAGTGTAGCTACACTAGTAGACAGTCTAGCTACACTAATAGACAATCTAGGAACACTATAAGACAGAGTAGCTACACTAATAGACAGTTTAGCTTCACTAACAGACAGTCTATGACCTCTAATTGACAGTGTAGCTAACTAATAGACCGTCGATGAAAACAAATAGACAGTGTAGCTACTCTAACAGACAGTATAAGAAAACTAATTGACAGTGTAGCTACAATGATAGACAATCTAGCTACACTAACGGACAGTCTAGGAACATCAATACACAATGTAGCTACACTAGTAGACAGTCTAGCTACACTAACATACAGTATAGGAAAACTAATAGACCGTGTAGCTATATTGATAGACAATCTAGCTACTCTAATAGACAGTCTAGCTACACTAATAGACAGTCTAGGAACACTAATAGACAATGTAGCTACACTAGTAGACAGTCTAGCTACACTAACAGACAGTATAGGAAAACTAATAGACAGTGTAGCTATATTGATAGACAATCTAGCTACACTAATAGACAGTCTAGGAACACTATTAGACAGTGTAGCTACACTAATAGACAGTCTAGCTACACGAACAGACAGTATATGAACACTAATAGACAGTGTAGCTACTCTAACAGACAGTATAAGAAAATTAACCGACAGTGTAGCTACATTGATAGACAATCTAGCTACACTAGGGAGCGCAGTGGCTCAGTGGTAGAGTGCTTGACTCGAGACCGAAGGGTAGCGGGTTTGCGCCTCACCGGCGTCACTGCGTTGTGGTCCTTGGGCAAGACACATTTATCCTAGCTTAGTACTGGTTGAACCCAGAAAGAACCGTCCCGCATAACTGAAAGATTGATGAGTGGACGTAAAGAACCAAATCAAACAAACAAAAACTAGCTACACTAACGGACAGTCTAGGAACATCAATAGACAATGTAGCTACACTAGTAGACAGTCTATTTACACTTACAGACCGTGTATGAAAACTAATAGACAGTGTAGCTATATTGATACACAATTAAGCTACACTTATAGACAGTCTAGGAACACTATTAGACAGTGTAGCTACACTAATAGACAGTCTAGCTACACTAGTAGACAGTCTAGGAACACTATGAGACAGTGTACCTACACTAAAAGACAGTCTATCTACACTAATAGACAGTCTAGGAACACTATTAGACAGTGTAGCTACACTAATAGACAATCTAGCGTCACTAGAAGACAGTCTAGGAACACTATAATACAGTGTAGATACACTGATAGACAGTCTAGCTACACTAACAGACAGTCTATGAACTCTAATAGACAGTGTAGCTAACTAATAGACCGTCGATGAAAACAAATAGACAGGGTAGCTACTCTAACAGACAGTATAAGAAAACTAATAGACAGTGTAGCTACATTGATAGACAATCTAGCTACACTAATAGACATTCTAGGAACACTATTAGACAGTGTAGCTACACTGATAGACAGTCTAGCTACACTAACAGACAGTATATGAACACTATAAGACAGTGTATCTACTCTAACAGAAAGTATAAGAAAACTTATAGACAGTGTAGCTACATTGATCGACAATCTAGCTTCACTAACGGACAGTCTAGGAACATCAATAGACAATCTAGCTATATTAGTAGACAGTCTAGCTACACTAACAGACCGTCTATGAAAACTAATAGACAGTGTAGCTATATTGATACACAATCTAGCTACACTAAGAGACAGTCTAGGAACACTATTAGACAGTGTAGCTACTCTAAAAGACAGTCTAGCTACACTAGTAGACAGTCTAGGAACACTATTAGACAGTGTAGCTACACTAATAGACAATCTAGGAACACTATAAGACAGTGTAGCTACACTAGTAGACAGTCTACCTACACTAACAGACCGTCTAGGAACACTATTAGACAGTGTAGCTACACTAATAGACAGTCTAGCTACACTAACAGACAGTCTATGAACTCTAATTGACAGTGTAGCTAACTAATAGATTGTCGATGAAAACAAATAGACAGTGTAGCTACTCTAACATACAGTTCAGGAAAACTAATAGACAGTGTAGCTACATTGATAGACAATCTAGCTACACTAACGGACAGTCTAGGAACATCAATAGACAATGTAGCTACACTAGTAGACAGTCTAGCTACACTAACATACAGTATAGGAAAACTAATAGACAGTGTAGCTATATTGATAGGCAATCTAGCTACACTAATAGACAGTCTAGGAACACTATAAGACAGTGTAGCTACACTAATAGACAGTCTAGCTACACGAACAGACAGTATATGAACACTAATAGACAGTGTAGCTACTCTAATAGACAGTATAAGAAAATTAAAAGACAGTGTAGCTACATTGATAGACAATCTAGCTACACTAGTAGACAGTCTAGCTACACTAACAGACCGTCTATGAAAACTAATAGACAGTGTAGCTATATTGATACACAATCTAGCTACACTAATAGACAGTCTAGGAACACTATTAGACAGTGTAGCTACACTAATAGACAGTCTAGCTACACTAGTAGACAGTCTAGGAACACTATTAGACAGTGTAACTACATTTATAGACAGTCTAGCTACACTAACAGACAGTCTAGGAACACTATAAGACAGTGTAGCTAAACTAATAGACAGTCAAGCTACACTAACAGACAGTCTATGAACACTATTAGGCAGTGTAGCTACACTAATAGACAGTCTAGCTACACTAATAGACAGTCTAGGAACACTATAAGACAGTGTAGCTACACTAATAGACAATCTAGCTACACTAATAGACAGTCTAGGAACACTATAAGACAGTGTAGCTACATTAATAGACAGTCTAGCTACACTAACAGACAGTCTATGAACACTAATAGACAGTGTAGCTTCTCTAATAGACCGTCTATGAAAACAAATAGACAGTGTAGCTGCATTGATAAACAATCTAGTTACGCTATCAGACAGTCTAGGAACACTATTAGACAGTGTAGCTACACTAATAGACAGTCTAGGAACACTATTAGACAGTGTAGCTACTCTAATAGACAGTCTAGCTACACTAATAGACAGTCTAGGAACACTATTAGACAGTGTAGCTACACTAATAGACAATCTAGCTACACTAACATACAGTATAGGAAAAGTAATAGAGAGTGTAGCTATATTGATAGACAATCTAGCTACTCTAATAGACAGTCTAGCTACACTATTAGACAGTCTAGGAACACTAATAGACAGTGTAGCTACACTAATAGACAATCTAGCTACACTAATAGACAGTCTAGGAACACTATTAGATAGTGTAGCTACACTGATAGACAGTCTAGCTACACTAACAGACAGTATAAGAACACTAATAGACAGTGTAGCTATTCTAACAGACAGTATAAGAAAACTAATAGACAGTGTAGCTACATTGATCGACAATCTAGCTTCACTAACGGACAGTCTAGGAACATCAATAGACAATGTAGCTATACAAGTAGACAGTCTAGCTACACTAACAGACCGTCTATGAAAACTAATAGACAGTGTAGCTATATTGATAGACAATCTAGCTACACTAATAGACAGTCTAGGAACACTATTAGACAGTGTAGCTACTCTAATAGACAGTCTAGCTACACTAGTAGACAGTCTAGGAACACTATTAGACAGTGTAACTACACTAATAGACAATCTAGCTACACTAATAGACAGTCTAGGAACACTATAAGACAGTGTAGCTACACTAATAGACAGTCTAGCTACACTAACAGACAGTCTATGAACACTAATAAGCAGTGTAGCTACACTAATAGACAGTCTAGGAACACTATAAGACAGTGTAGCTACACTAATAGACAATCTAGCTACACTAATAGACAGTCTAGGAACACTATAAGACAGTGAAGCTACATTAATAGACAGTCTAGCTACACTAACAGACAGTCTATGAACACTTATAGACAGTGTAGCTTCTCTAATAGACCGTCTATGAAAACAAATAGACAGTGTAGCTACATTGATAAACAATCTAGTTACGCTAACAGACAGTCTAGGAACACTATTAGACAGTGTAGCTACACTAATAGACAGTCTAGGAACACTATTAGACAGTGTAGCTACTCCTATAGACAATCTAGCTACACTAATATACAGTCTAGGAACACTATTAGACAGTGTAGCTACACTACTAGACAGTCTAGCTACACTAATAGACAGTCTAGGAACACTATTAGACAGTGTAGCTACACTAATAGACAGTCTAGCTACACTAACAGACAGTCTATGAACTCTAATAGACAGTGTAGCTAACTAATAGACCGTCGATGAAAACAAATAGACAGTGTAGCTACTCTAACAGACAGTATAAGAAGACTAATAGACAGTGTAGCTACATTGATAGACAATCTAGCTACACTAATGGACAGTCTAGGAGCATCAATAGACAATGTAACTACACTAGTAGACAGGCTAGCTACACTAACATACAGTATAGGAAAAGTAATAGACAGTGTAGCTATATTGATAGACAATCTAGCTGCTCTAATAGACAGTCTAGCTACACTAATAGACAGTCTAGGAACACTAATAGACAGTGTAGCTACACTAATAGACAGTCTAGCTACACGAACAGACAGTCTATGAACTCTAATAGACAGTGTAGCTAACTAATAGACCGTCGATAAAAAAATAATAGACAGTGTAGCTACTCTAACAGACAGTATAAGAAAACTTATAGACAGTGTAGCTAAATTGATAGACAATCTAGCTACACTAAAGGACAGTCTAAGAACATCAATAGACAATGTAGCTACACTAGTAGACAGTCTAGCTACACTAACATACAGTATAGGAAAACTAATAGACAGTGTAGCTATATTGATAGACAATCTAGCTACTCTAATAGACAGTCTAGCTTCACTAATAGACAGTCTAGGAACACTAATAGACAATGTAGCTACACTAGTAGACAGTCTAGCTACACTAACAGACAGTATAGGAAAACTAATAGACAGTGTAGCTATATTGATAGATAATCTAGCTACACTAATAGACAGTCTAGGAACACTATTAGACATGTAGCTACACTAATAGACAGGCTAGCTACACGAACAGACAGTATATGAACACTAATAGACAGTGTAGCTACTCTAACAGACAGTATAAGAAAATTAAAAGACAGTGTAGCTACATTGATAGACAATCTAACTACACTAACGGACAGTCTAGGAACATCAATAGACAATGTAGCTACACTAATAGACAGTCTAGCTACACTAACAGACCGTCTATGAAAACTAGTAGACAGTGTAGCTATATTGATACACAATCTAGCTACACTAATAGACAGTCTAGGAACACTATTAGACAGTGTAGCTTCTCTAAAAGACAGTCTGGCTACACTAGTAGACAGTCTAGGAACTCTATTAGACAGTGTAGCTACACTAATAGACAATCTAGCTACACTTATAGACAGTCTAGAAACACTATAAGACAGTGTAGCTACACTAATAGACAGTCTAGCTACACTAACAGACAGTCTATGAACACTAATAGACAGTGTAGCTACACTAATAGACAGTCTAGCTACACTAATAGACAGTCCAGGAACACTATAAGACAGTGTAGCTACACTAATAGACAATCTGGCTTCACTAATAGACAGTCTAGGAACACTATTAGACAGTGTAGCTACACTAATAGACAGTCTAGCTACACGAACAGACAGTATAAGAAAATTAAAAGACAGTGTAGCTACATTGATAGATAATCTAGCTTCACTAACGGACAGTCTAGGAACATCAATAGACAATGTAGCTACACTAGTAGACAGTCTAGCTACACTAACAGACCGTCTATGAAAACTAATAGACAGTGTAGCTATATTGATAGACAATCTAGCTACACTAATAGACAGTCTAGGAACACTATAAGACAGTGTAGCTACTCTAATAGACAGTCTTGCTACACTAGTAGACAGTCTAGGAACACTATTAGACAGTGTAGCTACACTAATAGACAATCTAGCTACACTAATAGACAGTCTAGGAACACTATAAGACAGTGTAGCTACACTAATAGACAGTCTAGCTACACTAACAGACAGTCTATGAACACTAATAGGCAGTGTAGCTAAACTAATAGACAGTCTAGCTACACTAATAGACAGTCTAGGAACACTATAAGACAATGTAGCTACACTAATAGACAATCTAGCTACACTAATAGACAGTCTAGGAACACTACAAGACAGTGTAGCTACATTAATAGACAGTCTAGCTACACTAACAGACAGTCTATGAACACTAATAGACAGTGTAGCTTCTCTAATAGACCGTCTATGAAAACAAATAGACAGTGTAGCTACATTGATAAACAATCTAGTTACGCTAACAGACAGTCTAGGAACACTATTAGACAGTGTAGCTACACTAATGGACAGTCTAGGAAAAGTAAGTAATGGTGCAAAGATCAGGAATCGATACAATCAAGTACCACACCTGACCCAGGATACCAATGGGAAAGTGACAAACTCACAGAAGACATCACAAACGAGAGCCAAGAGGTCAGCCCTTTCCCAGCAGGTGACCACAAAGCACATGTAAACAGACGCGCACAAAACATAGCAAACACAAGACAGAACAAAAACATAAAAGATCCACAAAAGAAGTACCGCCTTGGAACGGTCAGTAAAATATTTTACTGGAACACTATTAGACAGTGTAGCTACTCTAATAGACAGTATAGCTACACTAATAGACAGTCTATGAACACTATTAGACAGTGTAGCTATCTAATAGACAGTCTAGCTACACTAATAGACAGTCTAGGAACACCATTAGACAGTGTAGCTACACTAATAGACAGTCTAGCTACACTAATAGACAGTCTAGGAACACTAATAGACAGCGTAGCTACAATAGTAGACAGTCTAGCTACACTAATAGACAGTCTAGGAACACTATAAGACAGTGTAGCTACACTAATAGACAGTCTAGCTACACGAACAGACAGTCTATGAACTCTAATAGACAGTGTAGCTAACTAATAGACCGTCGATGAAAACAAATAGACAGTGTAGCTACTCTAACAGACAGTATAAGAAAACTTATGGACAGTGTAGCTACATTGATAGACAATCTAGCTACACTAATGGACAGTCTAGGAACATCAATAGACAATGTAACTACACTAGTAGACAGTCTCGCTACACTAACATACAGTATAGGAAAACTAATAGACAGTGTAGCTATATTGATAGACAATCTAGCTACTCTAATAGACAGTCTAGCTACACTAATAGACAGTCTAGGAACACTAATAGACAATGTAGCTACACTAGTAGACAGTCTAGCTACATTAACAGACAGTATAGGAAAACTAATAGACAGTGTAGCTATATTGATAGACAATCTAGCTACACTAATAGACAGTCTAGGAACACTATTAGACAGTGTAGCTACACTAATAGACAGTCTACCTACACGAACAGACAGTATATGAACACTAATAGACAGTGTAGCTACTCTAACAGACCGTATAAGAAAATTAAAAGACAGTGTAGCTACATTGATAGACAATCTAGCTTCACTAACAGACAGTCTAGGAACATCAATAGACAATGTAGCTACACTAGTAGACAGTCTAGCTACACTAACAGACCGTCTATGAAAACTAATAGACAGTGTAGCTATATTGATACACAATATACCTACACTAATAGACAGTCTAGGAACACTATTAGACAGTGTAGCTACTCTAATAGACAGTCTGGCTACACTAGTAGACAGTCTAGACACACTATTAGACAGTGTAGCTACACTAATAGACAGTCTAGGAACACTACAAGACAGTGTAGCTACATTAATAGACAGTCTAGCTACACTACAGACAGTCTATGAACACTAATAGACAGTGTAGCTTCTCTAATAGACCGTCTATGAAAACAAATAGACAGTGTAGCTACATTGATAAACAATCTAGTTACGCTAACAGACAGTCTAGGAACACTATTAGACAGTGTAGCTACACTAATAGACAGTCTAGGAAAAGTAAGTAATGGTGCAAAGATCAGGAATCGATACAATCAAGTACCACACCTGACCCAGGATACCAATGGGAAAGTGACAAACTCACAGAAGACATCACAAACGAGAGCCAAGAGGTCAGCCCTTTCCCAGCAGGTGACCACAAAGCACATATAAACAGACGCGCACAAAACATAGCAAACACAAGACAGAACAAAAACATAAAAGATCCACAAAAGAAGTACCGCCTTGGAACGGTCAGTAAAATATTTTACTGGAACACTATTAGACAGTGTAGCTACTCTAATAGACAGTCTAGCTACACTAATAGACAGTCTAGGAACACTAATAGACAGCGTAGCTACAATAGTAGACAGTCTAGCTACACTAATAGACAGTCTAGGAACACTATAAGACAGTGTAGCTACACTAATAGACAGTCTAGCTACACTAATAGACAGTCTATGAACACTATTAGACAGTGTAGCTATCTAATAGACAGTCTAGCTACACTAATAGACAGTCTAGGAACACTATTAGACAGTGTAGCTACACTAATAGACAGTCTAGCTACACTAATAGACAGTCTAGGAACACTAATAGACAGCGTAGCTACAATAGTAGACAGTCTAGCTACACTAATAGACAGTCTATGAACACTAATAGACAGTGTAGCCTTTCTAATAGACCGTCTATGAAAAGAAATAGACAGTGTAGCTACATTGATAACAATCTAGTTACGCTAACAGACAGTCTAGGAACACTATTAGACAGTGTAGCTACACTAATAGACAGTCTAGGAACACTATTAGACAGTGTAGCTACTCTAATAGACAGTCTAGCTACACTAATAGACAGCCTAGGAAAACTATTAGACAGTGTAACTACACTAATAGACAGTGTAGCTACACTAATAGACAGTCTAGGAACACTATAAGACTGTGTAGCTACACTAGTAGACAGTCTAGTTACACTAACAGACAGTCTATGAACTCTAATAGACAGTGTAGCTAACTAATAGACCGTCGATGAAAACAAATAGACAGTGTAGCTACTCTAACAGACAGTATAAGAAAACTAATAGACAGTGTAGCTACATTGATAGACAATCTAGCTACACTAACGGACAGTCTAGGAACATCAATAGACAATGTAGCTACACCAGTAGACAATCTAGATACACTAACATACAGTATAGGAAAACTAATAGACAGTGTAGCTATATTGATAGACAAATCTAGCTACTCTAATAGACAGTCTAGCTACACTAATAGACAGTCTAGAAACACTAATAGACAATGTAGCTACACTAGTAGACAGTCTAGCTACACTAACAGACAGTATAGGAAAACTAATAGACAGTGTAGCTATATTGATTGACAATCTAGCTACACTAATAGACAGTATAGGAACACTAATAGACAGTGTAGCTACTCTAATAGACAGTATAAGAAAATTAAAAGACAGTGTAGCTACATTGATAGACAATCTAGCTACACTAACGGACAGTCTAGGAACATCAATAGACAATGTAGCTACACTAGTAGACAGTCTAGCTACACTAACAGACCGTCTATGAAAACTAACAGACAGTGTAGCTATATTGATACATAATCTAGCTACACTAATAGAAAGTCTAGGAACACTATTAGACAGTGTAGCTACACTAATAGACAGTCTTACTACTCTAGTAGACAGTCTAGGAACACTATTAGACAGTGTAGCTATATTGATAGACAATCTAGCTACTCTAATAGAGAGTCTAGCAACACTAATAGACAGTCTAGGAACACTAATAGACAATGTAGCTACACTAGTAGACAATCTAGCTACACTAACAGACAGTATAGGAAAACTAATAGACAGTGTAGCTATATTGATAGACAATCTAGCTACACTAATAGACAGTCTAGGAACACTATTAGACAGTGTAGCTACACTAATAGACAGTCTAGCTACACTAGTAGACAGTCTAGAAACACTATAAGACAGTGTAGCTACACTAATAGACAATCTAGCTACACTAATAGACAGTGTAGCTACTCTAATAGACAGTCTAGCTATGCTAATAGACAGTCTAGGACAATCTAGCTTCACTAATAGACAGTCTAGGAACACTGTTAGACAGTGTAGCTACACTGATAGACAGTCTAGCTACACTAACAGACAGTATATGAACACTAATAGACAGTGTATCTACTCTAACAGAAAGTATAAGAAACCTAATAGACAGTGTAGCTACATTGATCGACAATCTAGCTTCACTAACGGACAGTCTAGGAACATCAATAGACAATGTAGCTATACTAGTAGACAGTCTAGCTACACTAACAGACCGTCTATGAAAACTAATAGACAGTCTAGCTATATTGATAGACAATCTAGCTACACTAATAGACAGTCTAGGAACACTATAAGACAGTGTAGCTACTCTAATAGACAGTCTTGCTACACTAGTAGACAGTCTAGGAACACTATTAGACAGTGTAGCTACACTAATAGACAATCTAGCTAAACTATTAGACAGTCTAGGAACACTATAAGACAGTGTAGCTACACAAATAGGCAATCTAGCTACACTAATAGACAGTCTAGGAACACTATAAGACAGTGTAGCTACATTAATAGACAGTCTAGCTACACTAACAGACAGTCTATGAACACTAATGGACAGTGTAGCTTCTCTAATAGACCGTCTATGAAAACAAATAGACAGTGTAGCTACATTGATAAACAATCTAGTTACGCTACCAGACAGTCTAGGAACACTATTAGACAGTGTAGCTACACTAATAGACAGTCTAGGAACACTATTAGACAGTGTAGCTACACTAGTAGACTTTCTAGCTACACTAATAGACAGTCTAGGAAAACTATTAGACAGTGTAGCTACACTAATAGACAGTGTAGCTACACTAATAGACAGTCTAGGAACACTACAAGACAGTGTAGCTACATTAATAGACAGTCTAGCTACACTAACAGACAGTCTATGAACACTAATAGACAGTGTAGCTTCTCTAATAGACCGTCTATGAAAACAAATAGACAGTGTAGCTACATTGATAAACAATCTAGTTACGCTAACAGACAGTCTAGGAACACTATTAGACAGTGTAGCTACACTAATAGACAGTCTAGGAACACTATTAGACAGTGTAGCTTCTCTAATAGACAGTCTAGCTACAATAATAGACAGTCTATGAACACTATTAGACAGTGTAGCTATCTAATAGACAGTCTAGCTACACTAATAGACAGTCTAGGAACACTATTAGACAGTGTAGCTACACTAATAGACAGTCTAGCTACACTAATAGACAGTCTAGGAACACTAATAGACAGCGTAGCTACAATAGTAGACAGTCTAGCTACACTAATAGACAATCTAGGAACACTATTAGACAGTGTAGCTACACTAATAGACAGTCTAGCTACACGAACAGACAGTCTATGAACTCTAATAGACAGTGTAGCTAACTAATAGACCGTCGATGAAAACAAATAGACAGTGTAGCTACTCTAACAGACAGTATAAGAAAACTTATGGACAGTGTAGCTACATTGATAGACAATCTAGCTACACTAATGGACAATCTAGGAACATCAATAGACAATGTAGCTACACTAGTAGACAGTCTAGCTACACTAAAATACAGTATAGGAAAACTAATAGACAGTGTAGCTATATTGATAGACAATCTAGCTACTCTAATAGACAGTCTAGCTACACTAATAGACAGTCTAGGAACACTAATAGACAATGTAGCTACACTAGTAGACAGTCTAGCTACATTAACAGACAGTATAGGAAAACTAATAGACAGTGTAGCTATATTGATAGACAATCTATCTACACTAATAGACAGTCTAGGAACACTATTAGACAGTGTAGCTACACTAATAGACAGTCTAGCTACACGAACAGACAGTATATGAACACTAATAGACAGTGTAGCTACTATAACAGACCGTATAAGAAAATTAAAAGACAGTGTAGCTACATTGATAGACAATCTAGCTTCACTAACAGACAGTCTAGGAACATCAATAGACAATGTAGCTACACTAGTAGACAGTCTAGCTACACTAACAGACCGTCTATGAAAACTAATAGACAGTGTAGCTATATTGATACACAATCTAGCTACACTAATAGACAGTCTAGGAACACTATTACACAGTGTAGCTACTCTAATAGACAGTCTGGCTACACTAGTAGACAGTCCAGACACACTATTAGACAGTGTAGCTACACTAATAGACAGTCTAGCTACACTAATACACAGTCTAGGAACAATATAAGACAGTGTAGCTACACTAATAGACAGTCTAGCTACACTAACAGACAGTCTATGAACACTAATAGACAGTGTAGCTACACTAATAGACAGTCTAGCTACACTAATAGACAGTCTAGGAACACTATAAGACAGTGTAGCTACACTAATAGACAATCTAGCTACACTAATAGACAGCCTAGGAACACAATAAGACCGTGTAGCTACATTAATAGACAGTCTAGCTACACTCACACACAGTCTATGAACACTAATAGACAGTGTAGCCTTTCTAATAGACCGTCTATGAAAACAAATAGACAGTGTAGCTACATTGATAAACAATCTAGTTACGCTAACAGACAGTCTAGGAGCACTATTAGACAGTGTAGTTACACTATTAGACAGTCTAGGAACACTATTAGACAGTGTAGCTACTCTAATAGACAGTCTAGCTACACTAATAGACAGTCTAGGAAAACTATTAGACAGTGTAGCTACACTAATAGACAGTGTAGCTACACTAATAGACAGTCTAGGAACACTATAAGACTGTGTAGCTACACTAGTAGACAGTCTAGCTACACTAACAGACAGTCTAGGAACACTATTAGACAGTGTAGCTACACTAATAGACAGTCTAGTTACACTAACAGACAGTCTATGAACTCTAATAGACAGTGTAGCTAACTAATAGACCGTCGATGAAAACAAATAGACAGTGTAGCTACTCTAACAGACAGTATAAGAAAACTAATAGACAGTGTAGCTACATTGATAGACAATCTAGCTACACTAACGGACAGTCTAGGAACATCAATAGACAATGTAGCTACACCAGTAGACAGTCTAGCTACACTAACATACAGTATAGGAAAACTAATAGACAGTGTAGCTATATTGATAGACAAATCTAGCTACTCTAATAGACAGTCTAGCTACACTAGTAGACAGTCTAGAAACACTAATAGACAATGTAGCTACACTAGTAGACAGTCTAGCTACACTAACAGACAGTATAGGAAAACTAATAGACAGTGTAGCTATATTGATTGACAATCTAGCTACACTAATAGACAGTCTAGGAACACTATTAG
Organism: Loripinus fragilis; assembly: GCA_964019695.1. Taxonomy (NCBI): domain Eukaryota; kingdom Metazoa; phylum Mollusca; class Bivalvia; order Lucinida; family Lucinidae; genus Loripinus; species Loripinus fragilis. The sequence continues at coordinate 163,148 of CAXHUL010000339.1, read as the reverse complement.
ACAGTGTAGCTACTCTAATAGACAGTCTAGCTACACGAACAGACAGTACAGGAACACTAATAGACAGTGTAGCTACTCTAATAGACAGTATAAGAAAATTAAAAGACAGTGTAGCTACATTGATAGACAATGTAGCTACACTAACGGACAGTCTAGGAACATCAATAGACAATGTAGCTACACTAGTAGACAGTCTAGCTACACTAACAGACCGTCTATGAAAACTAATAGACAGTGTAGCTATATTGATACATAATCTAGCTACATTAATAGACAGTCTAGGAACACTATTAGACAGTGTAGCTATATTGATAGACAATCTAGCTACTCTAATAGACAGTCTAGCAACACTAATAGACAGTCTAGGAACACTAATAGACAATGTAGCTACACTAGTAGACAATCTAGCTACACTAACAGACCGTCTATGAAAACTAATAGACAGTCTAGCTATATTGATAGACAGTCTAGGAACACTATAAGACAGTGTAGCTACTCCAATAGACAGTCTTGCTACACTAGTAGACAGTCTAGGAACACTATTAGACAGTGTAGCTACACTAATAGACAATCTAGCTACACTAAAAGACAGTCTAGGAACACTATAAGACAGTGTAGCTACACAAATAGGCAATCTAGCTACACTAAGAGACAGTCTAGGAACACTATAAGACAGTGTAGCTACATTAATAGACAGTCTAGCTACACTAACAGACAGTCTATGAACACTAATAGACAGTGTGGCTTCTCTAATAGACCGTCTATGAAAACAAATAGACAGTGTAGCTACATTGATAAACAATCTAGTTACGCTACCAGACAGTCTAGGAACACTATTAGACAGTGTAGATACACTAATAGACAGTCTAGGAACACTATTAGACAGTGTAGCTACTCTAATAGACAGTCTAGCTACACTAATAAACAGTCTAGGAACACTATTAGACAGTGTAGCTACACTAGTAGACTTTCTAGCTACACTAATAGACAGTCTAGGAACACTAATATACAATGTAGCTACACTAGTAGACAGTCTAGCTACACTAACAGACAGTATAGGAAAACTAATAGACAGTGTAGCTATATTGATAGACAATCTAGCTACTCTTATAGACAGTCTAGCTACACTAATAGACAGTCTAGGAACACTAATAGACAATGTAGCTACACTAGTAGACAGTCTAGCTACACTAACAGACAGTATAGGAAAACTTATAGACAGTGTAGCTATATTGATAGACAATCTAGCTACACTAATAGACAGTCTATGAACACTAATAGACAGTGTAGCTACACTAATAGACAGTCTAGCTACACGAACAGACAGTATTTGAACACTAATACACAGTGTAGCTACTCTTACAGACAGTATAAGAAAATTAAAAGACAGTGTAGCTACATTGATAGACAATCTAGCTACACTAACGGACAGTCTAGGAACATCATTAGACAATGTAGCTACACTAACAGACAGTCTAGCTACACTAACAGACCGTCTATGAAAACTAATAGACAGTGTAGCTATATTGATACAAAATCTAGCTACACTAATAGACAGTCTAGGAACACTATAAGACAGTTTAGCTTCTCTAAAAGACAGTCTAGCTACACTAATAGACAGACTAGGAACACTATAAGACAGTGTAGCTACACTAATAGACAATCTAGCTACACTAATAGACAGTCTAGGAACACTATAAGACATTGTAGCTACATTAATAGACAGTCTAGCTACACTAACAGACAGTCTATGAAAACAAATAGACAGTGTAGCTACATTGATAAACAATCTAGTTACGCTAACAGACAATCTAGGAACACTATAAGAGTGTAGCTATACTAATAGACAGTCTAGGAACACTATTAGCCAGTGTAGCTACTCTAATAGACAGTCTAGCTACACTAATAGACAGTCTAGGAACACTATTAGACAGTGTAGCTACACTAATAGACAGTGTAGCTACACTAATAGACAGTCTAGGAACACTATAAGACAGTGTAGCTACACTAGTAGACAGTCTAGCTACACTAACAGACAGTCTATGAACACTATTAGACAGTGTAGCTACACTAATAGACAGTCTAGCTACACTAACAGACAGTCTATGAACTCTAATCTACAGTGTAGCTAACTAATAGACCGTCGATGAAAACAAATAGACAGTGTAGCTTCTCTAACAGACAGTATAAGAAAACTAATAGACAGTGTAGCTACATTGATAGACAATCTAGCTACACTAACGGACAGTCTAGGAACATCAATAGACAATGTAGCTACACTAGTAGACAGTCTAGCTACACTTACAGACAGTCTATGAACACTAATAGACAATGTAGCTACACTAGTAGACAGTCTAGCTACACTAACAGACAGTATAGGAAAACTAATAGACAGTGTAGCTATATTGATAGACAATCTAGTTACGCTAACAGACAGTCTAGGAACACTATTAGACAGTGTAGCTACACTAGTAGACAGTCTAGCTACACTAGTAGACAGTCTAGAAACACTATAAGACAGTGTAGCTACACTAATAGACAATCTAGCTACACTAATAGACAGTGTAGCTACTCTAATAGACAGTATAGCTACACTAATAGACAGTCTAGGACAATCTAGCTACACTAATAGACAGTCTAGGAACACTATTAGACAGTGTAGCTACACTGATAGACAGTCTAGCTACACTAACAGACAGTATATGAACACTAATAGACAGTGTATCTACTCTTACAGAAAGCATAAGAAACCTAATAGACAGTGTATCTACATTGATCGACAATCTACCTTCACTAACGGACAGTCTAGGAACATCAATAGACCATGTAGCTATACTAGTAGACAGTCTAGCTACACTAACAGACCGTCTATGAAAACTAATAGACAGTCTAGCTATATTGATAGACAATCTAGCTACACTAATAGACAGTCTAGGAACACTATAAGACAGTGTAGCTACCTTATAGACAGTCTTGCTACACTAGTAGACAGTCTATGAACACTATTAGACAGTGTAGCTACAATAATAGACAATCTAGCTACACTAATAGACAGTCTAGGAACACTATAAGACAGTGTAGCTACACTAATAGACAATCTAGCTACACTAATAGACAGTCTAGGAACACTATAAGACAGTGTAGCTACATTAATAGACAGTCTAGCTACACTAACAGACAGTCTATGAACACTAATAGACAGTGTAGCTTCTCTAATAGACCGTCTATGACAACAAATAGACAGTGTAGCTACATTGATAAACAATCTAGTTACGCTACCAGACAGTCTAGGAACACTATTAGACAGTGTAGCTACACTAATAGACAGTCTAGGAACACTATTAGACAGTGTAGCTACTCTAATAGACAGTCTAGCTACACTAATAGACAGTCTAGGAACACTATTAGACAGTGTAGCTACACTAGTAGACTTTCTAGCTACACTAATAGACAGTCTAGGAACACTAATATACAATGTAGCTACACTAGTAGACAGTCTAGCTACACTAACAGACAGTATAGGAAAACTAATAGACAGTGTAGCTATATTGATAGGCAATCTAGCTACTCTAATAGACAGTCTAGCTACACTAATAGACAGTCTAGGAACACTATTAGACAATGTAGCTACACTAGTAGACAGTCTAGCTACACTAACAGACAGTATAGGAAAACTAATAGACAGTGTAGCTATATTGATAGACAATCTAGCTACACTAATAGACAGTCTATGAACACTAATAGACAGTGTAGCTACACTAATACACAGTCTAGCTACACGAACATACAGTATATGAACACTAATACACAGTGTAGCTACTCTAACTTACAGTATAAGAAAATTAAAAGACAGTGTAGCTACATTGATAGACAATCTAGCTACACTAACGGACAGTCTAGGAACATCAATAGACAATGTAGCTACACTAACAGACAGTCTAGCTACACTAACAGACCGTCTATGAAAACTAATAGACAGTGTAGCTATATTGATACACAATCTAGCTACACTAATAGACAGTCTAGGAACACTATTAGACAGTGTAGCTACTCTAATAGACAGTTTAGCTACACTAGTAGACAGTCTAGGAACACTATAAGACAGTGTAGCTACACTAATAGACAATCTAGCTACACTAATAGACAGTCTAGGAACACTATAAGACAGTGTAGCTACATTAATAGACAGTCTAGCTACACTAACAGACAGTCTATGAACACTAATAGACAGTGTAGCTTCTCTTATAGACCGTCTATGAAAACAAATAGACAGTGTAGCTACATTGATAAACAATCTAGCTACGCTAACAGACAGTCTAGGAACACTATTAGACAGTGTAGCTACACTAGTAGACAGTCTAGCTACACTAATAGACAGTCCAGCTATACTAATAGACAGTCTAGGAACACTATTAGACAGTGTAGCTACACTAATAGACAGTCTAGGAACACTATTAGACAGTGTAGCTACTCTAATAGACAGTCTAGCTACACTAATAGACAGTCTAGGACAATCTAGCTACACCAAAAGACAGTCTAGGAACACTATTAGACAGTGCAGCTACACTGATAAACGTCTAGCTACACTAACAGACTGTATATGAACACTAATAGACAGTGTATCTACTCTAACAGAAAGTATAAGAAAACTAATAGACAGTGTAGCTACATTGATCGACAATCTAGCTTCACTAACGGACAGTCTAGGAACATCAATAGACAATGTAGCTATACTAGTAGACAGTCTAGCTACACTAACAGACCGTCTATGAAAACTAATAGACAGTGTAGCTATATTGATACACAATCTAGCTACACTAATAGACAGTCTAGGAACACTATAAGACAGTTTAGCTTCTCTAATAGACAGTCTAGCTACACTAATAGACAGACTAGGAACACTATAAGACAGTGTAGCTACACTAATAGACAATCTAGCTACACTAATAGACAGTCTAGGAACACTATAAGACATTGTAGCTACATTAATAGACAGTCTAGCTACACTAACAGACAGTCTATGAACACTAATAGACAGTGTAGCTTCTCTAATAGACCGTCTATGAAAACAAATAGACAGTGTAGCTACATTGATAAACAATCTAGTTACGCTAACAGACAATCTAGGAACACTATTAGACAGTGTAGCTATACTAATAGACAGTCTAGGAGCACTATTAGCCAGTGTAGCTACTCTAATAGACAGTCTAGCTACACTAATAGACAGTCTAGGAACACTATTAGACAGTGTAGCTACACTAATAGACAGTGTAGCTACACTAATAGACAGTCTAGGAACACTATAAGACAGTGTAGCTACACTAGTAGACAGTCTAGCTACACTAACAGACAGTCTATGAACACTATTAGACAGTGTAGCTACACTAATAGACAGTCTAGCTACACTAACAGACAGTCTATGAACTCTAATAGACAGTGTAGCTAACTAATAGACCGTCGATGAAAACAAATAGACAGTGTAGCTTCTCTAACAGACAGTATAAGAAAACTAATAGACAGTGTAGCTACATTGATTGACAATCTAGCTACACTAACGGACAGTCTAGGAACATCAATAGACAATGTAGCTACACTAGTAGACAGTCTAGCTACACTTACAGACAGTCTATGAACACTAATAGACAATGTAGCTACACTAGTAGACAGTCTAGCTACACTAACAGACAGTATAGGAAAACTAATAGACAGTGTAGCTATATTGATAGACAATCTAGTTACGCTAACAGACAGTCTAGGAACACTATTAGACAGTGTAGCTACACTAGTAGACAGTCTAGCTACACTAGTAGACAGTCTAGAAACACTATAAGACAGTGTAGCTACACTAAAAGACAATCTAGCTACACTAATAGACAGTGTAGCTACTCTAATAGACAGTCTAGCTACACTAATAGACAGTCTAGGACAATCTAGCTACACTAATAGACAGTCTAGGAACACTATTAGACAGTGTAGCTACACTGATAGACAGTCTAGCTATACTAACAGACAGTATATGAACACTAATAGACAGTGTATCTACTCTTACAGAAAGCATAAGAAACCTAATAGACAGTGTAGCTACATTGATCGACAATCTAGCTTCACTAACGGACAGTCTAGGAACATCAATAGACCATGTAGCTATACTAGTAGACAGTCTAGCTACACTAACAGACCGTCTATGAAAACTAATAGACAGTCTAGCTATATTGATAGACAATCTAGCTACACTAATAGACAGTCTAGGAACACTATAAGACAGTGTAGCTACCTTATAGACAGTCTTGCTACACTAGTAGACAGTCTAGGAACACTATTAGACAGTGTAGCTACACTAATAGACAATCTAGCTACACTAATAGACAGTCTAGGAACACTATAAGACAGTGTAGCTACACTGATAGACAATCTAGCTACACTAATAGACAGTCTAGGAACACTATAAGACAGTGTAGCTACATTAATAGACAGTCTAGCTACACTAACAGACAGTCTATGAACACTAATAGACAGTGTAGCTTCTCTAATAGACCGTCTATGACAACAAATAGACAGTGTAGCTACATTGATAAACAATCTAGTTACGCTACCAGACAGTCTAGGAACACTATTAGACAGTGTAACTACACTAATAGACAGTCTAGGAACACTATTAGACAGTGTAGCTACTCTAATAGACAGTCTAGCTACACTAATAGACAGTCTAGGAACACTATTAGACAGTGTAGCTACACTAGTAGACTTTCTAGCTACACTAATAGACAGTCTAGGAACACTAATATACAATGTAGCTACACTAGTAGACAGTCTAGCTACACTAACAGACAGTATAGGAAAACTAATAGACAGTGTAGCTATATTGATAGTCAATCTAGCTACTCTAATAGACAGTCTAGCTACACTAATAGACAGTCTAGGAACACTATTAGACAATGTAGCTACACTAGTAGACAGTCTAGCTACACTAACAGACAGTATAGGAAAACTAATAGACAGTGTAGCTATATTGATAGACAATCTAGCTACACTAATAGACAGTCTATGAACACTAATAGACAGTGTAGCTACACTAATAGACAGTCTAGCTACACGAACAGACAGTATATGAACACTAATACACAGTGTAGCTACTCTAACTTACAGTATAAGAAAATTAAAAGACAGTGTAGCTACATTGATAGACAATCTAGCTACACTAACGGACAGTCTAGGAACATCAATAGACAATGTAGCTACACTAACAGACAGTCTAGCTACACTAACAGACCGTCTATGAAAACTAATAGTCAGTGTAGCTATATTGATACACAATCTAGCTACACTAATAGACAGTCTAGGAACACTATTAGACAGTGTAGCTACTCTAATAGACAGTTTAGCTACACTAGTAGACAGTCTAGGAACACTATAAGACAGTGTAGCTACACTAATAGACAATCTAGCTACACTAATAGACAGTCTAGGAACACTATAAGACAGTGTAGCTACATTAATAGACAGTCTAGCTACACTAACAGACAGTTTATGAACACTAATAGACAGTGTAGCTTCTCTTATAGACCGTCTATGAAAACAAATAGACAGTGTAGCTACATAGATAAACAATCTAGCTACGCTAACAGACAGTCTAGGAACACTATTAGACAGTGTAGCTACACTAGTAGACAGTCTAGCTACACTAATAGACAGTCTAGCTATACTAATAGACAGTCTAGGAACACTATTAGACAGTGTAGCTACACTAATAGACAGTCTAGGAACACTATTAGACAGTGTAGCTACTCTAATAGACAGTCTAGCTACACTAATAGACAGTCTAGGACAATCTAGCTACACCAATAGACAGTCTAGGAACACTATTAGACAGTGCAGCTACACTGATAAACGTCTAGCTACACTAACAGACTGTATATGAACACTAATAGACAGTGTATCTACTCTAACAGAAAGTATAAGAAAACTAATAGACAGTGTAGCTACATTGATCGACAATCTAGCTTCACTAACGGACAGTCTAGGAACATCAATAGACAATGTAGCTATACTAGTAGACAGTCTAGCTACACTAACAGACCGTCTATGAAAACTAATAGACAGTGTAGCTATATTGATAGACAATCTAGCTACACTAATGGACAGTCTAGGAACACTATAAGACAGTGTAGCTACTCTAATAGACAGTCTTGCTACACTAGTAGACAGTCTAGGAACACTATTAGACAGTGTAGCTACACTAATAGACAATCTAGCTACACTAATATACAGTCTAGGAACACTATAAGACAGTGTAGCTACACTAATAGACAGTCTAGCTACACTAACAGACAGTCTATGAACACTAATAGGCAGTGTAGCTAAACTAATAGACAGTCTAGCTACACTAATAGACAGTCTAGGAACACTATAAGACAGTGTAGCTACACTAATAGACAATCTAGCTACACTAATAGACAGTCTAGGAACACTATAAGACAGTGTAGCTACATTAATAGACAGTCTAGCTACACTAACAGACAGTCTATGAACACTAATAGACAGTGTAGCTTCTCTAATAGACCGTCTATGAAAACAAATAGACAGTGTAGCTACAATGATAAACAATCTAGTTACGCTAACAGACAGTCTAGGAACACTATTAGACAGTGTAGCTACACTAATAGACAGTCTAGGAACACTATTAGACAGTGTAGCTACTCTAATAGACAGTCTAGCTACACTAATAGACAGTCTATGAACACTATTAGACAGTGTAGCTATTTAATAGACAGTCTAGCTACACTAATAGACAGTCTAGGAACACTATTAGACAGTACAGCTACACTAATAGACAGTCTAGCTACACTAATAGACAGTCTAGGAACACTATTAGACAGTGTAGCTACTCTAATAGACAGTCTAGCTTCACTAATAAACAGTCTAGGAACACTATTAGACAGTGTAGCTACACTAGTAGACTTTCTAGCTACACTAATAGACAGTCTAGGAACACTAATATACAATGTAGCTACACTAGTAGACAGTCTAGCTACACTAACAGACAGTATAGGAAAACTAATAGACAGTGTAGCTATATTGATAGACAATCTAGCTACTCTTATAGACAGTCTAGCTACACTAATAGACAGTCTAGGAACACTAATAGACAATGTAGCTACACTAGTAGACAGTCTAGCTACACTAACAGACAGTATAGGAAAACTTATAGACAGTGTTGCTATATTGATAGACAATCTAGCTACACTAATAGACAGTCTGTGAACACTAATAGACAATGTAGCTACACTAGTAGACAGTCTAGCTACACTAACAGACAGTATAGGAAAACTTATAGACAGTGTAGCTATATTGATAGACAATCTAGCTACACTAATAGACAGTCTAGGAACACTATTAGACAGTGTAGCTACTCTAATAGACAGTCTAGCTACACTAATAGACAGTCTATGAACACTATTAGACAGTGTAGCTATCTAATAGACAGTCTAGCTACACTAATAGACAGTCTAGGAACACTATTAGACAGTACAGCTACACTAATAGACAGTCTAGCTACACTAATAGACAGTCTAGGAACACTAATAGACAGCGTAGCTACAATAGTAGACAGTCTAGCTACACTAATAGACAGTCTAGGAACACTATTAGACAGTGTAGCTACACTAATAGACAGTCTAGCTACACGAACAGACAGTCTATGAACTCTAATAGACAGTGTAGCTAACTAATAGACCGTCGATGAAAACAAATAGACAGTGTAGCCACTCTAACAGACAGTATAAGAAAACTTATGGACAGTGTAGCTACATTGATAGACAATCTAGCTACACTAATGGACAGTCTAGGAACATCAATAGACAATGTAGCTACACTAGTAGACAGTCTAGCTACACTAAAATACAGTATAGGAAAACTAATAGACAGTGTAGCTATATTGATAGACAATCTAGCTACTCTAATAGACAGTCTAGTTACACTTATAGACAGTCTAGGAACACTAATAGACAATGTAGCTACACTAGTAGACAGTCTAGCAACATTAACAGACAGTATAGGAAAACTAATAGACAGTGTAGCTATATTGATAGACAATCTAGCTACACTAATAGACAGTCTAGGAACACTATTAGACAGTGTAGCTACACTAATAGACAGTCTAGCTACACGAACAGACAGTATATGAACACTATTAGACAGTGTAGCAACTCTAACAGACCGTATAAGAAAATTAAAAGACAGTGTAGCTACATTGATAGACAATCTAGCTTCACTAACAGACAGTCTAGGAACATCAATAGTCAATGTAGCTACACTGGTAGACAGTCTAGCTACACTAACAGACCGTCTATGAAAACTAATAGACAGTGTAGCTATATTGATACACAATCTAGCTACACTAATAGACAGTCTAGGAACACTATTACACAGTGTAGCTACTCTAATAGACAGTCTGGCTACACTAGTAGACAGTCCAGACACACTATTAGACAGTGTAGCTACACTAATAGACAGTCTAGCTACACTAATAGACAGTCTAGGAACACTATAAGACAGTGTAGCTACACTAATAGACAGTCTAGCTACACTAACAGACAGTCTATAAACACTAATAGGCAGTGTAGCTACACTAATAGACAGTCTAGCAACACTAATAGACAGTCTAGGAACACTATAAGACAGTGTAGCTACACTAATAGACAATCTAGCTACACTAATAGACAGCCTAGGAACACAATAAGACAGTGTAGCTACATTAATAGACAGTCTAGCTACACTCAAAGACAGTCTATGAACACTATTAGACAGTGTAGCCTTTCTAATAGACCGTCTATGAAAAAAAATAGACAGTGTAGCTACATTGATAAACAATCTAGTTACGCTAACAGACAGTCTAGGAACACTATTAGACAGTGTAGTTACACTATTAGACAGTCTAGGAACACTATTAGACAGTGTAGCTACTCTAATAGACAGTCTAGCTACACTAATAGACAGTCTAGGAAAACTATTAGACAGTGTAGCTACACTAATAGACAGTGTAGCTACACTAATAGACAGTCTAGGAACACTATAAGACTGTGTAGCTACACTAGTAGACAGTCTAGCTACACTAACAGACAGTCTAGGAACACTATTAGACAGTGTAGCTACACTAATAGACAGTCTAGTTACACTAACAGACAGTCTATGAACTCTAATAGACAGTGTAGCTAACTAATAGACCGTCGATGAAAACAAATAGACAGTGTAGCTACTCTAACAGACAGTATAAGAAAACTAATAGACAGTGTAGCTACATTGATAGACAATCTAGCTACACTAACGGACAGTCTAGGAACATCAATAGACAATGTAGCTACACCAGTAGACAGTCTAGCTACACTAACATACAGTATAGGAAAACTAATAGACAGTGTAGCTATATTGATAGACAAATCTAGCTACTCTAATAGACAGTCTAGCTACACTAATAGACAGTCTAGAAACACTAATAGACAATGTAGCTACACTAGTAGACAGTCTAGCTACACTAACAGACAGTATAGGAAAACTAATAGACAGTGTAGCTATATTGATTGACAATCTAGCTACACTAATAGACAGTCTAGGAACACTATTAGACAGTGTAGCTACACTAATAGACAGTCTAGCTACACGAACAGACAGTATATGAACACTAATAGACAGTGTAGCTACTCTAATAGACAGTATAAGAAATTAAAAGACAGTGTAGCTACATTGATAGACAATCTAGCTACACTAACGGACAGTCTAGGAACATCAATAGACAATGTAGCTACACTAGTAGACAGTCTAGCTACACTAACAGACCGTCTATGAAAACTAATAGACAGTGTAGCTATATTGATACATAATCTAGCTACACTAATAGACAGTCTAGGAACACTATTAGACAGTGTAGCTATATTAATAGACAATCTAGGTTCTCTAATAGACAGTCTAGCAACACTAATAGACAGTCTAGGAACACTAATAGACAATGTAGCTACACTAGTAGACAATCTAGCTACACTAACAGACAGTATAGGAAAACTAATAGACAGTGTAGCTATATTGATAGACAATCTAGCTACACTAATAGACAGTCTAGGAACACTATTAGACAGTGTAGCTACACTAATAGACAGTCTAGCTACACTAGTAGACAGTCTAGAAACACTATAAGACAGTGTAGCTACACTAATAGACAATCTAGCTACACTAATAGACAGTGTAGCTACTCTAATAGACAGTCTAGCTATACTAATAGACAGTCTAGGACAATCTAGCTACACTAATAGACAGTCTAGGAACACTATTAGACAGTGTAGCTACACTGATAGACAGTCTAGCTACACTAACAGACAGTATATGAACACTAATAGACAGTGTATCTACTCTAACAGAAAGTATAAGAAACCTAATAGACAGTGTAGCTACATTGATCGACAATCTAGCTTCACTAACGGACAGTCTAGGAACATCAATAGACAATGTAGCTATGCTAGTAGACAGTCTAGCTACACTAACAGACCGTCTATGAAAACTAATAGACAGTCTAGCTATATTGATAGACAATCTAGCTACACTAATAGACAGTCTAGGAACACTATAAGACAGTGTAGCTACTCCAATAGACAGTCTTGTTACACTAGTAGACAGTCTAGGAACACTATTAGACAGTGTAGCTACACTAATAGACAATCTAGCTACACTAAAAGACAGTCTAGGAACACTATAAGACAGTGTAGCTACACAAATAGGCAATCTAGCTACACTAATAGACAGTCTAGGAACACTATAAGACAGTGTAGCTACATTAATAGACAGTCTAGCTACACTAACAGACAGTCTATGAACACTAATAGACAGTGTAGCTTCTCTAATAGACCGTCTATGAAAACAAATAGACAGTGTAGCTACATTGATTAACAATCTAGTTACGCTACCAGACAGTCTAGGAACACTATTAGACAGTGTAGATACACTAATAGACAGTCTAGGAACACTATTAGACAGTGTAGCTACTCTAATAGACAGTCTAGCTACACTAATAGACAGTCTAGGAACACTATAAGACAGTGTAGCTACACTAGTAGACTCTCTAGCTACAATAATAGACAGTCTAGAACACTAATATACAATGTAGCTACACTAGTAGACAGTCTAGCTACACTAACAGAGAGTATAGGAAAACTAATAGACAGTGTAGCTATATTGATAGACAATCTAGCTACTCTAATAGACAGTCTAGCTACACTAATAGACAGTCTAGGAACACTATTAGACAATGTAGCTACACTAGTAGACAGTCTAGCTACACTAACAGACAGTATAGGAAAACTAATAGACAGTGTAGCTATATTGATAGACAATCTAGCTACACTAATAGACAGTCTATGAACACTAATAGACAGTGTAGCTACACTAATAGACAGTCTAGCTACACGAACAGACAGTATATGAACACTAATACACAGTGTAGCTACTCTAACTTACAGTATAAGTAAATTAAAAGACAGTGTAGCTACATTGATAGACAATCTAGCTACACTAACGGACAGTCTAGGAACATCAATAGACAATGTAGCTACACTAACAGACAGTCTAGCTACACTAACAGACCGTCTTTGAAAACTAATAGACAGTGTAGCTATATTGATACACAATCTAGCTACACTAATAGACAGTCTAGGAACACTATTAGACAGTGTAGCTACTCTAATAGACAGTTTAGCTACACTAGTAGACAGTCTAGGAACACTATAAGACAGTGTAGCTACACTAATAGACAATCTAGCTACACTAATGGACAGTCTAGGAACACTATAAGACAGTGTAGCTACATTAACAGACAGTCTAGCTACACTAACAGACAGTCTATGAACACTAATAGACAGTGTAGCTTCTCTTATAGACCGTCTATGAAAACAAATAGACAGTGTAGCTACATTGATAAACAATCTAGCTACGCTAACAGACAGTCTAGGAACACTATTAGACAGTGTAGCTACACTAGTAGACAGTCTAGCTACACTAATAGACAGTCTAGCTATACTAATAGACAGTCTAGGAACACTATTAGACAGTGTAGCTACACTAATAGACAGTCTAGGAACACTATTAGACAGTGTAGCTACTCTAATAGACAGTCTAGCTACACTTATAGACAGTCTAGGACAATCTAGCTACACCAATAGACAGTCTAGGAACACTATTAGACAGTGCAGCTACACTGATAAACGTCTAGCTACACTAACAGACTGTATATGAACACTAATAGACAGTGTATCTACTCTTACAGAAAGTATAAGAAAACTAATAGACAGTGTAGCTACATTGATCGACAATCTAGCTTCACTAACGGACAGTCTAGGAACATCAATAGACAATGTAGCTATACTAGTAGACAGTCTAGCTACACTAATAGACCGTCTATGAAAACTAATAGACAGTGTAGCTATATTGATAGACAATCTAGCTACACTAATAGACAGTCTAGGAACACTATAAGACAGTGTAGCTACTCTAATAGACAGTCTTGCTACACTAGTAGACAGTCTAGGAACACTATTAGACAGTGTAGCTACACTAATAGACAATCTAGCTACACTAATATACAGTCTAGGAACACTATAAGACAGTGTAGCTACACTAATAGACAGTCTAGCTACACTAACAGACAGTCTATGAACACTAATAGGCAGTGTAGCTAAACTAATAGACAGTCTAGCTACACTAATAGGCAGTCTAGGAACACTATAAGACAGTGTAGCTACACTAATAGACAATCTAGCTAAACTAATAGACAGTCTAGGAACACTATAAGACAGTGTAGCTACATTAATCGACAGTCTAGCTACACTAACAGACAGTCTATGAACACTAATAGACAGTGTAGCTTCTCTAATAGACCGTCTATGAAAACAAATAGACAGTGTAGCTACATTGATAAACAATCTAGTTACGCTTACAGACAGTCTAGGAACACTATTAGACAGTGTAGCTACACTAATAGACAGTCTAGGAACACTATTAGACAGTGTAGCTACTCTAATAGACAGTCTAGCTACACTAATAGACAGTCTATGAACACTATTAGACAGTGTAGCTATCTAATAGACAGCTAGCTACAATAATAGACAGTCTAGGAACACTATTAGACAGTGTAGCTACACTAATAGACAGTCTAGCTACACTAATAGACAGTCTAGGAACACAAATAGACAGCGTAGCCACACTAGAAGACAGTCTAGCTACACTAATAGACAGTCTAGGAACACTATTAGACAGTGTAGCTACACTAATAGACAGTCTAGCTACACGAACAGACAGTCTATGAACTCTAATAGACAGTGTAGCTAACTAATAGACCGTCGATGAAAACAAATAGACAGTGTAGCTACTCTAACAGACAGTATAAGAAAACTTATGGACAGTGTAGCTACATTGATAGACAATCTAGCTACACTAATGGACAGTCTAGGAACATCAATAGACAATGTAGCTACACTAGTACAAAGTCTAGCTACACTAACATACAGTATAGGAAAACTAATAGACAGTGTAGCTATATTGATAGACAATCTAGCTACTCTAATAGACAGTCTAGCTACACTAAAAGACAGTCTAGGAACACTAATAGACAATGTAGCTACACTAGTAGACAGTCTAGCTACACTAACAGACAGTATAGGAAACCTAATAGACAGTGTAGCTATATTGATAGACAATCTAGCTACACTAATAGACAGTCTAGGAACACTATTAGACAGTGTAGCTACACTAATAGACAGTCTAGCTACACGAACAGACAGTATATGAACACTAATAGACAGTGTAGCTACTCTAACAGACAGTATAAGAAAATTAAAAGACAGTGTAGCTACATTGATAGACAATCTAGCTACACTAACGGACAGTCTAGGAACATCAATAGACAATGTAGCTACACTAGTAGACAGTCTAGCTACACTAACAGACCGTCTATGAAAACTAATAGACAGTGTAGCTATATTGATACACAATCTAGCTAAACTAATAGACAGACTAGGAACACTATTAGACAGTGTAGCTTCTCTAATAGACAGTCTGGCTACACTAGTAGACAGTCTAGGAACACTATTAGACAGTGTAGCTACACTAATAGACAATCTAGCTACACTAAAAGACAGTCTAGGAACACTATTAGACAGTGTAGCTACACTAATAGACAGTCTAGCTACACTAATAGACAGTCTAGGAACACAAATAGACAGCGTAGCCACACTAGAAGACAGTCTAGCTACACTAATAGACAGTCTAGGAACACTATTAGACAGTGTAGCTACACTAATAGACAGTCTAGCTACACGAACAGACAGTCTATGAACTCTAATAGACAGTGTAGCTAACTAATAGACCGTCGATGAAAACAAATAGACAGTGTAGCTACTCTAACAGACAGTATAAGAAAACTTATGGACAGTGTAGCTACATTGATAGACAATCTAGCTACACTAATGGACAGTCTAGGAACATCAATAGACAATGTAGCTACATTAGTACACAGTCTAGCTACACTAACATACAGTATAGGAAAACTAATAGACAGTGTAGCTATATTGATAGACAATCTAGCTACTCTAATAGACAGTCTAGCTACACTAAAAGACAGTCTAGGAACACTAATAGACAATGTAGCTACACTAGTAGACAGTCTAGCTACACTAACAGACAGTATAGGAAACTTAATAGACAGTGTAGCTATATTGGTAGACAATCTAGCTACACTAATAGACAGTCTAGGAACACTATTAGACAGTGTAGCTACACTAATAGACAGTCTAGCTACACGAACAGACAGTATATGAACACTAATAGACAGTGTAGCTACTCTAACAGACAGTATAAGAAAATTAAAAGACAGTGTAGCTACATTGATAGACAATCTAGCTACACTAACGGACAGTCTAGGAACATCAATAGACAGTGTAGCTACACTAGTAGACAGTCTAGCTACACTAACAGACAGTCTAGGAACACTATTAGACAGTGTAGCTACACTAATAGACAGTCTAGCTACACTAACAGACAGTCTATGAACTCTAATAGACAGTGTAGCTAACTAATCGACCGTCGATGAAAACAAATAGACAGTGTAGCTTTTCTAACAGACAGTATAAGAAAACTAATAAACAGTGTAGCTACATTGATAGACAATCTAGCTTCACTAACGGACAGTCTAGGATCATCAATAGACAATGTAGCTACACTAGTACACAGTCTAGCTACACTAACATACAGTATAGGAAAACTAATAGACAGTGTAGCTATATTGATAGACAATCTAGCTACTCTAATAGACAGTCTAGCTACACTAATAGACAGTCTAGGAACACTATAAGACAGTGTAGCTACACTAATACACAGTCTTGATACACTAACAGAGAGTCTATGAACACTAATAGGCAGTGTGGCTACACTAATAGACAGTCTAGCTACACTAATAGACAGTCTAGGAACACTATAAGACAGTGTAGCTACACTAATAGACAATCAAACTACACTCATAGACAGTCTAGGAACACTAGAAGACAGTGTAGCTACATTAATAGACAGTCTAGCTACACTAACAGACAGTCTATGAACACTAATAGACAGTGGAGCTTTTCTAATAGACCGTCTATGAAAACAAATAGACAGTGTAGCTACATTGATAAACAATCTAGTTACGCTAACAGACAGTCTAGGAACACTATAAGACATTGTAGCTACACTAAAAGACAGTCTAGGAACACTATTAGACAGTGTAGCTACTCTAATAGACAGTCTAGCTACACTAATAGACAGTCTAGGAACACTATTAGACAGTGTAGCTACACTAATAGACAGTGTAGCTACACTAATAGACAGTCTAGGAACACTATGAGACAGTGTAGCTACACTAGTAGACAGTCTAGCTACACTAACAGACAGTCTAGGAACACTATTAGACAGTGTAGCTACACTAATAGACAGTCTAGCTACACTAACAGACAGTCTATGAACTCTAATAGACAGTGTAGCTAACTAATAGACCGTCGATGAAAACAAATAGACAGTGTAGCTTCTCTAACAGACAGTATAAGAAAACTAATAGACAGTGTAGCTACATTGATAGACAATCTAGCTTCACTAACGGACAGTCTAGGAACATCAATAGACAATGTAGCTACACTAGTACACAGTCTAGCTACACTAACATACAGTATAGGAAAACTAATAGACAGTGTAGCTATATTGATAGACAATCTAGCTACTCTAATAGACAGTCTAGCTACACTAATAGACAGTCTAGGAACACTAATAGACAATGTAGCTACACTAGTAGACAGTCTAGCTACACTAACAGACAGTATAGGAAAACTAATAGACAGTGTAGCTATATTGATAGACAATCTAGCTACACTAATAGACAGTCTAGGAACACTATTAGACAGTCTAGCTACACAAATAGACAGTCTAGCTACACGAACAGACAGTATATGAACACTAATAAACAGTGTAGCTACTCTAACAGACAGTATAAGAAAATTAAAAGACAGTGTAGCTACATTGATGGACAATCTAGCTACACTTACGGACAGTCTAGGAACATCAATAGACAATGCAGCTACACTAGTAGACAGTCTAGCTACACTAACAGACCGTCTATGAAAACTAATAGACAGTGAAGCTATATTGATACACAATCTAGCTACACTAATAGACAGTCTAGGAACACTATTAGATAGTGTAGCTACACTAATAGACAATCTAGCTACACTAATAGACAGTCTAGGAACACTATAAGACAGTGTAGCTACACTAATAGACAATCTAGCTACACTAATAGACAGTCTAGGAACACTATAAGACAGTGTAGCAACACTAATAGACAGTCTAGCTACACTAACAGACAGTCTATGAACACTAATAGGCAGTGTGGCTACACTAATAGACAGTCTAGCTACACTAATAGACAGTCTAGGAACACTATAAGACAGTGTAGCTACACTAATAGACAATCTAGCTACACTCATAGACAGTCTAGGAACACTATAAGACAGTGTAGCTACATTAATAGACAGTCTAGCTACACTAACAGACAGTCTATGAACACTAATAGACAGTGTAGCTTTTCATAATAGACCGTCTATGAAAACAAATAGACAGTGTAGCTACATTGATAAACAATCTAGTGTCGCTAACAGACAGTCTAGGAACACTATAAGACATTGTAGCTACACTAAAAGACAGTCTAGGAACACTATTAGACAGTGTAGTTACTCTAATAGACAGTCTAGCTACACTAATAGACAGTCTAGGAACACTATTAGACAGTGTAGCTACACTAATAGACAGTGTAGCTACACTAATAGACAGTCTAGGAACACTATGAGACAGTGTAGCTACACTAGTAGACAGTCTAGCTACACTAACAGACAGTCTATGAACACTAATAGACAGTGTAGCTTTTCTAATAGACCGTCTATGAAAACAAATAGACAGTGTAGCTACATTGATAAACAATCTAGTGTCGCTAACAGACAGTCTAGGAACACTATAAGACATTGTAGCTACACTAAAAGACAGTCTAGGAACACTATTAGACAGTGTAGTTACTCTAATAGACAGTCTAGCTACACTAATAGACAGTCTAGGAACACTATTAGACAGTGTAGCTACACTAATAGACAGTGTAGCTACACTAATAGACAGTCTAGGAACACTATGAGACAGTGTAGCTACACTAGTAGACAGTCTAGCTACACTAACAGACAGTCTAGGAACACTATTAGACAGTGTAGCTACACTAATAGACAGTCTAGCTACACTAACAGACAGTCTATGAACACTAATAGACAGTGTAGCTTTTCTAATAGACCGTCTATGAAAACAAATAGACAGTGTAGCTACATTGATAAACAATCTAGTGTCGCTAACAGACAGTCTAGGAACACTATAAGACATTGTAGCTACACTAAAAGACAGTCTAGGAACACTATTAGACAGTGTAGTTACTCTAATAGACAGTCTAGCTACACTAATAGACAGTCTAGGAACACTATTAGACAGTGTAGCTACACTCATAGACAGTGTAGCTACACTAAAAGACAGTCTAGGAACACTATAAGACAGTGTAGCTACACTAGTAGACAGTCTAGCTACACTAACAGACAGTCTAGGAACATTATTAGACAGTGTAGCTACACTAAAATACAGTCTAGCTACACTAGCATACAGTATAGGAAAAGTAATAGACAGTGTAGCTATATTGATAGACAATCTTGCTACTCTAATAGACAGTCTAGCTACACTAATAGACAGTCTAGGAACACTAATAGACTATGTAGCTACACTAGTAGACAGTCTAGCTACACTAACAGACAGTATATGAACACTAATAGACAGTGTAGCTACACTAATAGACAGTCTAGGAACACTATAAGACAGTGTAGCTACACTAGTAGACAGTCTAGCTACACTAACAGACCGTCTATTAAAACTAATAGACAGTGTAGCTATATTGATACACAATCTAGCTACACTAATAGACAGTCTAGGAACACTAACAGACAGTCTATGAACACTAATAGACAGTATATAGACAATCTTGCTACACTAATAGACAGTCTAGCTACACTAACAGACAGTCTATGAACACTAATAGACAGTGTAGCTACACTAATAGACAGTCTAGCAACACTAATAGACAGTCTAGGAACACTATAAGACAGTGTAGCTACACTAATAGACAATCTAGCTACACTAATAGACAGTCTAGGAACACTATAAGACAGTGTAGCTACATTAATAGACAGTCTAGCTACACTAACAGACAGTCTATGAACACTAATAGACAGTGTAGCTTCTCTTATAGACCTTCTATGAAAACAAGTAGACAGTGTGGCTACATTGATAAACAATATAGTTACGCTAACAGACAGTCTAGGAACACTATTAGACAGTGTAGCTACACTAACAGACAGACTAGGAACTCTATTAGACAGTGTAGCTACTCTAATATACAGTCTAGCTACACTAATAGACAGTCTAGGAACACTATTAGACAGTGTAGCTACACTAATAGACAGTCTAACTACACTAGTAGACAGTCTAGGAACACTATTAGACAGTGTAGCTACACTAATGGACAGTCTAGCTACACTAATAGACAGTCTAGGAACACTATTAGACAGTGTAGCTACACTAATAGACAATCTAGCTACACTATAGACAGTCTAGGAACACTATTAGACAGTGTAGCTACACTGATAGACAGTCTAGCTACACTAACAGACAGTATATGAACACTAATAGACAGTGTAGCTACTCTAACAGACAGTATAAGAAACAAATAGACAGTGTAGCTACATTGATAGACAATCTAGCTTCACTAACGGACAGTCTAGGATCATCAATAGACAATGTAGCTACACTAGTTGACTGTCTAGCTACACTAACAGACCGTCTATGAAAACTAATAGACAGTGTAGCTATATTGATACACAATCTAGCTACACTAATAGACAGTCTAGGAACACTATTAGACAGTGTAGCTACACTAATAGACAGTCTAGCTACACTAGTAGACAGTCTAGGAACACTATTAGACAGTGTAGCTACACTAATAGACAGTCTAGCTACACGAACAGACAGTCTATGAAATCTTATAGACAGTGTAGCTAACTAATAGACCGTCTATATTGATAGACAATCTAGCTACTCTAATAGACAGTCTAGCTACACTAATAGACAGTCTAGGAACACTATTAGACAGTGTAGCTACACTAATAGACAGTGTAGCTACACTAATAGACAGTCTAGGAACACTATTAGACAGTGTAGCTACACTAGTAGACAGTCTAGCTACACTAACAGACAGTCTAGGAACACTATTAGACAGTCTAGCTACACAAATAGACAGTCTAGCTACACGAACAGACAGTATATGAACACTAATAGACAGTGTAGCTACTCTAACAGACAGTATAAGAAAATTAAAAGACAGTGTAGCTACATTGATAGACAATCTAGCTACACTAATGGACAGTCTAGGAACATCAATAGACACTGTAGCTACACTAGTAGAGTGTCTAGCTACACTAACAGACCGTCTATGAAAACTAATAGACAGTGTAGCTATATTGATACACAATCTAGCTACACTAATAGACAGTCTAGGAACACTATTAGACAGTGTAGCTACATTAATAGACAGTCTAGCTACACTAACAGACAGTCTATGAACACTAATAGACAGTGTAGCTTCTCTAATAGACCGTCTATGAAAATAAATAGACAGTGTATCTACATTGATTAACAATCTAGTTACGCTAAAAGCACTCTAGGAACACTATTAGACAGTGTAGCTACACTAATAGACAGTCTAGCTACACTATTAGACAGTGTAGCTACTCTAATGGACAGTCTAGCTACACTAATAGACAGTCTAGGAACACTAATAGACAGTCTACCTACACTAACAGATAGTCTATGAACTCTAATTGATAGTGTAGCTAACTAATTGACCGTCGATTAAAACAAATAGACAGTGTAGCTACTATAACAGACAGTATAAGAAAACTAATAGACAGTGTAGCTACATTGATAGACAATATAGGTACACTAACGGACAGTCTAGGAACATCAATAGACAATAAAACTACACTAGTAGACAGTCTAGCTACACTAACATACAGTATAGGAAAACTAATAGACAGTGTAGCTATATTGATAGACAATCTAGCTACTCTAATAGACAGTCTAGCTACACTAATAGACAGTCTAGGAACACTAATACACAATGTGGCTACACTAGTAGACAGTCTAGCTACACTAACAGACAGTATAGGAAAACTAATAGACAGTGTAGCTATATTCATAGACAATCTAGCTACACTAATAGACAGTCTAGGAACACTATTAGACAGTGTGGCTACACTAATAGACAGTCTAGCTACACGAACAGACAGTATATGAACACTAGCAGACAGTGTAGCAACTCTAACAGACAGTATAAGAAAATTAAAAGACACTGTAGCTACATTGATAGACAATCTAGCTACACTTACGGACAGTCTAGGAACATCGATAGACAATGCAGCTACACTAGTAGACACTCTAGCTACACTAACAGACCGTCTATGAAAACTAATAGACAGTGTAACTATATTGATACACAATCTAGCTACACTAATAGACAGTCTAGGAACACTATAAGACAGTGTAGCTACACTAATAGACAATCTAGCTACACTAATAGACAGTCTAGGAACACTATAAGACAGTGAAGCTACACTAATAGACAATCTAGCTACACTAATAGACAGTCTAGGAACACTATAAGACAGTGTAGCAACACTAATAGACAGTCTAGCTACACTAACAGACAGTCTATGAACACTAATAGGCAGTGTGGCTACATTAATAGACATTCAGCTACACTAATAGACAGTCTAGGAACACTATAAGACAGTGTAGCTACACTAATAGACAATCAAACTACACTCATAGACAGTCTAGGAACACTAGAAGACAGTGTAGCTACATTAATAGACAGTCTAGCTACACTAACAGACAGTCTATGAACACTAATAGACAGTGGAGCTTTTCTAATAGACCGTCTATGAAAACAAATAGACAGTGTAGCTACATTGATAAACAATCTAGTTACGCTAACAGACAGTCTAGGAACACTATAAGACATTGTAGCTACACTAAAAGACAGTCTAGGAACACTATTAGACAGTGTAGCTACTCTAATAGACAGTCTAGCTACACTAATAGACAGTCTAGGAACACTATTAGACAGTGTAGCTACACTAATAGACAGTGTAGCTACACTAATAGACAGTCAAGGAACACTATAAGACAGTGTAGCTACACTAGTAGACAGTCTAGCTACACTAACAGACAGTCTAGGAACACTATTAGACAGTGTAGCTACACTAATAGACAGTCTAGCTACACTAACAGACAGTCTATGAACTCTAATAGACAGTGTAGCTAACTAATAGACCGTCGATGAAAACAAATAGACAGTGTAGCTTCTCTAACAGACAGTATAAGAAAACTAATAGACAATGTAGCTACATTGATAGACAATCTAGCTTCACTAACGGACAGTCTAGGAACATCAATAGACAATGTAGCTACACTAGTACACAGTCTAGCTACACTAACATACAGTATAAGAAAACTAATAGACAGTGTAGCTATATTGATAGACAATCTAGCTACTCTAATAGACAGTCTAGCTACACTAATAGACAGTCTAGGAACACTAATAGACAATGTAGCTACACTAGTAGACAGTCTAGCTACACTAACAGACAGTATAGGAAAACTAATAGACAGTGTAGCTATATTGATAGACAATCTAGCTACACTAATAGACAGTCTAGGAACACTATTAGACAGTCTAGCTACACAAATAGACAGTCTAGCTACACGAACAGACAGTATATGAACACTAATAGACAGTGTAGCTACTCTAACAGACAGTATAAGTAAATTAAAAGACAGTGTAGCTACATTGATGGACAATCTAGCTACACTTACGGACAGTCTAGGAACATCAATAGACAATGCAGCTACACTAGTAGACAGTCTAGCTACACTAACAAACCGTCTATGAAAACTAATAGACAGTGAAGCTATATTGATACACAATCTAGCTACACTAATAGACAATCTAGGAACACTATTAGATAGTGTAGCTACACTAATAGACAATCTAGCTACATTAATAGACAGTCTAGGAACACTATAAGACAGTGTAGCTACACTAATAGACAATCTAGCTACACTAATAGACAGTCTAGGAACACTATAAGACAGTGTAGCAACACTAATAGACAGTCTAGCTACACTAACAGACAGTCTATGAACACTAATAGGCAGTGTGGCTACACTAGTAGACAGTCTAGCTACACTAATAGACAGTCTAGGAACACTATAAGACAGTGTAGCTACACTAATAGACAATCTAGCTACACTCATAGACAGTCTAGGAACACTATAAGACAGTGTAGCTACATTAATAGACAGTCTAGCTACACTAACAGACAGTCTATGAACACTAATAGACAGTGTAGCTTTTCTAATAGACCGTCTATGAAAACAAATAGACAGTGTAGCTACATTGAAAAACAATCTAGTGTCGCTAACAGACAGTCTAGGAACACTATAAGACATTGTAGCTACACTAAAAGACAGTCTAGGAACACTATTAGACAGTGTAGTTACTCTAATAGACAGTCTAGCTACACTAATAGACAGTCTAGGAACACTATTAGACAGTGTAGCTACACTCATAGACAGTGTAGCTACACTAAAAGACAGTCTAGGAACACTATAAGACAGTGTAGCTACACTACTAAACAGTCTAGCTACACTAACAGACAGTCTAGGAACATTATTAGACAGTGTAGCTACACTAGCATACAGTATAGGAAAAGTAATAGACAGTGTAGCTATATTGATAGACAATCTTGCTACTCTAATAGGCAGTCTAGGAACACTAATAGACTATGTAGCTACACTAGTAGACAGTCTAGCTACACTAACAGACAGTATATGAACACTAATAGACAGTGTAGCTACACTAATAGACAGTCTAGGAACACTATAAGACAGTGTAGCTACACTAGTAGACAGTCTAGCTACACTAACAGACCGTCTATTAAAACAAATAGACAGTGTAGCTACATTGATAAACAATCTAGTTACGCTAACAGACAGTCTAGGAACACTATTAGACAGTGTAGCTACACTAATAGACAGTCTAGGAACACTATTAGACAGTGTAGCTACTCTAATATACAGTCTAGCTACACTAATAGACAGTCTAGGAACACTATTAGACAGTGTAGCTACACTAATAGACAGCCTAACTACACCAGTAGACAGTCTAGGAACACTATTAGACAGTGTAGCTACACTAATAGACAGTCTGGTAACACTAATAGACAGTCTAGGAACACTATTAGACAGTGTAGCTACACTAATAGACAATCTAGCTACACAAATAGACAGTCTGGGAACACTATTAGACAGTGTAGCTACACTGACGGACAGTCTAGCTAAACTAACAGACAGTATATGCACACTAATAGACAGTGTAGCTACTCTAACAGACAGTATAAGAAACTAATAGACAGTGTAGCTACATTGATAGACAATCTAGCTTCACTAACGGACAGTCTATGAACATCAATAGACAATGTAGCTACACTAGTAGACAGTCTAGCTACACTAACAGACCGTCTATAAAAACAAATAGACAGTGTAGCTATATCGATAGACAATCCAGCTACACTAATTGACAGTCTAGGAACACTATTAGACAGTGTAGCTACTCTAATAGACAGTCTAGCTACACTAGTAGACAGTCTAGGAACACTATTAGACAGTGTATCTACACTAATAGACAATCTAGCTACACAAATAGACAGTCTAGGAACACTATAAGACAGTGTAGCTATCTAATAGACAGTCTAGCTACACTAATAGACAGTCTAGGAACACTATTAGACAGTGTAGCTACACTAATAGACAGTCTAGCTACATTAATAGACAGTCTAGGAACACTAATAGACAGTGTAGCTACACTAGTAGACAGTCAAGCTACACTTATAGACAGTCTAGGAACACTATTAGACAGTGTAGCTACACTAATAGACAGTCTAGCTACACGAACAGACAGTCTATGAACTTTAATAGACAGTGTAGCTAACTAACAGACTGTCGATGAAAACAAATAGACAGTGTAGCTACTCTAACAGACAGTATAAGAAAACTTATGGACAGTGTAGCTACATTGATAGACAATCTAGCTACACTAATGGACAGTCTAGGAACATCAATAGACAATGTAGCTACACTAGTAGACAGTCTAGCTACACTAACATACAGTATAGGAAAACTAATAGACAGTGTAGCTATATTGATAGACAATCTAGCTACTCTAATAGACAGTCTAGCTACACTAATAGACAGTCTAGGAACACTAATAGAAAATGTAGCTACACTAGTAGACAGTCTAGCTACATTAACAGACAGTATAGGAAATCTAATAGACAGTGTAGCTATATTGATAGACAATCTAGCTACACTAATAGACAGTCTAGGAACACTATTAGACAGTGTAGCTACATTAATAGACAGTCTAACTACACTAGTAGACAGTCTAGGAACACTATTAGACAGTGTAGCTACACTAATAGACAGTCTAGCTACACTAATAGACAGTCTAGGAACACTATTAGACAGTGTAGCTACACTAAAAGACAATCTAGCTACACTAATAGACAGTCTAGGAACACTATTAGACAGTGTAGCTACACTAATAGACAGTCTAGCTACACGAACAGACAGTATAAGAAAATTAAAAGACAGTGTAGCTACATTGATAGACAATCTAGCTACACTAACGGACAGTGTAGGAACATCAATAGACAATGTAGCTACACTAGTAGACAGTCTAGCTACACTAACAGACCGTCTATGAAAACTAATAGACAGTGTAGCTATATTGATACACAAACTAGCTACACTAATAGACAGTCTAGGAACACTATTAGACAGTGTAGCTACACTAATAGACAGTCTAACTACACTAGTAGACAGTCTAGGAACACTATTAGACAGTGTAGCTACACTAATAGACAGTCTAGCTACACTAATAGACAGTCTAGGAACATTATTAGACAGTGTAGCTACACTAATAGACAATCTAGCTACACTAATAGACAGTCTAGGAACACTATTAGACAGTCTAGCTACACGAACAGACAGTATAAGAAAATTAAAAGACAGTGTAGCTACATTGATAGACAATCTAGCTACACTAACGGACAGTGTAGGAACATCAATAGACAATGTAGCTACACTAGTAGACAGTCTAGCTACACTAACAGACCGTCTATGAAAACTAATAGACAGTGTAGCTATATTGATACACAATCTAGCTACACTAATAGACAGTCTAGGAACACTAATAGACAGTGTAGCTACACTAATAGACAGTCTAACTACACTAGTAGACAGTCTAGGAACACTATTAGACAGTGTAGCTACACTAATAGACAGTCTAGCTACACTAATAGACAGTCTAGGAACACTATTAGACAGTGTAGCTACACTAATAGACAATCTAGCTACCTTAATAGACAGTCTAGGAACACTATTAGACAGTGTAGCTACACTGACAGACAGTCTAGCTAAACTAACAGACAGTATATGAACACTCATAGACAGTGTAGCTACTCTAACAGACAGTATAAGAAACTAATAGACAGTGTAGCTACATTGATAGACAATCTAGCTTCACTAACGGACAGTCTAGGAACATCAATAGACAATGTAGCTACACTAGTAGACAGTCTAGCTACACTAACAGACCGTCTATAAAAACTAATATACAGTGTAGCTATATCGATAGACAATCCAGCTACACTAATTGACAGTCTAGGAACACTATAAGACAGTGTAGCTACTCTAACAGACAGTATAAGAAACTAATAGACAGTGTAGCTACATTGATAGACAATCTAGCTTCACTAACGGACAGTCTAGGAACATCAATAGACATATCGATAGACAATCCAGCTACACTAATTGACAGTCTAGGAACACTATTAGACAGTGTAGCTACTCTAATAGACAGTCTAGCTACACTAGTAGACAGTCTAGGAACACTATTAGACAGTGTATCTACACTAATAGACAATCTAGCTACACTAAAAGACAGTCTAGGAACACTATAAGACAGTGTAGCTACACTAATAGACAGTCTAGCTACACTAACAGACAGTCTATGAACACTAATAGACAGTGTAGCTACACTAATAGACAGTGTAGCTACACTAATAGACAGTCTAGGAACACTATAAGACAGTGTAGCTACACTAATAGACAATCTAGCTACACTAATAGACAGTCTAGGAACACTATAAGACAGTGTAGCTACATTAATAGACAGTCTAGCTACACTAATAGACAGTCTATGAACACTAATAGACAGTGTAGCTTCTCTTATAGACCGTCTATGAAAACAAATAGACAGTGTAGCTACATTGATAAACAATCTAGTTACGCTAACAGACAGTCTATGAACACTATTAGACAGTGTAGCTACACTAATAGACAGTCTAGGAACACTATTAGACAGTGTAGCTACTCTAATATACAGTCTAGCTACACTAATAGACAGTCTAGGAACACTATTAGACAGTGTAGCTACACTAATAGACAGTCTAACTACACTAGTAGACAGTCTAGGAACACTATTAGACAGTGTAGCTACACTAATAGACAGTCTGGCTACACTAATAGACAGTCTAGGAACACTATTAGACAGTGTAGCTACACTAATAGACAATCTAGCTACACAAATAGACAGTCTAGGAAAACTATTAGACAGTGTAGCTACACTGACGGACAGTCTAGCTAAACTAACAGACAGTATATGAACACTAATAGACAGTGTAGCTACTCTAACAGACAGTATAAGAAACTAATAGACAGTGTAGCTACATTGATAGACAATCTAGCTTCACTAACGGACAGTCTAGGAACATCAATAGACAATGTAGCTACACTCGTAGACAGTCTAGCTACACTAACAGACCGTCTATAAAAACTAATATACAGTGTAGCTATATCGATAGACAATCCAGCTACACTAATTGACAGTCTAGGAACACTATAAGACAGTGTAGCTACTCTAATAGACAGTCTAGCTACACTAGTAGACATTCTAGGAACACTATTAGACAGTGTATCTACACTAATAGACAATCTAGCTACACTAATAGACAGTCTAGGAACACTATAAGACAGTGTAGCTATCTAATAGTCAGTCTAGCTACACTAATAGACAGTCTAGGAACACTATTAGACAGTGTAGCTACACTAATAGACAGTCTAGCTACACTAATAGACAGTCTAGGAACACTAATAGACAGTGTAGCTACACTAGTAGACAGTCAAGCTACACTAATAGACAGTCTAGGAACACTATTAGACAGTGTAGCTACACTAATAGACAGTCTAGCTACACGAACAGACAGTCTATGAACTCTAATAGACAGTGTAGCTAACTAATAGACCGTCGATGAAAACAAATAGACAGTGTAGCTACTCTAACAGACAGTATAAGAAAACTTATGGACAGTGTAGCTACATTGATAGACAATCTAGCTACACTAATGGACAGTCTAGGAACATCAATAGACAATGTAGCTACACTAGTAGACAGTCTAGCTACACTAACAGACCGTCTATGAAAACTAACAGACAGTGTAGCTATATTGATACATAATCTAGCTACACTAATAGACAGTCTAGGAACACTATTAGACAGTGTAGCTACACTAATAGACAGTCTAACTACTCTAGTAGACAGTCTAGAAACACTATTAGACAGTGTAGCTATATTGATAGACAATCTAGCTACTCTAATAGACAGTCTAGCAACACTAATAGACAGTCTAGGAACACTAATAGACAATGTAGCTACACTAGTAGACAATCTAGCTACACTAACAGACAGTATAGGAAAACTAATAGACAGTGTAGCTATATTGATAGACAATCTAGCTACACTAATAGACAGTCTAGGAACACTATTAGACAGTGTAGCTACACTAATAGACAGTCTAGCTACACTAGTAGACAGTATAGAAACACTATAAGACAGTGTAGCTACACTAATAGACAATCTAGCTACACTAATAGACAGTGTAGCTACTCTAATAGACAGTCTAGCTACACTAATAGACAGTCTAGGACAATCTAGCTACACTAATAGACAGTCTAGGAACACTATTAGACAGTGTAGCTACACTGATAGACAGTCTAGCTACACTAACAGACAGTATATGAACACTAATAGACAGTGTATCTACTCTAACAGAAAGTATAAGAAACCTAATAGACAGTGTAGCTACATTGATCGACAATCTAGCTTCACTAACGGACAGTCTAGGAACATCAATAGACCATGTAGCTATACTAGTAGACAGTCTAGCTACACTAACAGACCGTCTATGAAAACTAATAGACAGTCTAACTATATTGATAGACAATCTAGCTACACTAATAGACAGTCTAGGAACACTATTAGACAGTGTAGCTACTCTAATAGACAGTCTTGCTACACTAGTAGACAGTCTAGGAACACTATAAGACAGTGTAGCTACACTAATAGACAATCTAGCTACACTAATAGACAGTCTAGGAACACTATAAGACAGTGTAGCTACATTAATAGACTGTCTAGCTACACTAACAGACAGTCTATGAACACTAATAGACAGTGTAGCTTCTCTAATAGACCGTCTATGACAACAAATAGACAGTGTAGCTACATTGATAAACAATCTAGTTACGCTACCATACAGTCTAGGAACACTATTAGACAGTGTAGCTACACTAATAGACAGTCTAGGAACACTATTAGACAGTGTAGCTACTCTAATAGACAGTCTAGCTACACTATTAGACAGTCTATGAACACTATTAGACAGTGTAGCTACACTAGTAGACTTTCTAGCTACACTAATAGACAGTCTAGGAACACTAATATACAATGTAGCTACACTAGTAGACAGTCTAGCTACACTAACAGACAGTATAGGAAAACTAATAGACAGTGTAGCTATATTGATAGACAATCTAGCTACTCTAATAGACAGTCTAGCTACACAAATAGACAGTCTAGGAACACTATTAGACAATGTAGCTACACTAGTAGACAGTCTAGCTACACTAACAGACAGTATAGGAAAACTAATAGACAGTGTAGCTATATTGATAGACAATCTAGCTACACTAATAGACAGTCTATGAACACTAATAGACAGTGTAGCTACACTAATAGACAGTCTAGCTACACGAACAGACAGTATATGAACACTAATACACAGTGTAGCTACTCTAACTTACAGTATAAGAAAATTAAAAGACAGTGTAGCTACATTGATAGACAATCTAGCTACACTAACGGACAGTCTAGGAACATCAATAGACAATGTAGCTACACTAACAGACAGTCTAGCTACACTAACAGACCGTCTATGAAAACTGATAGACAGTGTAGCTATATTGATACACAATCTAGCTACACTAATAGACAGTCTAGGAACACTATTAGACAGTGTAGCTACTCTAATAGACAGTTTAGCTACATTAGTAGACAGTCTAGGAACACTATAAGACAGTGTAGCTACACTAATAGACAATCTAGCTACACTAATAGACAGTCTAGGAACACTATAAGACAGTGTAGCTACATTAATAGACAGTCTAGCTACACTAACAGACAGTCTATGAACACTAATAGACAGTGAAGCTTCTCATATAGACCGTCTATGAAAACAAATAGACAGTGTAGCTACATTGATAAACAATCTAGCTACGCTAACAGACGGTCTAGGAACACTATTAGACAGTGTAGCTACACTAGTAGACAGTCTAGGAACACTAATAGACAGTCTAGCTACACTAATAGACAGTCTAGGAACACTATTAGACAATGTAGCTACACTAGTAGACAGTCTAGCTACACTAATAGACAGTCTAGGAACACTATTAGACAGTGTAGCTACACTAATAGACAGTCTAGGAACACTATTAGACAGTGTAGCTACTCTAATAGACAGTCTAGCTACACTAATAGACAGTCTAGGACAATATAGCTACACCAATAGACAGTCTAGGAACACTATTACACAGTGCAGCTACACTGATAAACGTCTAGCTACACTAACAGACTGTATATGAACACTAATAGACAGTGTATCTACTCTAACAGAAAGTATAAGAAAACTAATAGACAGTGTAGCTACATTGATCGACAATCTAGCTTCACTAACGGACAGTCTAGGAACATCAATAGACAATGTAGCTATACTAGTAGAAAGCCTAGCTACACTAACAGACCGTCTATGAAAACTAATAGACAGTGTAGCTATATTGATAGACAATCTAGCTACACTAATAGACAGTCTAGGAACACTATAAGACAGTGTAGCTACTCTAATAGACAGTCTTCCTACACTAGTAGACAGTCTAGGAACACTATTAGACAGTGTAGCTACACTAATAGACAATCTAGCTACACTAATAGACAGTCTAGGAACACTATAAGACAGTGTAGCTACACTAATAGACAGTCTAGCTACACTAACAGACAGTCTATGAACACTAATAGGCAGTGTAGCTAAACTAATAGACAGTCTAGCTACACTAATAGACAGTCTAGGAACACTATAAGACAGTGTAGCTACACTAATAGACAATCTAGCTACACTAATAGACAGTCTAGGAACACTATAAGACAGTGTAGCTACATTAATAGACAGTCTAGCTACACTAACAGACAGTCTATGAACACTAATAGACAGTGTAGCTTCTCTAATAGACCGTCTATGAAAACAAATAGACAGTGAAGCTACATTGATAAACAATCTAGTTACGCTAACAGACAGTCTAGGAACACTATTAGACAGTGTAGCTACACTAATAGACAGTCTAGGAACACTATTAGACAGTGTAGCTACTCTAATAGACAGTCTAGCTACACTAATAGAAGTCTATGAACACTATTAGACAGTGTAGCTATCTTATAGACAGTCTAGCTACACTAATAGACAGTCTAGGAACACTATTAGACAGTGTAGCTACACTAATAGACAGTCTAGCTACACTAATAGACAGTCTAGGAACACAAATAGACAGCGTAGCCACACTAGTAGACAGTCTAGCTACACTAATAGACAGTCTAGGAACACTATTAGACAGTGTAGCTACACTAATAGACAGTCTAGCTACACGAACAGACAGTCTATGAACTCTAATAGACTTTGTAGCTAACTAATAGACCGTCGATGAAAATAAATAATAGACAGTGTAGCTACTCTAACAGACAGTATAAGAAAACTTATGGACAGTGTAGCTACATTGATAGACAATCTAGCTACACTAATGGACAGTCTAGGAACATCAATAGACAATGTAGCTACACTAGAAGACAGTCTAGCTACACTAACATACAGTATAGGAAAACTAATAGACAGTGTAGCTATATTGATAGACAATCTAGCTACTCTAATAGACAGTCTAGCTACACTAATAGACAGTATAGGAACACTAATAGACAGTGTAGCTACACAAGTAGACAGTCTAGCTACATTAACAGACAGTATAGGAAAACTAATAGACAGTGTAGCTATATTGATAGACAATCTAGCTACACTAATAGACAGTCTAGGAACACTATTAGACAGTGTAGCTACACTAATAGACAGTCTAGCTACACGAACAGACAGTATATGAACACTAATAGACAGTGTAGCTACTCTAACAGACCGCATAAGAAAATTAAAAGACAGAGTAGCTACATTGATAGACAATCTAGCTTCACTAACAGACAGTCTAGGAACATCAATAGACAATGTAGCTACACTAGTAGACAGTCTAGCTACACTAACAGACCGTCTATGAAAACTAATAGACAGTGTAGCTATATTGATACACAATCTAGCTACACTAATAGACAGTCTGGGAACACTATTAGACAGTGTAGCTACTCTAATAGAAAGTCTGGCTACACTAGTAGACAGTCTAGACACACTATTAGACAGTGTAGCTACACTAATAGACAGTCTAGCTACACTAATAGACAGTCTAGGAACACTAATAGACAGTGTTGCTACACTAATAGACAGTCTAGCTACACTAACAGACAGTCTATGAACACTAATAGACAGTGTAGCTACACTAATAGACAGTCTAGCTACACTAATAGACAGTCTAGGAACACTATAAGACAGTGTAGCTACATTAATAGACAATCTAGCTAAACTAATAGACAGTCTAGGAACACAATAAGACAGTGTAGCTACATTAATAGACAGTCTAGCTACACTAACAGACAGTCTATGAACACTAATAGACAGTGTAGCCTTTCTAATAGACCGTCTATGAAAACAAATAGACAGTGTAGCTACATTGATAAACAATCTAGTTACGCTAACAGACAGTCTAGGAATACTATTAGGCAGTGTAGCTACACTAATAGACAGTGTAGCTACACTAATAGACAGTCTAGGAATACTATGAGACTGTGTAGCTACACTAGTAGACAGTCTAGCTACACTAACAGACAGTCCAGGAACACTATTAGACAGTGTAGCTACACTAATAGACAGTCTAGTTACACTAACAGACAGTCTATGAACTCTAATAGACAGTGTAGCTAACTAATAGACCGTCGATGGAAACAAATAGACAGTGTAGCTACTCTAACAGACAGTATAAGAAAACTAAGAGACAGTGTAGCTACATTGATAGACAATCTAGCTACACTAACGGACAGTCTAGGAACATCAATAGACAATGTAGCTACACCAGTAGACAGTCTAGCTACACTAACATACAGTATAGGAAAACTAATAGACAGTGTAGCTATATTGA
The DNA here is from genome assembly GCA_964019695.1 of Loripinus fragilis. Lineage (NCBI taxonomy): Eukaryota > Metazoa > Mollusca > Bivalvia > Lucinida > Lucinidae > Loripinus > Loripinus fragilis. Next base: position 127,661 of record CAXHUL010000339.1, on the reverse strand, counting down.
TAGACAAATATAGCTACTCTAATTGACAGTCTAGCTACAATAATAGACAGTCTAGAAACACTAATAGACAATGTAGCTACACTAGTAGACTGTCTAGCTACACTAACAGACAGTATAGGAAAACTAATAGACAGTGTAGCTATATTGATTGACAATCTAGCTACACTAATAGACAGTCTAGGAACACTATAAGACAGTGTAGCTACACTAATAGACAGTCTAGCTACACGAACAGACAGTATATGAACACTAATAGACATTGTAGCTACTCTAATAGACAGTATAAGAAAATTAAAAGACAGTGTAGCTACATTGATAGACAATCTAGTTACACAAACGGACAGTCTAGGAACATCAATAGACAATGTAGCTACACTAGTAGACAGTCTAGCTACACTAACAGACCGTCTATGAAAACTAATAGACAGTGTAGCTATATTGATACATAATCTAGCTACACTAATAGACAGTCTAGGAACACTATTAGACAGTGTAGCTACACTAATAGACAGTCTAACTACTCTAGTAGACAGTCTAGGAACACTATTAGACAGTGTAGCTTTATTGATAGACAATCTAGCTACTCTAATAGACAGTCTAGCAACACTAATAGACAGTCTAGGAACACTAATAGACAATGTAGCTACACTAGTAGACAATCTAGCTACACTAGTAGACAGTCTAGAAACACTTTAAGACAGTGTAGCTACACTAATAGACAATCTAGCTTCACTAATAGACAGTGTAGCTACTCTAATAGACAGTCTAGCTACACTAATAGACAGTCTAGGACAATCTAGCTACACTAATAGACAGTCTAGGAACACTATTAGACAGTGTAGCTACACTGATAGACAGTCTAGCTACACTAACAGACAGTATATGCAGACTAATAGACAGTGTATCTACTCTAACAGAAAGTATAAGAAACCTAATAGACAGTGTAGCTACATTGATCGACAATCTAGCTTCACTAACGGACAGTCTAGGAACATCAATAGACCATGTAGCTATACAAGTAGACAGTCTAGCTACACTAACAGACCGTCTATGAAAACTAATAGACAGTCTAGCTATATTGATAGACAATCTAGCTACACTAATAGACAGTCTAGGAACACTATAAGACAGTGTAGCTACTCTAATAGACAGTCTTGCTACACTAGTAGACAGTCTAGGAACACTATTAGACAGTGTAGCTACACTAATAGACAATCTAGCTACACTAATAGACAGTCTAGGAACACTATAAGACAGTGTAGCTACACTAATAGACAATCTAGCTACACTAATAGACAGTCTAGGAACACTATAAGACAGTGTAGCTACATTAATAGACAGTCTAGCTACACTAACAGACAGTCTATGAACACTAATAGACAGTGTAGCTTCTCTAATAGACCGTTTATGACAACAAATAGACAGTGTAGCTACATTGATAAACAATCTTGTTACGCTACCAGACAGTCTAGGAACACTATTAGACAGTGAAGCTACACTAATAGACAGTCTAGGAACACTATTAGACAGTGTAGCTACTCTTATAGACAGTCTAGCTACACTAATAGACATTCTAGGAACACTATTAGACAGTGTAGCTACACTAGTAGACTTTCTAGCTACACTAATAGACAGTCTAGGAACACTAATATACAATGTAGCTACACTAGTAGACAGTCTAGCTACACTAACAGACAGTATAGGAAAACTAATAGACAGTGTAGCTATATTGATAGACAATCTAGCTACTCTAATAGACAGTCTAGCTACACAAATAGACAGTCTAGGAACACTATTAGACAATGTAGCTACACTAGTAGACAGTCTAGCTACACTAACAGACTGTATAGGAAAACTAATAGACAGTGTAGCTATATTGATAGACAATCTAGCTACACTAATAGACAGTCTAGGAACACTAATAGACAGTGTAGCTCCACTAATAGACAGTCTAGCTACACGAACAGACAGTATATGAACACTAATACACAGTGTGGCTACTCTAACTTACAGTATAAGAAAATTAAAAGACAGTGTAGCTACATTGATAGACAATCTAGCTACACTAACGGACAGTCTAGGAACATCAATAGACAATGTAGCTACACTAACAGACAGTCTAGCTACACTAACAGACCGTCTATGAAAACTGATAGACAGTGTAGCTATATTGATACACAATCTAGCTACACTAATAGACAGTCTAGGAACACTATTAGACAGTGTAGCTACTCTATTAGACAGTTTAGTTACACTAGTAGACAGTCTAGGAACACTATAAGACAGTGTAGCTACACTAATAGACAATCTAGCTACACTAATAGACAGTCTAGGAACACTATAAGACAGTGTAGCTACATTAATAGACAGTCTAGCTACACTAACAGACAGTCTATGAACACTTATAGACAGTGTAGCTTCTCTTATAGACCGTCTATGAAAACAAATAGACAGTGTAGCTACATTGATAAACAATCTAGCTACGCTAACAGACAGTCTAGGAACACTATTAGACAGTGTAGCTACACTAGTAGACAGTCTAGCTACACTAATAGACAGTCTAGCTACACTAATAGACAGTCTAGGAACACTATGAGACAATGTAGCTACACTAGTAGACAGTCTAGCTACACTAATAGACAGTCTAGGAACACTATTAGACAGTGTAGCTACACTAATAGACAGTCTAGGAACACTATTAGACAGTGTAGCTACTCTAATAGACAGTCTAGCTACACTAATAGACAGTCTAGGACAATCTAGCTACACCAATAGACAGTCTAGGAACACTATTAGACAGTGCAGCTACACTGATAAACGTCTAGCTACACTAACAGACTGTATATGAACACTAATAGACAGTGTATCTACTCTAACAGAAAGTATAAGAAAACTAATAGACAGTGTAGCTACATTGATCGACAATCTAGCTTCACTAACGGACAGTCTAGGAACATCAATAGACAATGTAGCTATACTAGTAGACAGTCTAGCTACACTAACAGACCGTCTATGAAAACTAATAGACAGTGTAGCTATTTTGATAGACAATCTAGCTACACTAATAGACAGTCTAGGAACACTATAAGACAGTGTAGCTACTCTAATAGACAGTCTTGCTACACTAGTAGACAGTCTAGGAACACTATTAGACAGTGTAGCTACACTAATAGACAATCTAGCTACACTAATAGACAGTCTAGGAACACTATAAGACAGTGTAGCTACACTAATAGACAGTCTAGCTACACTAACAGACAGTCTATGAACACTAATAGGCAGTGTAGCTAAACTAATAGACAGTCTAGCTACACTAATAGACAGTCTAGGAACACTATAAGACAGTGTAGCTACACTTATAGACAATCTAGCTACACTAATAGACAGTCTAGGAACACTATAAGACAGTGTAGCTACATTAATAGACAGTCTAGCTACACTAACAGACAGTCTATGAACACTAATAGACAGTGTAGCTTCTCTAATAGACCATCTATGAAAACAAAAAGACAGTGAAGCTACATTGATAATCAATCTAGTTACGCTAACAGATAGTCTAGGAACACTATTAGACAGTGTAGCTACACTAATAGACAGTCTAGGAACACTATTAGACAGTGTAGCTACTCTAATAGACAGTCTAGCTACACTAATAGACAGTCTATGAACACTATTAGACAGTGTAGCTATCTAATAGACAGTCTAGCTACACTAATAGACAGTCTAGGAACACTATTAGACAGTGTAGCTACACTAATAGACAGTCTAGCTACACTAATAGACAGTCTAGGAACACAAATAGACAGCGTAGCCACACTGGTAGACAGTCTAGCTACACTAATAGACAGTCTAGGAACACTATTAGACAGGGTAGCTACACTAATAGACAGTCTAGCTACACGAACAGACAGTCTATGAACTCTAATAGACAGTGTAGCTAACTAATAGACCGTCGATGAAAACAAATAGACAGTGTAGCTACTCTAAGAGACAGTATAAGAAAACTTATGGACTACTAATGGACAGTCTAGGAACATCAATAGACAATGTAGCTACACTAGTAGACAGTCTAGCTACACTAACATACAGTATAGGAAAACTAATAGACAGTGTAGCTATATTGATAGACAATCAAGCTACTCTAATAGACAGTCTAGCTACACTAATAGACAGTCTAGGAACACTAATAGACAATGTAGCTACACTAGTAGACAGTCTAGCTACATTAACAGACAGTATAGGATAAACTAATAGACAGTGTAGCTATATTGATAGACAATCTAGCTACACTAATAGACAGTCTAGGAACACTATTAGACAGTGTAGCTACACTAATAGACAGTCTAGCTACACGAACAGACAGTATATGAACACTAATTGACAGTGTAGCTACTCTAACAAACCGTATAAGAAAATTAAAAGACAGAGTAGCTACATTGATAGACAATCTAGCTTCACTAACAGAAGGTCTAGGAACATCAATAGACAATGTAGCTACACTAGTAGACAGTCTAGCTACACTAACAGACCGTCTATGAAAACTAATAGACAGTGTAGCTATATTGATACACAATCTAGCTACACTAATAGACAGTCTAGGAACACTATTAGACAGTGTAGCTACTCTAATAGACAGTCTTGCTACACTAGTAGACAGTCTAGACACACTATTAGACAGTGTAGCTACACTAATAGACAGTGTAGCTACACTAATAGACAGTCTAGCTACACTAATAGACAGTCTAGGAACACTATAAGACAGTGTTGCTACACTAATAGACAGTCTAGCTACACTAACAGACAGTCTATGAACACTAAAAGACAGTGTAGCTACACTAATAGACAGTCTAGCTACACTAATAGACAGTCTAGGAACACTATAAGACAGTGTAGCTACACTAATAGACAATCTAGCTACACTAATAGACAGTCTAGGAACACAATAAGACAGTGTAGCTACATTAATAGACTGTCTAGCTACACTAACAGACAGTCTATGAACACTAATAGACAGTGTGGCCATTCTAATAGATCGTCTATGAAAACAAATAGACAGTGTAGCTACATTGATAAACAATCTAGTTACGCTAACAGACAGTCTAGGAACACTATTAGACAGTGTAGCTACACTAATAAACAGTCTAGGAACACTATTAGCCAGTGTAGCTACTCTAACAGACAGTATAGGAAAACTAATAGACAGTCTAGGAACACTATTAGACAGTGTAGCTACACTAATAGACAGTGTAGCTACACTAATAGACAGTTTAGGAACACTATAAGACAGTGTAGCTACACTAGTAGACAGTCTAGCTACACTAACAGACAGTCTAGGAACACTATTAGACAGTGTAGCTACACTAATAGACAGTCTAGCTACACTAACAGACAGTCTATGAACTCTAATAGACAGTGTAGCTAACTAATAGACCGTCGATGAAAACAAATAGACAGTGTAGCTTCTCTAACAGACAGTATAAGAAAACTTATAGACAGTGTAGCTACATTGATAGACAATCTAGCTACACTAACGGACAGTCTAGGAACATCAATAGACAATGTAGCTACACTAGTAGACAGTCTAGCTACACTAACAGACAGTCTATGAACACTAATAGACAATGTAGCTACACTAGTAGACAGTCTAGCTACACTAACAGACAGTATAGGAAAACTAATAGACAGTGTAGCTATATTGATAGACAATCTAGTTACGCTAACAGACAGTCTAGGAACACTATTAGACAGTGTAGCTACACTAGTAGACAATCTAACTACACTAATAGACAGTCTAGCTACACTAATAGACAGTCTAGGAACACTATTAGACAGTGTAGCTACACTAGTAGACAGTCTAGCTACACTAATAGACAGTCTAGGAACACTATTAGACAGTGTAGCTACACGAATAGACAGTCTAGCTTCACTAACAGACAGTCTATGAACTCTAACAGACAGTATAAGAAAACTAATAGACAGTGTAGCTACATTGATAGACAATCGAGCTACACTAACGGACAGTCTAGGAACATCAATAGACAATGTAACTACACAAGTAGACACTCTAGCTACATTAACATACAGTATAGGAAAAGTAATAGACAGTGTAGCTATATTGATAGACAATCTAGCTACCCTAATAGACAGTCTAGCTACACTACTAGACAGTCTAGGAAAACTAATAGACAGTGTAGCTATATTGATAGACAGTTTAGCTACTTTAATAGACAGTCTAGGAATACTATTAGACAGTGTAGCTACACAAATAGACAGTCTAGCTACACGAACAGACAGTATATGAACACTAATAGACAGTGTAGCTACATTGATAGACAATCTAGCTACACTAACGGACAGTGTAGGAACATCAATAGACAATGTAGCTACACTAGTAGACAGTCTAGCTACACTAACAGACCGTCTATGAAAACTAATAGACAGTGTAGCTATATTGATACACAATCTAGCTACACTAATAGACAGTCTAGGAACACTATTAGACAGTGTAGCTACACTAATAGACAGTCTTGCTACACTAGTAGACAGTCTAGGAACACTATTAGACAGTGTAGCTACACTAATAGACAGTCTAGCTACACTAATAGACAGTCTAGGAACACTATTAGACAGTGTAGCTACACTAATAGACAATCTAGCTACACTAATAGACAGTCTAGGAACACTATTAGACAGTGTAGCTACACAAATAGACAGTCTAGCTACACGAACAGACAGTATAAGAAAATTAAAAGAGAGTGTAGCTACATTGATAGACAATCTAGCTACACTAACGGACAGTGTAGGAACATCAATAGACAATGTAGCTACACTAGTAGACAGTCTAGCTACACTAACAGACCGTCTATGAAAACTAATAGACAGTGTAGCTATATTGATACACAATCTAGCTACACTAATAGACAGTCTAGGAACACTATTAGACAGTGTAGCTACACTAATAGACAGTCTAACTACACTAGTAGACAGTCTAGGAACACTATTAGACAGTGTAGCTACACTAATAGACAGTCTAGCTACACTAATAGACAGTCTAGGAACACTATTAGACAGTGTAGCTACACTAATAGACAATCTAGCTACACTAATAGACAGTCTAGGAACACTATTAGACAATCTAGCTACACTGACAGACAGTCTAGCTAAACTAACAGACAGTATATGAACACTAATAGACAGTGTAGTTACTCTAACAGACAGTATAAGAAACTAATAGACAGTGTAGCTACATTGATAGACAATCTAGCTTCACTAACGGACAGTCTAGGAACATCAATAGACAATGTAGCTACACTAGTAGACAGTCTAGCTACACTAACAGGCCGTCTATAAAAACTAATAGACAGTGTAGCTATATCGATAGACAATCCAGCTACACTAATTGACAGTCTAGGAACACTATTAAACAGTGTAGCTACTCTAATAGACAGTCTAGCTACACTAGTAGACAGTCTAGGAACACTATTAGACAGTGTATCTACACTAATAGACAATCTAGGTTCACTAATAGACAGTCTAGGAACACTATAAGACAGTGTAGTTACACTAATAGACAGTCTAGCTACACTAACATACAGTCTATGAACACTAATAGACAGTGTAGCTACACTAATAGACAGTCTAGCTACACTAATAGACAGTCTAGGAACACTATAAGACAGTGTAGCTACACTTATAGAAAATCTAGCTACACTAATAGACAGTCTAGGAACACTATAAGACAGTGTAGCTACATTAATAGACAGTCTAGCTACACTAACAGACAGTCTATGAACACTAATAGACAGTGTAGCTTCTCTTATAGACCGTCTATGAAAACAAATAGACAGTGTATCTACATTGATAAACAATCTAGTTACGCTAACAGATAGTCTAGGAACACTATTAGACAGTGTAGCTACACTAATAGACAGTCTAGGAACACTATTAGACAGTGTAGCTACTCTAATATACAGTCTAACTACACTAATAGACAGTCTAGGAACACTAATAGACAGTGTAGCTACACTAAGGAACAGTCTAACTACACTAGTAGACAGCCAAGGAACACTATTAGACAGTGTAGCTACACTAATAGACAGTCTGGTTACACTAATAGACAGTCTAGGAACACTATTAGACAGTGTAGCTACACTAATAGACAATCTAGCTACACAAATAGTCAGTCTAGGAACACTATTAGACAGTGTAGCTACACTGACGGACAGTCTTACTAAACTAACAGACAGTATATGAACACTAATAGACAGTGTAGCTACTCTAACAGACAGTATAAGAAACTAATAGACAGTGTAGCTACATTGATAGACAATCTAGCTTCACTAACGGACAGTCTAGGAACATCAATAGACAATGTAGCTACACTAGTAGACAGTCTAGCTACACTAACAGACCGTCTATAAAAACTAATAGACAGTGTAGCTATATCGATAGACAATCCAGCTACACTAATTGACAGTCTAGGAACACTATTAGACAGTGTAGCTACTCTAATAGACAGTCTAGCTACACTAGTAGACAGTCTAGGAACACTATTAGACAGTGTATCTACACTAATAGAAAATCTAGCTACACTAATAGACAGTCTAGGAACACTATAAGACAGTGTAGCTATCTAATAGACAGTCTAGCTACACTAATAGACAGTCTAGGAACACTATTAGACAGTGTAGCTACACTAATAGACAGTCTAGCTACACTAATAGACAGTCTAGGAACACTAATAGACAGTGTAGCTACACTAGTAGACAGTCAAGCTACACTAAAAGACAGTCTAGGAACACTATTAGACAGTGTAGCTACACTAATAGACAGTCTAGCTACACGAACAGACAGTCTATGAACTCTAATAGACAGTGTAGCTAACTAATAGACTGTCGATTAAAACAAATAGACAGTGTAGCTACTCTAACAGACAGTATAAGAAAACTTATGGACAGTGTAGCTACATTGATAGACAATCTAGCTACACTAATGCACAGTCTAGGAACATCAATAGACAATGTAGCTACACTAGTAGACAGTCTAGCTACACTAACATACAGTATAGGAAAACTAATAGACAGTGTAGCTATATTGATAGACAATCTAGCTACTCTAATAGACAGTCTAGCTACACTAATAGACTGTCTAGAAACACTAATAGACAATGTAGCTACACTAGTAGACAGTCTAGCTACATTAACAGACAGTATAGGAAATCTAATAGACAGTGTAGCTATATTGATAGACAATCAAGCTACACTTATAGACAGTCTAGGAACACTATTAGACAGTGTAGCTACACTAATAGACAGTCTAACTACACTAGTAGACAGTCTAGGAACACTATTAGACAGTGTAGCTACACTAATAGACAGTCTAGCTACACTAATAGACAGTCTAGGAACACTATTAGACAGTGTAGCTACACTAATAGACAATCTAGCTACACTAATAGACAGTCTAGGAACACTATTAGACAGTGTAGCTACACTAATAGACAGTCTAGCTACACGAACAGACAGTATAAGAAAATTAAAAGACAGTGTAGCTACATTGATGGACAATCTAGCTAAACTAACGGACAGTGTAGGAACATCAATAGACAATGTAGCTACACTAGTAGACAGTCTAGCTACACTAACAGACCGTCTATGAAAACTAATAGACAGTGTAGCTATATTGATACACAATCTAGCTACACTAATAGACAGTCTAGGAACACTATTAGACAGTGTAGCTACACTAATAGACAGTCTAACTACACTAGTAGACAGTCTAGGAACACTATTAGACAGTGTAGCTACACTAATAGACAGTCTAACTACACTAATAGACAGTCTAGGAACACTATTAGACAGTGTAGCTACACTAATAGACAATCTAGCTACACTAATAGACAGTCTAGGAACACTATTAGACAGTGTAGCTACACTAATAGACAGTCTAGCTACACGAACAGACAGTATAAGAAAATTAAAAGACAGTGTAGCTACATTGATAGACAATCTAGCTACACTAACGGACAGTGTTAGTACATCAATAGACAATGTAGCTACACTAGTAGACAGTCTAGCTACACTAACAAACCGTCTATGAAAACTAAAAGACAGTGTAGCTATATTGATACACAATCTAGCTACACTAATAGACAGTCTAGGAACACTATAAGACAGTGTAGCTACACTAATAGACAGTCTAACTACACTAGTAGACAGTCTAGGAACACTATTAGACAGTGTAGCTACACTAATAGACAGTCTAGCTACACTAATAGACAGTCTATGAACACTATTAGACAGTGTAGCTACACTGACGGACAGTCTAGCTAATCTAACAGACAGTATGTGAACACTAATAGACAGTGTAGCTACTCTAACAGACAGTATAAGAAACTAATAGACAGTGTTGCTACATTGATAGACAATCTAGCTTCACTAACGGACAGTCTAGGAACATCAATAGACAATGTAGCTACACTAGTAGACAGTCTAGCTACACTAACAGACCGTCTATAAAAACTAATAGACAGTGTAGCTATATCGATAGACAATCCAGCTACACTAATTGACAGTCTAGGAACACTATTAGACAGTGTAGCTACTCTAATAGACAGTCTAGCTACACTAGTAGACAGTCTAGGAACACTATTAGACAGTTTATCTACACTAATAGACAATCTAGCTACACTAATGACAGTCTAGGAACACTATAAGACAGTGTAGCTATCTAATAGACAGTCTAGCTACACTAATAGACAGTCTGGGAACACTATTAGACAGTGTAGCTACACTAATAGACAGTCTAGCTACACTAATAGACAGTATAGGAACACTAATAGACAGTGTAGCTACACTAGTAGACAGTCAAGCTACACTAATAGACAGTCTAGGAACACTATTAGACAGTGTAGCTACACTAATAGACAGTCTAGCTACACGAACAGACAGTCTATGAACTCTAATAGACAGTGTAGCTAACTAATAGACTGTCGATGAAAACAAATAGACAGTGTAGCTACTCTAACAGACAGTATAAGAAAACTTATGGACAGTGTAGCTACATTGATAGACAATCTAGCTACACTAATGGACAGTCTATGAACATCAATAGACAATGTAGCTACACTAGTAGACATTCTAGCTACACTAACATACAGTATAGGAAAACTAATAGACAGTGTAGCTATATTGATAGACAATCTAGCTACTCTAATAGACAGTCTAGCTACACTAATAGACAGTCTAGGAACACTAATAGACAATGTAGCTACACTAGTAGACAGTCTAGCTACATTAACAGACAGTATAGGAAATCTAATAGACAGTGTAGCTTTATTGATAGACAATCTAGCTACACTAATAGACAGTCTAGGAACACTATTAGACAGTGTAGCTACACTAATAGACAGTCTAGCTACACGAACAGACAGTATATGAACACTAATAGACAGTGTAGCTACTCTAACAGACCGTATAAGAAAATTAAAAGACAGTGCAGCTACATTGATAGACAATCTAGCTTCACTAACAGACAGTCTAGGAACATCAATAGACAATGTAGCTACACTAGTAGACAGTCTAGCTACACTAACAGTTCGTTTATGAAAACTAAAAGACAGTGTAGCTATATTGATACACAATCTAGCTACACTAATAGACAGTCTAGGAACACTATTAGACAGTGTAGCTACTCTAAAAGACTGTCTGGCTACACTAGTAGAGAGTCTAGACACACTATTTAGACAGTGTAGCTACACTAATAGACAGTCTAGCTACACTAATAGACAGTCTATGAACACTATAAGACAGTGTAGCTACACTAATAGACAGTCTAGCTACACTAACAGACAGTCTATGAACACTAATAGACAGTGTAGCTACACTAATAGACAGTCTAGCTACACTAATAGACAGTCTAGGAACACTATAAGACAGTGTAGCTACACTAATAGACAACCTAGCTACACTAATAGACAGTCTAGGAACACAATAAGACAGTGTAGCTACATTAATAGACAGTCTAGCTACACTAACAGACAGTCTATGAACACTAATAGACAGTGTAGCCTTTCTAATAGACCTTCTATGAAAACAAATAGACAGTGTAGCTACATTGATAAACAATCTAGTTACGCTTACAGACAGTCTAGGAACACTATTAGACAGTGTAGCTACACTAATAGACCGTCTAGGAACACTATTAGACAGTGTAGCTACTCTAATAGACAGTCTAGCTACACTAATAGACAGTCTAGGAAAACTATTAGACAGTGTAGCTACACTAATAGACAGTGTAGCTACACTAATAGACAGTCTAGGAACACTATAAGACTGTGTAGCTACACTAGTAGACAGTCTAACTACACTAACAGACAGTCTAGGAACACTATTAGACAGTGTAGCTACACTAATAGACAGTCTAGTTACACTAATAGACAGTCTATGAACTCTAATAGACAGTGTAGCTAACTAATAGACCGTCGATGAAAACAAATAGACAGTGTAGCTACTCTAAAAGACAGTATAAGAAAACTAATAGACAGTGTAACTACATTGATAGACAATCTAGCTACACTAACGGACAGTCCAGGAACATCAATAGACAATGTATCTACACCAGTAGACAGTCTAGCTACACTAACATACAGTATAGGAAAACTGATAGACAGTGTAGCTATATTGATAGACAAATATAGCTACTCTAATAGACAGTCTAGCTACACTAATAGACAGTCTAGAAACACTAATAGACAATGTAGCTACACTAGTAGACAGTCTAGCTACACTAACAGACAGTATAGGAAAACTAATAGACAGTGTAGCTATATTGATTGACAATCTAGCTACACTAATAGACAGTCTAGGAACACTATTAGACAGTGTAGCTACACTAATAGACAGTCTAGCTACACGAACAGACAGTATATGAACACTAAAAGACAGTGTAGCTACTCTAATAGACAGTATAAGAAAATTAAAAGACAGTGTAGCTACATTGATAGACAATCTAGCTACACTAACGGACAGTCTAGGAACATCAATAGACAATGTAGCTACACTAGTAGACAGTCTAGCTACACTAACAGACCGTCTATGAAAACTAATAGACAGTGTAGCTATATTGATTCATAATCTAGCTACACTAATAGACAGTCTAGGAACACTATCAGACAGTGTAGCTACACTAATAGACAGTCTAACTACTCTAGTAGACAGTCTAGGAACACTATTAGACAGTGTAGCTATATTGATAGACAATCTAGCTACTCTAATAGACAGTCTAGCAACACTAACAGACAGTATAGGAAAACTAATGGACAGTGTAGCTATAATGATAGACAATCTAGCTACACTAATAGACAGTCTAGGAACACTATTAGATAGTGTAGCTACACTAATAGACAGTCTAGCTACACTAGTAGACAGTCTAGAAACACTATAAGACAGTGTAGCTACATGAATAGACAATCTAGCTACACTACTAGACAGTGTAGCTACTCTAATAGACAGTCTAGCTACACTAATAGACAGTCTAGGAACACTATTAGACAGTGTAGCTACACTGATAGACAGTCTAGCTACACTAACAGACAGTATATGAACACTAATAGACAGTGTTTCTACTCTAACAGAAAGTATAAGAAACCTAATAGACAGTGTAGCTACATTGATCGACAATCTAGCTTCACTAACGGACAGTCTAGGAACATCAATAGACAATATAGCTATACTAGTAGACAGTCTAGCTACACTAACAGACCGTCTATGAAAACTAATAGACAGTCTAGTTATATTGATAGACAATCTAGCTACACTAATAGACAGTCTAGGAACACTATAAGACAGTGTAGCTACTCTAATAGACAGTCTTGCTACACTAGTAGACAGTCTAGGAACACTATTAGACAGTGTAGCTACACTAATAGACAATCTAGCTACACTAATAGACAGTCTAGGAACACAATAAGACAGTGTAGCTACACTTATAGACAATCTAGCTACACTAATAGACAGTCTAGGAACACTATAATAAGTGTAGCTACATTAATAGACAGTCTAGCTACACTAACAGACAGTCAATGAACACTCATAGACAGTGTAGCTTCTCTAATAGACCGTCTATGAAAACAAATAGACAGTGTAGCTACATTGATAAACAATCTAGTTACGCTACCAGACAGTCTAGGAACACTATTAGACAGTGTAGCTACACTAATTGACAGTCTAGGAACACTATTAGACAGTGTAGCTACTCTAATAGACAGTCTAGCTACACTAATAGACAGTCTAGGAACACTATTAGACAGTGTATCTACACTAGTAGACATTCTAGCTACACTAATAGACAGTGTAGGAACACTAATATACAATGTAGCTACACTAGTAGACAGTCTAGCTACACTAATGGACAGTATAGGAAAACTAATAGACAGTGAAGCTATATTGATAGACAATCTAGCTACTCTTATAGACAGTCTAGCTACACTAATAGACAGTCTAGGAACACTAATAGACAATGTAGCTACACTAGTAGACAGTCTAGCTACACTAACAGACAGTATAGGAAAACTAATAGACAGTGTAGCTATATTGATAGACAATCTAGCTACACTAATAGACAGTCTATGAACACTAATAAACAGTGTAGCTACACTAATAGACAGTCTAGCTACACGAACAGACAGTATATGAACACCAATACAAAGTGTAGCTACTCTAACAGACAGTATAAGAAAATTAAAAGACAGTGTAGCTACATTGATAGACAAGATAGCAACACTAACGGACAGTCTAGGAACATCAATAGACAATGTAGCTACACTAACAGACAGTCTAGCTACACTAACAGACCGTCTATGAAAACTAATAGACAGTGTAGCTATATTGATACACAATCTAACTACACTAATAGACAGTCTAGGAACACTATAAGACAGTTTAGCTTCTCTAATAGACAGTCTAGCTACACTAATAGACAGACTAGGAACAATATAAGACAGTGTAGCTACACTAATAGACAATCTAGCTACACTAATAGACAGTCTAGGAACACTATAAGACATTGTAGCTACATTAATAGACAGTCTAGCTACACTAACAGACAGTCTATGAACACTAATAGACGGTGTAGCTTCTCTAATAGACCGTCTATGAAAACAAATAGACAGTGTAGCTACATTGATAAACAATCTAGTTACGCTAACAGACAGTCTAGGAACACTATTAGACAGTGTAGCTACACTAATAGACAGTCTAGGAACACTATTAGCCAGTGTAGCTACTTAAATAGACAGTCTAGCTACACTAATAGACAGTCTAGGAACACTATTAGACAGTGTAGCTACACTAATAGACAGTGTAGCTACACTAACAGACAGTCTATGAACTCTAATAGACAGTGTAGCTACACTAATAGACAGTCTAGCTACACTAACAGACAGTCTATGAACTCTAATAGACAGTGTAGCTAACTAAAAGACCGTCGATGAAAACAAATAGACAGTGTAGCTTCTCTAACAGACAGTATAAGAAAACTAATAGAAAGTGTAGCTACAATGATAGACAATCTAGCTACACTAACGGACAGTCTAGGAACATCAATAGACAATGTAGCTACACTAGTAGACAGTCTAGCTACACTAACAGACAGTCTATGAACACTAATAGACAATGTAGCTACACTAGTAGACAGTCTAGCTACACCAACAGACAGTCTAGGAACAGTATTAGACAGTGTAGCTACACTAATAGACAGTCTAGCTACACTAACAGACAGTCTATGAACACTAATAGACAATGTAGCTACACTAGTAGACAGTCTAGCTACACCAACAGACAGTATAGGAAAACTAATAGACAGTGTAGCTATATTGATAGACAATCTAGTTACGCTAACAGACAGTCTAGGAACACTATTAGACAGTGTAGCTACACTAATAGACAGTCTAGCTACACTAATAGACAGTCTAGGAACACTATTAGACAGTGTAGCTACACTAGTAGACAGTCTAGCTACACTAATAGACAGTCTAGGAACACTATTAGACAGTGTAGCTACACGAATAGACAGTGTAGCTACTCTAACAGACAGTATAAGAAAACTAATAGACAGTGTAGCTACATTGATAGACAATCGAGCTACACTAACGGACAGTCTAGGAACATCAATAGACAATGTAACTACACAAGTAGACACTCTAGCTACACTAACATACAGTATAGGAAAAGTAATAGACAGTGTAGCTATATTGATAGACAATCTAGCTACTCTAATAGACAGTCTAGCTACACTAATAGACAGTCTAGGAAAACTAATAGACAGTGTAGCTATATTGATAGACAGTTTAGCTACTTTAATAGACAGTCTAGGAACACTATTAGACAGTGTAGCTACACAAATAGACAGTCTAGATACACGAACAGACAGTATATGAACACTAATAGACAGTGTAGCTACATTTATAGACAATCTAGCTACACTAACGGACAGTGTAGGAACATCAATAGACAATATAGCTACACTAGTAGACAGTCTAGCTACACTAACAGACCGTCTATGAAAACTAATAGACAGTGTAGCTATATTGATACACAATCTAGCTACACTAATAGACAGTCTAGGAACACTATTAGACAGTGTAGCTACACTAATAGACAGTCTAACTACACTAGTAGACAGTCTAGCTACACTAACGGACAGTATAGGAAAACTAATAGACAGTGTAGCTATATTGATAGACAATCTAGCTACACTAATAGACAGTCTATCGACACTAATAGACAGTGTAGCTACACTAATAGACAGTCTAGCTACACGAACAGACAGTATATGAACACTAATACACAGTGTAGCTACTCTAACAGACAGTATAAGAAAATTAAAAGACAGTGTAGCTACATTGATAGACAATCTAGCTACACTAACGGACAGTCTAGGAACATCAATAGACAATGTAGCTACACTAACAGACAATCTAGCTACACTAACGGACAGTGTAGGAACATCAATAGACAATGTAGCTACACTAGTAGACAGTCTAGCTACACTAACAGACCGTCTATGAAAACTAATAGACAGTGTAGCTATATTGATACACAATCTAGCTACACTAATATACAGTCTAGGAACACTATTAGACAGTGTAGCTACACTAATAGACAGTCTAACTACACTAGTAGACAGTCTAGGAACACTATTAGACAGTGTAGCTACACTAATAGACAGTCTAGCTACACTAATAGACAGTCTAAGAACACTATTAGACAGTGTAGCTAGACTAATAGACAATCTAGCTACACTAATAGACAGTCTAGGAACACTATTAGACCGTGTAGCTACACTAATAGACAGTCTAACTACACTAGTAGACAGTCTAGGAACACTATTAGACAGTGTAGCTACACTAATAGACATTCTAGCTACACTAATAGACAGTCTAGGAACACTATTAGACAGTGTAGCTACACTAATAGACAATCTAGCTACACTAATAGACAGTCTAGGAACACTATTAGACAGTGTAGCTACACTAATAGACAGTCCAGCTACACGAACAGACAGTATAAGAAAATTAAAAGACAGTGTAGCTACATTGATAGACAATCTAGCTACACTAACGGACAGTGTAGGAACATCAATAGACAATGTAGCTACACTAGTAGACAGTCTAGCTACACTAACGGACAGTATAGGAAAACTAATAGACAGTGTAGCTATATTGATAGACAATCTAGCTACACTAATAGACAGTCTATCGACACTAATAGACAGTGTAGCTACACTAATAGACAGTCTAGCTACACGAACAGACAGTATATGAACACTAATACACAGTGTAGCTACTCTAACAGACAGTATAAGAAAATTAAAAGACAGTGTAGCTACATTGATAGACAATCTAGCTACACTAACGGACAGTCTAGGAACATCAATAGACAATGTAGCTACACTAACAGACAATCTAGCTACACTAACGGACAGTGTAGGAACATCAATAGACAATGTAGCTACACTAGTAGACAGTCTAGCTACACTGACAGACCGTCTATGAAAACTAATAGACAGTGTAGCTATATTGATACACAATCTAGCTACACTAATAGACAGTCTAGGAACACTATTAGACAGTGTAGCTACACTAATAGACAGTCTAACTACACTAGTAGACAGTCTAGGAACACTAACACTATTAGACAGTGTAGCTACACTAATAGACAGTCTAGCTACACTAACAGACAGTCTAGGAACACTATTAGACAGTGTAGCTACACTAATAGACAATCTAGCTACACTAATAGACAGTCTAGGAACACTATTAGACAGTGTAGCTACACTGACAGACAGTCTAGCTAAACTAACAGACAGTATATGAACACTAATAGACAGTGTAGCTACTCTAACAGACAGTATAAGAAACTAATAGACAGTGTAGCTACATTGATAGACAAACTAGCTTCACTAACGGACAGTCTAGGAACATCAATAGACAATGTAGCTACACTAGTAGACAGTCTAGCTACACTAACAGACCGTCTATAAAAACTAATAGACAGTGTAGCTATATCGATAGACAATCCAGCTACACTAATTGACAGTCTAGGAACACTATTAGACAGTGTAGCTACTCTAATAGACAGTCTAGCTACACTAGTAGACAGTCTAGGAACACTATTAGACAGTGTATCTACACTAATAGACAATCTAGATACACTAATAGACAGTCTAGGAACACTATAAGACAGTGTAGTTACACTAATAGACAGTCTAGCTACACTAACAGACAGTCTATGAACACTAATAGACAGTGTAGCTACACTAATAGACAGTCTAGCTACACTAATAGACAGTCTAGGAACACTATAAGACAGTGTAGCTACACTTATAGACAATCTAGCTACACTAATAGACAGTCTAGGAACACTATAAGACAGTGTAGCTACATTAATAGACAGTCTAGCTACACTAACAGACAGTCTATGAACACTAATAGACAGTGTAGCTTCTCTTATAGACCGTCTATGAAAACAAATAGACAGTGTAGCTACATTGATAAACAATCTAGTTACGCTAACAGACAGTCTAGGAACACTATTAGACAGTGTAGCTACATTAATTGACAGTCTAGGAACACTATTAGACAGTGTAGCTACTCTAATATACAGTCTAGCTACACTAATAGACAGTCTAGGAACACTATTAGACAGTGTAGCTACACTAATAGACAGTCTAACTACACTAGTAGACAGTCTAGGAACACTATTAGACAGTGAAGCTACACTGACGGACAGTCTAACTAAACTAACAGACAGTATATGAACACTAATAGACAGTGTAGCTACTCTAACAGACAGTATAAGAAACTAATAGACAGTGTAGCTACATTGATAGACAATCTAGCTTCACTAACGGACAGTCTAGGAACATCAATAGACAATGTAGCTACACTAGTAGACAGTCTAGCTACACTAACAGACCGTCTATGAAAACTAATAGACAGTGTAGCTATATTGATACACAATCTAGCTACACTAATAGACAGTCTAGGAACTCTATTAGACAGTGTAGCTTCTCTAATAGACAGTCTGGCTACACTAGTAGACAGTCTAGGAACACTATTAGACAGTGTAGCTACACTAATAGACAATCTAGCTACACTAATAGACAGTCTAGGAACATCAATAGACAATGTAGCTACACTAGTAGGCAGTCTAGCTACACTAACATACAGTATAGGAAAACTAATAGACAGTGTAGCTATATTGATAGACAATCTAGCTACTCTAATAGACAGTCTAGCTACACTAAATGACATTCTAGGAACACTATTAGACAGTGTAGCTACTCTAATAGACAGTCTAGCTACACTAGTAGACAGTCTAGGAACACTATTAGACAGTGTATCTACACTAATAGACAATCTAGCTACACTTATAGACAGTCTAGGAACACTATAAGACAGTGTAGCTACACTAATAGACAGTCTAGCTACACTAATAGACAGTCTAGGAACACTATTAGACAGTGTAGCTACACTAATAGACAGTCTAGCTACATTAATAGACAGTCTAGGAACACTAATAGACAGTGTAGCTACACTAGTAGACAGTCAAGCTACACTTATAGACAGTCTAGGAACACTATTAGACAGTGTAGCTACACTAATAGACAGTCTAGCTACACGAACAGACAGTCTATGAACTCTAATAGACAGTGTAGCTAACTAATAGACTGTCGATGAAAACAAATAGACAGTGTAGCTACTCTAACAGACAGTATAAAAAAACTTATGGACAGTGTAGCTACATTGATAGACAATCTAGCTACACTAATAGACAGTCTAGGAACATCAATAGACAATGTAGCTACACTAGTAGACAGTCTAGCTACACTAACATACAGTATAGGAAAACTAATAGACAGTGTAGCTATATTGATAGACAATCTAGCTACTCTAATAGACAGTCTAGCTACACTAATAGACAGTCTAGGAACACTAATAGACAATGTAGCTACACTAGTAGACAGTTTAGCTACATTAACAGACAGTATAGGAAATCTAATAGACAGTGTAGCTATATTGATAGACAATCTAGCTACACTAATAGACAGTCTAGGAACACTATTAGACAGTGTAGCTACACTAATAGACAGTCTAGCTACACTAATAGACAGTCTAGGAACACTATTAGACAGTGTAGCTACACTAATAGACAATCTAGCTACACTAATAGACAGTCTAGGAACACTATTAGACAGTGTAGCTACACTAATAGACAGTCTAGCTACACGAACAGACAGGATAAGAAAATTAAAAGACAGTGTAGCTACATTGATAGACAATCTAGCTACACTAACGGACAGTGTAGGAACATCAATAGACAATGTAGCTACACTAGTAGACAGTCTAGCTACACTAACAGACCGTCTATGAAAACTAATAGACAGTGTAGCTATATTGATACACAATCTAGCTACACTAATAGACAGTCTAGGAACACTATTAGACAGTGTAGCTACACTAATAGACAGTCTAACTACACTAGTAGACAGTCTAGGAACACTATTAGACAGTGAAGTTACACTAATAGACAGTCTAGCTACACTAATAGACAGTCTAGGAACACTATTAGACAGTGTAGCTACACTAATAGACAATCTAGCTACACTAATAGACAGTCTAGGAACACTATTAGACAGTGTAGCTACACTAATAGACAGTCTAGCTACACGAACAGACAGTATAAGAAAATTAAAAGACAGTGTAGCTACATTGATAGACAATCTAGCTACACTAACGGACGGTGTAGGAACATCAATAGACAATGTAGCTACACTAGCAGACAGTCTAGCTACACTAACAGACCGTCTATGAAAACTAATAGACAGTGTAGCTATATTGATACACAATCTAGCTACACTAATATACAGTCTAGGAACACTATTAGACAGTGTAGCTACACTAATAGACAGTCTAACTACACTAGTAGACAGTCTAGGAACACTATAAGACAGTGTAGCTACACTAATAGACAGTCTAGCTACACTAATAGACAGTGTAGGAACACTATTAGACAGTGTAGCTACACTAATAGACAATCTAGCTACACTAATAGACAGTCTAGGAACACTATTAGACAATGTAGCTACACTGACAGACAGTCTAGCTAAACTAACAGACAGTATATGAACACTCATAGACAGTGTAGCTACTCTAACAGACAGTATAAGAAACTAATAGACAGTGTAGCTACATTGATAGACAATCTAGCTTCACTAACGGACAGTCTAGGAACATCAATAGACAATGTAGCTACACTAGTAGACAGTCTAGCTACACTAACAGACCGTCTATAAAAACTAATAGACAGTGTAGCTATATCGATACACAATCCAGCTACACTAATTGACAGTCTAGGAACACTATTAGACAGTGTAGCTACTCTAAAAGACAGTCTAGCTACACTAGTAGACAGTCTAGGAACACTATTAGACAGTGTATCTACACTAATAGACAATCTAGCTACACTAATAGACAGTCTAGGAACACTATAAGACAGTGTAGCTACACTAATAGACAGTCTAGCTACACTAACAGACAGTCTATGAACACTAATAGACAGTGTAGCTACACTAATAGACAGTCTAGCTACACAAATAGACAGTCTAGGAACACTATAAGACAGTGTAGCTACACTAATAGACAATCTAGCTACACTAATAGACAGTCTAGGAACACTATAAGACAGTGTAGCTACATTAATAGATAGTCTAGCTACACTAACAGACAGTCTATGAACACTAATAGACAGTGTAGCTTCTCTTATAGACCGTCTATGAAAACAAATAGACAGTGTAGCTACATTGATAAACAATCTAGTTACGCTAACAGACAGTCTATGAACACTATTAGACAGTGTAGCTACACTAATAGACAGTCTAGGAACACTATTAGACAGTGTAGCTACTCTAATATACAGTCTAGCTACACTAATAGACAGTCTAGGAACACTATTAGACAGTGTAGCTACACTAATAGACAGTCTAACTACACTAGTAGACAGTCTAGGAACACTATTAGACAGTGTAGCTACACTAATAGACAGTCTGGCTACACTAATAGACAGTCTAGGAACACTATTAGACAGTGTAGCTACACTAATAGACAATCTAGCTACACAAATAGACAGTCTAGGAACACTATTAGACAGTGTAGCTACGCTGACGGACAGTCTAGCTAAACTAACAGACAGTATATGAACACTAATAGACAGTGTAGCTACTCTAACAGACAGTATAAGAAACTAATAGACAGTGTAGCTACATTGATAGACAATCTAGCTTCACTAACGGACAGTCTAGGAACATCAATAGACAATGTAGCTACACTAGTAGACAGTCTAGCTACACTAACAGACCGTCTATAAAAACTAATAGACAGTGTAGCTATATCGATAGACAATCCAGCTACACTAATTGACAGTCTAGGAACACTATTAGACAGTGTAGCTACTCTAATAGACAGTCTAGCTACACTAGTAGACATTCTAGGAACACTATTAGACAGTGTATCTACACTAATAGACAATCTAGCTACACTAATAGACAGTCTAAGAACACTATAAGACAGTGTAGCTATCTAATAGTCAGTCTAGCTACACTAATAGACAGTCTAGGAACACTATTAGACAGTGTAGCTACACTAATAGACAGTCTAGCTACACTAATAGACAGTCTAGGAACACTAATAGACAGTGTAGCTACACTAGTAGACAGTCAAGCTACACTAATAGACAGTCTAGGAACACTATTAGACAGTGTAGCTACACTAATAGACAGTCTAGCTACACGAACAGACAGTCTATGAACTCAAATAGACAGTGTAGCTAACTAATAGACCGTCGATGAAAACAAATAGACAGTGTAGCTACTCTAACAGACAGTATAAGAAAACTTATGGACAGTGTAGCTACATTGATAGACAATCTAGCTACACTAATGGACAGTCTAGGAACATCAATAGACAATGTAGCTACACTAGTAGACAGTCTAGCTACACTAACAGACCGTCTATGAAAACTAACAGACAGTGTAGCTATATTGATACATAATCTAGCTACACTAATAGACAGTCTAGGAACACTATTAGACAGTGTAGCTACACTAATAGACAGTCTAACTACTCTAGTAGACAGTCTAGGAACACTATTAGACAGTGTAGCTATATTGATAGACAATCTAGCTACTCTAATAGACAGTCTAGCAACACTAATAGACAGTCTAGGAACACTAATAGACAGTCTAGCTACACTAGTAGACAGTATAGAAACACTATAAGACAGTGTAGCTACACTAATAGACAATCTAGCTACACTAATAGACAGTGTAGCTACTCTAATAGACAGTCTAGCTACACTAATAGACAGTCTAGGACAATCTAGCTACACTAATAGACAGTCTAGGAACACTATTAGACAGTGTAGCTACACTGATAGACAGTCTAGCTACACTAACAGACAGTATATGAACACTAATAGACAGTGTATCTACTCTAACAGAAAGTATAAGAAACCTAATAGACAGTGTAGCTACATTGATCGACAATCTAGCTTCACTATCGGACAGTCTAGGAACATCAATAGACCATGTAGCTATACTAGTAGACAGTCTAGCTACACTAACAGACCGTCTATGAAAACTAATAGACAGTCTAACTATATTGATAGACAATCTAGCTACACTAATAGACAGTCTAGGAACACTATTAGACAGTGTAGCTACTCTAATAGACAGTCTTGCTACACTAGTAGACAGTCTAGGAACACTATTAGACAGTGTAGCTTCACTAATAGACAATCTAACTACACTAATAGACAGTCTAGGAACACTATAAGACAGTGTAGCTACACTAATAGACAATCTAGCTACACTAATAGACAGTCTAGGAACACTATAAGACAGTGTAGCTACATTAATAGACTGTCTAGCTACACTAACAGACAGTCTATGAACACTAATAGACAGTGTAGCTTCTCTAATAGACCGTCAATGACAACAAATAGACAGTGTAGCTACATTGATAAACAATCTAGTTACGCTACCAGACAGTCTAGGAACACTATTAGACAGTGTAGCTACACTAATAGACAGTCTAGGAACACTATTAGACAGTGTAGCTACTCTAATAGACAGTCTAGCTACACTAATAGACAGTCTAGGAACACTATTAGACAGTGTAGCTACACTAGTAGACTTTCTAGCTACACTAATAGACAGTCTAGGAACACTAATATACAATGTAGCTACACTAGTAGACAGTCTAGCTACACTAACAGACAGTATAGGAAAACTAATAGACAGTGTAGCTATATTGATAGACAATCTAGCTACTCTAATAGACAGTCTAGCTACACAAATAGACAGTCTAGGAACACTATTAGACAATGTAGCTACACTAGTAGACAGTCTAGCTACACTAACAGACAGTATAGGAAAACTAATAGACAGTGTAGCTATATTGATAGACAATCTAGCTACACTAATAGACAGTCTATGAACACTAATAGACAGTGTAGCTACACTAATAGACAGTCTAGCTACACGAACAAACAGTATATGAACACTTATAAACAGTGTAGCTACTCTAACTTACAGTATAAGAAAATTAAAAGACAGTGTAGCTATATTGATAGACAATCTAGCTACACTAACGGACAGTCTAGGAACATCAATAGACAATGTAGCTACACTAACAGACAGTCTAGCTACACTAACAGACCGTCTATGAAAACTGATAGACAGTGTAGCTATATTGATACACAATCTAGCTACACTAATAGACAGTCTAGGAACACTATTAGACAGTGTAGCTACTCTAATAGACAGTTTAGCTACATTAGTAGACAGTCTAGGAACACTATAAGACAGTGGAGCTACACTAATAGACAATCTAGCTACACTAATAGACAGTCTAGGAACACTATAAGACAGTGTAGCTACATTAATAGACAGTCTAGCTACACTAACAGACAGTCTATGAACACTAATAGACAGTTTAGCTTCTCTTATAGACCGTCTATGAAAACAAATAGACAGTGTAGCTACATTGATAAACAATCTAGCTACGCTAACAGACGGTCTAGGAACAATATTAGACAGTGTAGCTACACTAGTAGACAGTCTAGCTACACTAATAGACAGTCTAGCTACACTAATAGACAGTCTAGGAACACTATTAGACAATGTAGCTACACTAGTAGACAGTCTAGCTACACTAATAGACAGTCTAGGAACACTATTAGACAGTGTAGCTACACTAATAAACAGTCTAGGAACACTATTAGACAGTGTAGCTACTCTAATAGACAGTCTAGCTACACTAATAGACAGTCTAGGATAATGTAGCTACACCAATAGACAGTCTAGGAACACTATTACACAGTGCAGCTACACTGATAAACGTCTAGCTACACTAACAGACTGTATACGAACACTAATAGACAGTGTATCTACTCTAACAGAAAGTATAAGAAAACTAATAGACAGTGTAGCTACATTGATCGACAATCTAGCTTCACTAACGGACAGTCTAGGAACATCAATAGACAATGTAGCTATACTAGTAGACAGTCTAGCTACACTAACAGACCGTCTATGAAAGCTAATAGACAGTGTAGCTATATTGATAGACAATTTAGCTACACTAATAGACAGTCTAGGAACACTATAAGACAGTGTAGCTACTCTAATAGACAGTCTTGCTACACTAGTAGACAGTCTAGGAACACTATTAGACAGTGTAATTACACTAATAGACAATCTAGCTACACTAATAGACAGTCTAGGAACACTATAAGACAGTGTAGCTACACTAATAGACAGTCTAGCTACACTAGCTGACAGTCTATGAACACTAATAGGCAGTGTAGCTAAACTAATAGACAGTCTAGCTACACTAATAGACAGTCTAGGAACACTATAAGACAGTGTAGCTACACTAATAGACAATCTAGCTACACTAACAGACAGTCTAGGAACACTATAAGACAGTGTAGCTACATTAATAGACAGTCTAGCTACACTAACAGACAGTCTATGAACACTAATAGACAGTGTAGCTTCTGTAATAGACCGTCTATGAAAACAAATAGACACTGAAGCTACATTGATAAACAATCTAGTTACGCTAACAGACAGTCTAGGAACACTATTAGACAGTGTAGCTACACTAATAGACAGTCTAGGAACACTATTAGACAGTGTAGCTACTCTAATAGACAGTCTAGCTACACTCATAGACAGTCTATGAACGCTATTAGACAGTGTAGCTATCTAATAGACAGTCTAGCTACACTAATAGACAGTCTAGG
This sequence comes from Loripinus fragilis, assembly GCA_964019695.1. Taxonomy (NCBI): domain Eukaryota; kingdom Metazoa; phylum Mollusca; class Bivalvia; order Lucinida; family Lucinidae; genus Loripinus; species Loripinus fragilis. Next base: position 100,794 of record CAXHUL010000339.1, on the reverse strand, counting down.
AACACTATTAGACAGTGTAGCTACACTAATAGACAGTCTAGCTACACTAATAGACAGTCTAGGAACACAAATAGACAGCGTAGCCACACTAGTAGACAGTCTAGCTACACTAATAGACAGTCTAGGAACCCTATTAGACAGTGTAGCTACACTAATTGACAGTCTAGCTACACGAACAGACAGTCTATGAACTCTAATAGACAGTGTAGCTAACTAATAGACCGTCGATGAAAATAAAAAATAGACAGTGTAGCTACTCTAACAGACAGTATAAGAAAACTTATGGACAGTGTAGTTACATTGATAGACAATCTAGCTACACTAATGGACAGTCTAGGAACATCAATAGACAATGTATCTACACTAGTAGACAGTCTAGATACACTAACATACAGTATAGGAAAACTAATAGACAGTGTAGCTATATTGATAGACAATCTAGCTACTCAAAAAGACAGTCTAGCTACACTAATAGACAGTCTAGGAACACTAATAGACAATGTAGCTACACTAGTAGACAGTCTAGCTACATTAACAGACAGTATAGGAAAACTAATAGACAGTGTAGCTATATTGATAGACAATCTAGCTACACTAATAGACAGTCTAGGAACACTATTAGACAGTGTAGCTACACTAATAGACAGTCTAGCTACACGAACAGACAGTATATGAACACTAATAGACAGTGTAGCTACTCTAACAGACCGTATAAGAAAATTAAAAGACAGAGTAGCTACATTGATAGACAATCTAGCTTCACTAACAGACAGTCTAGGAACATCAATAGACAATGTAGCTACACTAGTAGACAGTCTAGCTACACTAACAGACCGTCTATGAAAACTAATAGACAGTGTAGCTATATTGATACACAATCTAGCTACACTAATAGACAGTCTAGGAACACTATTAGACAGTGTAGCTACTCTAATAGACAGTCTGGCTACACTAGTAGACAGTCTAGACACACTATTAGACAGTGTAGCTACACTAATAGACAGTCTAGCTACACTAATAGACAGTCTAGGAACACTATAAGACAGTGTTGCTACACTAATAGACAGTCTAGCTACACTAACAGACAGTCTATGAACACTAATAGACAGTGTAGCTACACTAATAGACAGTCTAGCTACACTAATAGACAGTCTAGGAACACTATAAGACAGTGTAGCTACATTAATAGACAATCTAGCTAAACTAATAGACAGTCTAGGAACACAATAAGACAGTGTAGCTACATTAATAGACAGTCTAGCTACACTAACAGACAGTCTATGAACACTAATAGACAGTGTAGCCTTTCTAATAGACCGTCTATGAAAACAAATAGACAGTGTAGCTACATTGATAAACAATCTAGTTACGCTAATAGACAGTCTAGGAACACTATTAGACAGTGTAGCTACACTAATAGACAGTGTAGCTACACTAATAGACAGTCTAGGAACACTATAAGACTGTGTAGCTACACTAGTAGACAGTCTAGCTACACAAACAGACAGTCCAGGAACACTATTAGACAGTGTAGCTACACTAATAGACAGTCTAGTTACACTAACAGACAGTCTATGAACTCTAATAGACAGTGTAGCTAACTAATAGACCGTCGATGAAAACAAATAGACAGTGTAGCTACTCTAACAGACAGTATAAGAAACTAATAGACAGTGTAGCTACATTGATAGACAATCTAGCTTCACTAACGGACAGTCTAGGAACATCAATAGACAATGTAGCTACACTAGTAGACAGTCTAGCTACACTAACAGACCGTCTATAAAAACTAATAGACAGTGTAGCTATATCGATAGACAATCCAGCTACACTAATTGACAGTCTAGGAACACTATTAGACAGTGTAGCTACTCTAATAGACAGTCTAGCTACACTAGTAGACAGTCTAGGAACACTATTAGACAGTGTATCTACACTAATAGACAATCTAGCTACACTAATAGACAGTCTAGGAACACTATAAGACAGTGTAGCTATCTAATAGACAGTCTAGCTACACTAATACACAGTCTAGGAACACTATTAGACAGTGTAGCTACACTAATAGACAGTCTAGCTACATTAATAGACAGTCTAGGAACACTAATAGACAGTGTAGCTACACTAGTAGACAGTCAAGCTACACTTATAGACAGTCTAGGAACACTATTAGACAGTGTAGCTACACTAATAGACAGTCTAGCTACACGAACAGACAGTCTATGAACTCTAATAGACAGTGTAGCTAACTAATAGACTGTCGATGAAAACAAATAGACAGTGTAGCTACTCTAACAGACAGTATAAGAAAACTTATGGACAGTGTAGCTACATTGATAGACAATCTAGCTACACTAATGGACAGTCTAGGAACATCAATAGACAATGTAGCTACACTAGTAGACAGTCTAGCTACACTAACATACAGTATAGGAAAACTAATAGACAGTGTAGCTATATTGATAGACAATCTAGCTACTCTAATAGACAGTCTAACTACACTAATAGACAGTCTAGGAACACTATTAGAAAATGTAGCTACACTAGTTGACAGTCTAGCTACATTAACAGACAGTATAGGAAATCTAATAGACAGTGTAGCTATATTGATAGACAATCTAGCTACACTAATAGACAGTCTAGGAATACTATTAGACAGTGTAGCTACACTAATAGACAGTCTAACTACACTAGTAGACAGTCTAGGAACACTATTAGACAGTGTAGCTACACTAATAGACAGTCTAGCTACACTAATAGACAGTCTAGGAACACTATTAGACAGTGTAGCTACACTAAAAGACAATCTAGCTACACTAATAGACAGTCTAGGAACACTATTAGACAGTGTAGCTACACTAATAGACAGTCTAGCTACACGAACAGCTGTATAAGAAAATTAAAAGACAGTGTAGCTACATTGATAGACAATCTAGCTACACTAACGGACAGTGTAGGAACATCAATAGACAATGTAGCTACACTAGTAGACAGTCTAGCTACACTAACAGACCGTCTATGAAAACTAATAGACAGTGTAGCTATATTGATACACAATCTAGCTACACTAATATACAGTCTAGGAACACTATTAGACAGTGTAGCTACACTAATAGACAGTCTAACTACACTAGTAGACAGTCTAGGAACACTATTAGACAGTGTAGCTACACTAATAGACAGTCTAGCTACACTAATAGACAGTCTAGGAACACTATTAGACAGTGTAGCTACACTAATAGACAATCTAGCTACACTAATAGACAGTCTAGGAACACTATTAGACAGTCTAGCTACACGAACAGACAGTATAAGAAAATTAAAAGACAGTGTAGCTACATTGATAGACAATCTAGCTACACTAACGGACAGTGTAGGAACATCAATAGACAATGTAGCTACACTAGTAGACAGTCTAGCTACACTAACAGACCGTCTATGAAAACTAATAGACAGTGTAGCTATATTGATACACAATCTAGCTACACTAATATACAGTCTAGGAACACTATTAGACAGTGTAGCTACACTAATAGACAGTCTAACTACACTAGTAGACAGTCTAGGAACACTATTAGACAGTGTAGCTACACTAATAGACAGTCTAGCTACACTAATAGACAGTCTAGGAACACTATTAGACAGTGTAGCTACACTAATAGACAATCTAGCTACACTAATAGACAGTCTAGGAACACTATTAGACAGTGTAGCTACACTGACAGACAGTCTAGCTAAACTAACAGACAGTATATGAACACTCATAGACAGTGTAGCTACTCTAACAGACAGTATAAGAAACTAATAGACAGTGTAGCTACATTGATAGACAATCTAGCTTCACTAACGGACAGTCTAGGAACATCAATAGACAATGTAGCTACACTAGTATACAGTCTAGCTACACTAACAGACCGTCTATAAAAACTAATAGACAGTGTAGCTATATCGATAGACAATCCAGCTACACTAATTGACAGTCTAGGAACACTATTAGACAGTGTAGCTACTCTAATAGACAGTCTAGCTACACTAGTAGACAGTCTAGGAACACTATTAGACAGTGTATCTACACTAATAGACAATCTAGCTACACTAAAAGACAGTCTAGGAACACTATAAGACAGTGTAGCTACACTAATAGACAGTCTAGCTACACTAACAGACAGTCTATGAACACTAATAGACATTGTAGCTACTCTAATAGACAGTATAAGAAAATTAAAAGACAGTGTAGCTACATTGATAGACAATCTAGCTACACTAACGGACAGTCTAGGAACATCAATAGACAATGTAGCTACACTAGTAGACAGTCTAGCTACACTAACAGACCGTCTATGAAAACTAATAGACAGTGTAGCTATATTGATACATAATCTAGCTACACTAATAGACAGTCTAGGAACACTATTAGACAGTGTAGCTACACTAATAGACAGTCTAACTACTCTAGTAGACAGTCTAGGAACACTATTTGACAGTGTAGCTATATTGATAGACAATCTAGCTACTCTAATAGACAGTCTAGCAACACTAATAGACAGTCTAGGAACACTAATAGACAATGTAGCTACACTAGTAGACAATCTAGCTACACTAGTAGACAGTCTAGAAACACTATAAGACAGTGTAGCTACACTAATAGACAAGCTAGCTACACTAAAAGACAGTGTAGCTACTCTAATAGACAGTCTAGCTACACTAATAGACAGTCTAGGACAATCTGGCTACACTAATAGACAGTCTAGGAACACTATTAGACAGTGTAGCTACACTGATAGACAGTCTAGCTACACTAACAGACAGTATATGAACACTAATAGACAGTGTATCTACTCTAACAGAAAGTATAAGAAACCTAATAGACAGTGTAGCTACATTGATCGACAATCTAGCTTCACTAACGGACAGTCTAGGAACATCAATAGACCATGTAGCTATACTAGTAGACAGTCTAGCTACACTAACAGACCGTCTATGAAAACTAATAGACAGTCTAGCTATATTGATAGACAATCTAGCTACACTAATAGACAGTCTAGGAACACTATAAGACAGTGTAGCTACTCTAATAGACAGTCTTGCTACACTAGTAGACAGTCTAGGAACACTATTAGACAGTGTAGCTACACTAATAGACAATCTAGCTACACTAATAGACAGTCTAGGACAACTATAAGACAGTGTAGCTACACTAATAGACAATCTAGCTACACTAATAGACAGACTAGGAACACTATAAGACAGTGTAGCTACATTAATAGACAGTCTAGCTACACTAACAGACAGTCTATGAACACTAATAGACAGTGTAGCTTCTCTAATAGACCGTTTATGACAACAAATAGACAGTGTAGCTACATTGATAAACAATCTTGTTACGCTACCAGACAGTCTAGGAACACTATTAGACAGTGTAGCTACACTAATAGACAGTCTAGGAACACTATTAGACAGTGTAGCTACACTAATAGACAGTCTAACTACACTAGTAGACAGTCTAGGAACACTTTTAGACAGTGTAGCTACACTAATAGACAGCCTAACTACACTAATAGACAGTCTAGGAACACTATTAGACAGTGTAGCTACACTAATAGACAATCTAGCTACACTAATAGACAGTCTAGGAACACTATTAGACAGTGTAGCTACACTAATAGACAGTCTAGCTACACGAACAGACAGTATAAGAAAATTAAAAGACAGTGTAGCTACATTGATAGACAATCTAGCTACACTAACGGACAGTGTTAGTACATCAATAGACAATGTAGCTACACTAGTAGACAGTCTAGCTACACTAACAGACCGTCTATGAAAACTAAAAGACAGTGTAGCTATATTGATACACAATCTAGCTACACTAATAGACAGTCTAGGAACACTATTAGACAGTGTAGCTACACTAATAGACAGTCTAACTACACTAGTAGACAGTCTAGGAACACTATTAGACAGTGTAGCTACACTAATAGACAGTCTAGCTACACTAATATACAGTCTAGGAACACTATTAGACAGTGTAGCTACACTGACGGACAGTCTAGCTAATCTAACAGACAGTATATGAACACTAATAGACAGTGTAGCTACTCTAACAGACAGTATAAGAAACTAATAGACAGTGTAGCTACATTGATAGACAATCTAGCTTCACTAACGGACAGTCTAGGAACATCAATAGACAATGTAGCTACACTAGTAGACAGTCTAGCTACACTAACACACCGTCTATAAAAACTAATAGACAGTGTAGCTATATCGATACACATTCTAGCTACACTAATTGACAGTCTAGGAACACTATTAGACAGTGTAGCTACTCTAATAGACAGTCTAGCTACACTAGTAGACAGTCTAGGAACACTATTAGACAGTTTATCTACACTAATAGACAATCTAGCTACACTAATGACAGTCTAGGAACACTATAAGACAGTGTAGCTATCTAATAGACAGTCTAGCTACACTAATAGACAGTCTAGGAACACTATTAGACAGTGTAGCTACACTAATAGACAGTCTAGCTACACTAATAGACAGTATAGGAACACTAATAGACAGTGTAGCTACACTAGTAGACAGTCAAGCTACACTAATAGACAGTCTAGGAACACTATTAGACAGTGTAGCTACACTAATAGACAGTCTAGCTACACGAACAGACAGTCTATGAACTCTAATAGACAGTGTAGCTAACTAATAGACTGTCGATGAAAACAAATAGACAGTGTAGCTACTCTAACAGACAGTATAAGAAAACTTATGGACAGTGTAGCTACATTGATAGACAATCTAGCTACACTAATGGACAGTCTAGGAACATCAATAGACAATGTAGCTACACTAGTAGACATTCTAGCTACACTAACATACAGTATAGGAAAACTAATAGACAGTGTAGCTATATTGATAGACAATCTAGCTACTCTAATAGACAGTCTAGCTACACTAATAGACAGTCTAGGAACACTAATAGACAATGTAGCTACACTAGTAGACAGTCTAGCTACATTAACAGACAGTATAGGAAATCTAATAGACAGTGTAGCTATATTGATAGACAATCTAGCTACACTAATAGACAGTCTAAGAACACTATTAGACAGTGTAGCTACACTAATAGACAGTCTAGCTACACGAACAGACAGTATATGAACACTAATAGACAGTGTAGCTACTCTAACAGACCGTATAAGAAAATTAAAAGACAGTGTAGCTACATTGATAGACAATCTAGCTTCACTAACAGACAGTCTAGGAACATCAATAGACAATGTAGCTACACTAGTAGACAGTCTAGCTACACTAACAGACCGTCTATGAAAACTAAAAGACAGTGTAGCTATAATGATACACAATCTAGCTACACTAATAGACAGTCTAGGAACACTATTAGACAGTGTAGCTACTCTAATAGACTGTCTGGCTACACTAGTAGAGAGTCTAGACACACTATTTAGACAGTGTAGCTACACTAATAGACAGTCTAGCTACACTAATAGACAGTCTAGGAACACTATAAGACAGTGTAACTACACTAATAGACAGTCTAGCTACACTAACAGACAGTCTATGAAGACTAATAGACAGTGTAGCTACACTAATAGACAGTCTAGCTACACTAATAGACAGTCTACGAACACTATAAGACAGTGTAGCTACACTAATAGACAACCTAGCTACACTAATAGACAGTCTAGGAACACAATAAGACAGTGTAGCTACATTAATAGACAGTCTAGCTACACTAACAGACAGTCTATGAACACTAATAGACAGTGTAGCCTTTCTAATAGACCGTCTATGAAAACAAATAGACAGTGTAGCTACATTGATAAACAATCTAGTTACGCTTACAGACAGTCTAGGAACACTATTAGACAGTGTAGCTACACTAATAGACCATCTAGGAATACTATTAGACAGTGTAGCTACTCTAATAGAGAGTCTAGCTACACTAATAGACAGTCTAGGAAAACTATTAGACAGTGTAGCTACACTAATAGACAGTGTAGCTACACTAATAGACAGTCTAGGAACACTATAAGACTGTGTAGCTACACTAGTAGACAGTCTAACTACACTAACAGACAGTCTAGGAACACTATTAGACGGTGTAGCTACACTAATAGACAGTCTAGTTACACTAATAGACAGTCTATGAACTCTAATAGACAGTGTAGCTAACTAATAGACCGTCGATGAAAACAAATAGACAGTGTAGCTACTCTAAAAGACAGTATAAGAAAACTAATAGACAGTGTAGCTACATTGATAGACAATCTAGCTACACTAACGGACAGTCCAGGAACATCAATAGACAATGTAGCTACACCAGTAGACAGTCTAGCTACACTAACATACAGTATAGGAAAACTGATAGACAGTGTAGCTATATTGATAGACAAATATAGCTACTCTAATAGACAGTCTAGCTACACTAATAGACAGTCTAGAAACACTAATAGACAATGTAGCTACACTTGTAGACAGTCTAGCTACACTAACAGACAGTATAGGAAAACTAATAGACAGTGTAGCTATATTGATTGACAATCTAGCTACACTAATAGACAGTCTAGGAACACTATTAGACAGTGTAGCTACACTAATAGACAGTCTAGCTACACGAACAGACAGTATATGAACACTAATAGACAGTGTAGCTACTCTAATAGACAGTATAAGAAAATTAAAAGACAGTGTAGCTACATTGATAGACAATCTAGCTACACTAACGGACAGTCTAGGAACATCAATAGACAATGTAGCTACACTAGTAGACAGTCTAGCTACACTAACAGACCGTCTATGAAAACTAATAGACAGTGTAGCTATATTGATTCATAATCTAGCTACACTAATAGACAGTCTAGGAACACTATTAGACAGTGTAGCTACACTAATAGACAGTCTAACTACTCTAGTAGACAGTCTAGGAACACTATTAGACAGTGTAGCTATATTGATAGACAATCTAGCTACTCTAATAGACAGTCTAGCAGCACTAATAGACAGTCTAGGAACACTAATAGACAATGTAGCTACACTAGTAGACAATCTAGCTACACTAACAGACAGTATAGGAAAACTAATGGACAGTGTAGCTATATTGATAGACAATCTAGCTACACTAATAGACAGTCTAGGAACACTATTAGACAGTGTAGCTACACTAATAGACAGTCTAGAAACACTATAAGACAGTGTAGCTACATGAATAGACAATCTAGCTACACTACTAGACAGTGTAGCTACTCTAATAGACAGTCTAGCTACACTAATAGACAGTCTAGGAACACTATTAGACAGTGTAGCTACACTGATAGACAGTCTAGCTACACTAACAGACAGTATATGAACACTAATAGACAGTGTATCTACTCTAACAGAAAGTATAAGAAACCTAATAGACAGTGTAGCTACATTGATCGACAATATGGCTTCACTAACGGACAGTCTAGGAACATCAATAGACAATGTAGCTATACTAGTAGACAGTCTAGCTACACTAACAGACCGTCTATGAAAACTAATAGACAGTCTAGCTACATGAACAGACAGTATAGGAAATCTAATAGACAGTGTAGCTATATTGATAGACAATCTAGCTACACTAATAGACAGTCTAGGAACACTATAAGACAGTGTAGCTACACTGATAGACAGTCTAGCTACACTAACAGACAGTATATGAACACTAATAGACAGTGTATCTACTCTAACAGAAAGTATAAGAAACCTAATAGACAGTGTAGCTACATTGATCGACAATCTAGCTTCACTAACGGACAGTCTAGGAACATCAATAGACAATGTAGCTATACTAGTAGACAATCTAGCTACACGAATAGACAGTCTAGGAACACTATAAGACAGTGTAGCTACTCTAATAGACAGTCTTGCTACACTAGTAGACAGTCTAGGAACACTATTAGACAGTGTAGCTACACTAATAGACAATCTAGCTACACTAATAGACAGTCTAGGAACACTATAAGACGGTGTAGCTACACTAATAGACAATCTAGCTACACTAATAGACAGTCTTGGAACACTATAATACAGTGTAGCTACATTAATAGACAGTCTAGCTACACTAACAGAAAGTCTATGAACACTAAAAGACAGTGTAGCTACACTAGTAGACAGTCTAGGAACACTATTAGACAGTGTAGCTACACTAATAGACAATCTAGCTACACTAATAGACAGTCTAGGAACACTATAAGACGGTGTAGCTACACTAATAGACAATCTAGCTACACTAATAGACAGTCTTGGAACACTATAATACAGTGTAGCTACATTAATAGACAGTGTAGCTACACTAACAGAAAGTCTATGAACACTAAAAGACAATGTAGCTATACTAGTAGACAATCTAGCTACACGAATAGACAGTCTAGGAACACTATTAGACAGTGTAGCTACACTAATTGACAGTCTAGGAACACTATTAGACAGTGTAGCTACTCTAATAGACAGTCTAGCTACACTAATAGACAGTCTAGGAACACTATTAGACAGTGTATCTACACTAGTAGACATTCTAGCTACACTAATAGACAGTCTAGGAACACTAATATACAATGTAGCTACACTAGTAGACAGTCTAGCTACACTAACAGACAGTATAGGAAAACTAATAGACAGTGTAGCTATATTGATAGACAATCTAGCTACTCTTATAGACAGTCTAGCTACACTAATAGACAGTCTAGGAACACTAATAGACAATGTAGCTACACTAGTAGACAGTCTAGCTACACTAACAGACAGTATAGGAAAACTAATAGACAGTGTAGCTATATTGATAGACAATCTAGCTACACTAATAGACAGTCTATGAAAACTAATAAACAGTGTAGCTACACTAATAGACAGTCTAGCTACACGAACAGACAGTATATGAACACCAATACAAAGTGTAGCTACTCTAACAGACAGTATAAGAAAATTAAAAGACAGTGTAGCTATATTGATAGACAAGATAGCTACACTAACGGACAGTCTAGGAACATCAATAGACAATGTAGCTACACTAACAGACAGTCTAGCTACACTAACAGACCGTCTATGAAAACTAATAGACAGTGTAGCTATATTGATACACAATCTAGCTACACTAATAGACAGTCTAGGAACACTATAAGACAGTTTAGCTTCTCTAATAGACAGTCTAGCTACACTAATAGACAGACTAGGAACAATATAAGACAGTGTAGCTACACTAATAGACAATCTAGCTACACTAATAGACAGTCTAGGAACACTATAAGACATTGTAGCTACATTAATAGACAGTCTAGCTACACTAACAGACAGTCTATGAACACTAATAGACGGTGTAGCTTCTCTAATAGACCGTCTATGAAAACAAATAGACAGTGTAGCTACATTGATAAACAATCTAGTTACGCTAACAGACAGTCTAGGAACACTATTAGACAGTGTAGCTACACTAATAGACAGTCTAGGAACACTATTAGCCAGTGTAGCTACTTTAATAGACAGTCTAGCTACACTAATAGACAGTCTAGGAACACTATTAGACAGTGTAGCTACACTAATAGACAGTGTAGCTACACTAAAAGACAGTCTAGGAACACTATAAGACAGTGTAGCTACACTAGTAGACAGTCTAGCTACACTAACAGACAGTCTAGGAACACTATTAGACAGTGTAGCTACACTAATAGACAGTCTAGCTACACTAACAGACAGTCTATGAACTCTAATAGACAGTGTAGCTAACTAAAAGACCGTCGATGAAAACAAATAGACAGTGTAGCTTCTCTAACAGACAGTATAAGAAAACTAATAGAAAGTGTATCTACAATGATAGACAATCTAGCTACACTAACGGACAGTCTAGGAACATCAATAGACAATGTAGCTACACTAGTAGACAGTCTAGCTACACTAACAGACAGTCTATGAACACTAATAGACAATGTAGCTACACTAGTAGACAGTCTAGCTACACCAACAGACAGTCTAGGAACACTATTAGACAGTGTAGCTACACTAATAGACAGTCTAGCTACACTAACAGACAGTCTATGAACACTATTAGACAGTGTAGCTACACTAATAGACAGTCTGGTAACACTAATAGACAGTCTAGGAACACTATTAGACAGTGTAGCTACACTAATAGACAATCTAGCTACACAAATAGACAGTCTAGGAACACTATTAGACAGTGTAGCTACACTGACGGACAGTCTAGCTAAACTCACAGACAGTATATGAACACTAATAGACAGTGTAGCTACTCTAACAGACAGTATAAGAAACTAATAGACAGTGTAGCTACATTGATAGACAATCTAGCTTCACTAACAGACAGTCTAGGAACATCAATAGACAATGTAGCTACACTAGTAGACAGTCTAGCTACACTAACAGACCGTCTATAAAAACTAATAGACAGTGTAGCTATATCGATAGACAATCCAGCTACACTAAATGACAGTCTAGGAACACTATTAGACAGTGTAGCTACTCTAATAGACAGTCTAGCTACACTAGTAGACAGTCTAGGAACACTATTAGACAGTGTATCTACACTAATAGACAATCTAGCTACACTAATAGACAGTCTAGGAACACTATAAGACAGTGTAGTTACACTAATAGACAGTCTAGCTACACTAACAGACAGTCTATGAACACTAATAGACAGTGTAGCTACACTAATAGACAGTCTAGCTACACTAATAGACAGTCTAGGAACACTATAAGACAGTGTAGCTACACTTATAGACAATCTAGCTACACTAATAGACAGTCTAGGAACACTATAAGACAGTGTAGCTACATTAATAGACAGTCTAGCTACACTAACAGACAGTCTATGAACACTAATAGACAGTGTAGCTTCTCTTATAGACCGTAAAACAAATAGACAGTGTAGCTACATTGATAAACAATCTAGTTACGCTAACAGACAGTCTAGGAACACTATTAGACAGTGTAGCTACATTAATAGACAGTCTAGGAACACTATTAGACAGTATAGCTACTCTAATATACAGTCTAGCTACACTAAAAGACAGTCTAGGAACACGATTAGAAAGTGTAGCTACACTAATAGACAGTCTAACTACACGAGTAGACAGTCTAGGAACACTATTAGACAGTGTAGCTACACTAATAGACAGTCTGGTAACACTAATAGACAGTCTAGGAACACTATTAGACAGTGTAGCTACACTAATAGACAATCTAGCTACACAAATAGACAGTCTAGGAACACTATTAGACAGTGTAGCTACACTGACGGACAGTCTAGCTAAACTCACAGACAGTATATGAACACTAATAGACAGTGTAGCTACTCTAACAGACAGTATAAGAAACTAATAGACAGTGTAGCTACATTGATAGACAATCTAGCTTCACTAACAGACAGTCTAGGAACATCAATAGACAATGTAGCTACTATAGTAGACAGTCTAGCTACACTAACAGACCGTCTATAAAAACTAATAGACAGTGTAGCTATATCGATAGACAATCCAGCTACACTAAATGACAGTCTAGGAACACTATTAGACAGTGTAGCTACACTAATAGACAGTCTAGCTACATTAATAGACAGTCTAGGAACACTAATAGACAGTGTAGCTACACTAGTAGACAGTCAAGCTACACTTATAGACAGTCTAGGAACACTATAAGACAGTGTAGCTACACTAATAGACAGTCTAGCTACACGAACAGACAGTCTATGAACTCTAATAGACAGTGTAGCTAACTAACAGACAGTATAAGAAAACTTATGGACAGTGTAGCTACATTGATAGACAATCTAGCTACACTAATAGATAGTCTAGGAACATCAATAGACAATGTAGCTACACTAGTAGACAGTCTAGCTACACTAACATACAGTATAGCAAAACTAATAGACAGTGTAGCTATATTGATAGACAATCTAGCTACTCTAATAGACAGTCTAGCTACACTAATAGACAGTCTAGGAACACTAATAGACAATGTAGCTACACTAGTAGACAGTCTAGCTACATTAACAGACAGTATAGGAAATCTAATAGACAGTGTAGCTATATTGATAGACAATCTAGCTACACTAATAGACAGTCTAGGAACACTATTAGACAGTGTAGCTACACTAATAGACAGTCTAACTACACTAGAAGACAGTCTGGGAACACTATTAGACAGTGTAGCTACACTAATAGACAGTCTAGCTACACTAATAGACAGTCTAGGAACACTATTAGACAGTGTAGCTACACTAATAGACAATCTAGCTACACTAATAGACAGTCTAGGAACACTATTAGACAGTGTAGCTACACTAATAGACAGTCTAGCTACACGAACAGACAGTATAAGAAAATTAAAAGACAGTGTAGCTACATTGATAGACAATCTAGCTACACTAACGGACAGTGTAGGAACATCAATAGACAATGTAGCTACACTAGTAGACAGTCTAGCTACACTAACAGACCGTCTATGAAAACTAATAGACAGTGTAGCTATATTGATACACAATCTAGCTACACTAATAGACAGTCTAGGAACACTATTAGACAGTGTAGCTACACTAATAGACAGTCTAGCTACACTAATAGACAGTCTAGGAACACTATTAGACAGTGTAGCTACACTAATAGACAGTCTAGCTACACTAATAGACAGTCTAGGAACACTATTAGACAGTGTAGCTACACTAATAGACAATCTAGCTACACTAATAGACAGTCTAGGAACACTATTAGACAGTGTAGCTACACTAATAGACAGTCTAGCTACACGAACAGACAGTATAAGAAAATTAAAAGACAGTGTAGCTACATTGATAGACAATCTAGCTACACTAACGGACGGTGTAGGAACATCAATAGACAATGTAGCTACACTAGTAGACAGTCTAGCTACACTAACAGACCGTCTATGAAAACTAATAGACAGTGTAGCTATATTGATACACAATCTAGCTACACTAATATACAGTCTAGGAACACTATTAGACAGTGTAGCTACACTAGTAGACAGTCTAGCTACACTAACAGACAGTCTAGGAACACTAGACAGTGTAGACAGTGTAGCTACACTAATAGACAGTCTAACTACACTAGTAGACAGTCTAGGAACACTATTAGACAGTGTAGCTACACTAATAGACAGTCTAGCTACACTAATAGACAGTCTAGGAACACTATTAGACAGTGTAGCTACACTAATAGACAATCTAGCTACACAAATAGACAGTCTAGGAACACTATTAGACAGTGTAGCTACACTGACGGACAGTCTAGCTAAACTAACAGACAGTATATGAACACTTATAGACAGTGTAGCTACTCTAACAGACAGTATAAGAAACTAATAGACAGTGTAGCTACATTGATAGACAATCTAGCTTCACTAACGGACAGTCTAGGAACATCAATAGACAATGTAGCTACACTAGTAGACAGTCTAGCTACACTAACAGACCGTCTATAAAAACTAATAGACAGTGTAGCTATATCGATAGACAATCCAGCTACACTAATTGACAGTCTAGGAACACTATTAGACAGTGTAGCTACTCTAATAGACAGTCTAGCTACACTAGTAGACATTCTAGGAACACTATTAGACAGTGTATCTACACTAATAGACAATCTAGCTACACTAATAGACAGTCTAGGAACACTATAAGACAGTGTAGCTATCTAATAGTCAGTCTAGCTACACTAATAGACAGTCTAGGAACACTATTAGACAGTGTAGCTACACTAATAGACAGTCTAGCTACACTAATAGACAGTCTAGGAACACTAATAGACAGTGTAGCTACACTAGTAGACAGTCAAGCTACACTAATAGACAGTCTAGGAACACTATTAGACAGTGTAGCTACACTAATAGACAGTCTAGCTACACGAACAGACAGTCTATGAACTCTAATAGACAGTGTAGCTAACTAATAGACCGTCGATGAAAACAAATAGACAGTGTAGCTACTCTAACAGACAGTATAAGAAAACTTATGGACAGTGTAGCTACATTGATAGACAATCTAGCTACACTAATGGACAGTCTAGGAACATCAATAGACAATGTAGCTACACTAGTAGACAGTCTAGCTACACTAACAGACCGTCTATGAAACCTAACAGACAGTGTAGCTATATTGATACATAATCTAGCTACACTAATAGACAGTCTAAGAACACTATTAGACAGTGTAGCTACACTAATAGACAGTCTAACTACTCTAGTAGACAGTCTAGGAACACTATTAGACAGTGTAGCTATATTGATAGACAATCTAGCTACTCTAATAGACAGTCTAGCAACACTAATAGACAGTCTAGGAACACTAATAGACAATGTAGCTACACTAGTAGACAATCTAGCTACACTAACAGACAGTATAGGAAAACTAATAGACAGTGTAGCTATATTGATAGACAATCTAGCTACACTAATAGACAGTCTAGGAACACTATTAGACAGTGTAGCTACACTAATAGACAGTCTAGCTACACTTGTAGACAGTATAGAAACACTATAAGACAGTGTAGCTACACTAATAGACAATCTAGCTACACTAATAGACAGTGTAGCAACTCTAATAGACAGTCTAGCTACACTAATAGACAGTCTAGGACAATCTAGCTACACTAATAGACAGTCTAGGAACACTATTAGACAGTGTAGCTACACTGATAGACAGTCTAGCTACACTAACAGACAGTATATGAACACTAATAGACAGTGTATCTACTCTAACAGAAAGTATAAGAAACCTAATAGACAGTGTAGCTACATTGATCGACAATCTAGCTTCACTAACGGACAGTCTAGGAACATCAATAGACCATGTAGCTATACTAGTAGACAGTCTAGGTACACTAACAGACCGTCTATGAAAACTAATAGACAGTCTAACTATATTGATAGACAATCTAGCTACACTAATAGACAGTCTAGGAACACTATTAGACAGTGTAGCTACTCTAATAGACAGTCTTGCTACACTTGTAGACAGTCTAGGAACACTATTAGACAGTGTAGCTTCACTAATAGACAATCTAGCTACACTAATAGACAGTCTAGGAACACTATAAGACAGTGTAGCTACACTAATAGACAATCTAGCTACACTAATAGACAGTCTAGGAACACTATAAGACAGTGTAGCTACATTAATAGACTGTCTAGCTACACTAACAGACAGTCTATGAACACTAATAGACAGTGTAGCTTCTCTAATAGACCGTCTATGACAACAAATAGACAGTGTAGCTACATTGATAAACAATCTAGTTACGCTACCAGACAGTCTAGGAACACTATTAGACAGTGTAGCTACACTAATAGACAGTCTAGGAACACTATTAGACAGTGTAGCTACTCTAATAGACAGTCTAGCTACACTAATAGACAGTCTAGGAACACTAGTAGACAGTGTAGCTACACTAGTAGACTTTCTAGCTACACTAACAGACAGTATAGGAAAACTTATAGACAGTGTAGCTATATTGATAGACAATCTAGCTACACTAATAGACAGTCTAGGAACACTATTAGACAGTGTAGCTACACTAATAGACAGTCTAGCTACACTAGTAGACAGTCTAGAAACATTATAAGACAGTGTAGCTACACTAATAGACAATCTAGCTACACTAATAGACAGTGTAGCTACTCTAATAGACAGTCTAGCTACACTAATAGACAGTCTAGGACAATCTAGCTACACTAATAGACAGTCTAGGAACACTATTAGACAGTGTAGCTACACTGATAGACAGTCTAGCTACACTAACAGACAGTATATGAACACTAATAGACAGTGTATCTACTCTAACAGAAAGTATAAGAAACCTAATAGACAGTGTAGCTACATTGATCGACAATCTAGCTTCACTAACGGACAGTCTAGGAACATCAATAGACCATGTAGCTATACTAGTAGACAGTCTAGCTACACTAACAGACCGTCTATGAAAACTAATAGACAGTCTAGCTATATTGATAGACAATCTAGCTACACTAATAGACAGTCTAGGAACACTATAAGACAGTGTAGCTACATTAATAGACAGTCTAGCTACACTAACAGACAGTCTATGAACACTAATAGACAGTGTAGCTTCTCTAATAGACCGTTTATGACAACAAATAGACAGTGTAGCTACATTGATAAACAATCTTGTTACGCTACCAGACAGTCTAGGAACACTATTAGACAGTGTAGCTACACTAATAGACAGTCTAGGAACACTATTAGACAGTGTAGCTACACTAATAGACAGTCTAGGAACACTATTAGACAGTGTAGCTACTCTAATAGACAGTCTAGCTACACTAATAGACAGTCTAGGAACACTATTAGACAGTGTAGCTACACTAGTAGACTTTCTAGCTACACTAATAGACAGTCTAGGAACACTAATATACAATGTAGCTACACTAGTAGACAGTCTAGCTACACTAACAGACAGTATAGGAAAACTAATAGACAGTGTAGCTATATTGATAGACAATCTAGCTACTCTAATAGACAGTCTAGCTACACAAATAGACAGTCTAGGAACACTATTAGACAATGTAGCTACACTAGTAGACAGTCTAGCTACACTAACAGACAGTATAGGAAAACTAATAGACAGTGTAGCTATATTGATAGACAATCTAGCTACACTAATAGACAGTCTATGAACACTAATAGACAGTGTAGCTACACTAATAGACAGTCTACCTACACGAACAGACAGTATATGAACACTAATACACAGTGTAGCTACTCTAACTTACAGTATAAGAAAATTAAAAGACAGTGTAGCTACATTGATAGACAATCTAGCTACACTAACGGACAGTCTAGGAACATCAATAGACAATGTAGCTACACTAACAGACAGTCTAGCTACACTAACAGACCGTCTATGAAAACTGATAGACAGTGTAGCTATATTGATACACAATCTAGCTACACTAATAGACAGTCTAGGAACACTATTAGACAGTGTAGCTACTCTAATAGACAGTTTAGCTACACTAGTAGACAGTCTAGGAACACTATAAGACAGTGTAGCTACACTAATAGACAATCTAGCTACACTAATAGACAGTCTAGGAACACTATAAGACAGTGTAGCTACATTAATAGACAGTCTAGCTACACTAACAGACAGTCTATGAACACTTATAGACAGTGTAGCTTCTCTTATAGACCGTCTATGAAAACAAATAGACAGTGTAGCTACATTGATAAACAATCTAGCTACGCTAACAGACAGTCTAGGAACACTATTAGACAGTGTACCTACACTAGTAGACAGTCTAGCTACACTAATAGACAGTCTAGGAACACTATTAGACAATGTAGCTACACTAGTAGACAGTCTAGCTACACTAATAGACAGTCTAGGAACACTATTAGACAGTGTAGCTACACTAATAGACAGTCTAGGAACACTATTAGACAGTGTAGCTACTCTAATAGACAGTCTAGCTACACTAATAGACAGTCTAGGACAATCTAGCTACACCAATAGACAGTCTAGGAACACTATAAGACAGTGCAGCTACACTGATAAACGTCTAGCTACACTAACAGACTGTATATGAACACTAATAGACAGTGTATCTACTCTAACAGAAAGTATAAGAAAACTAATAGACAGTGTAGCTACATTGATCGACAATCTAGCTTCACTAACGGACAGTCTAGGAACATCAATAGACAATGTAGCTATACTAGTAGACAGTCTAGCTACACTAACAGACCGTCTATGAAAACTAATAGACAGTGTAGCTATTTTGATAGACAATCTAGCTACACTAATAGACAGTCTAGGAACACTATAAGACAGTGTAGCTACTCTAATAGACAGTCTTGCTACACTAGTAGACAGTCTAGGAACACTATTAGACAGTGTAGCTACACTAATAGACAATCTAGCTACACTAATAGACAGTCTAGGAACACTATAAGACAGTGTAGCTACACTAATAGACAGTCTAGCTACACTAACAGACAGTCTATGAACACTAATAGGCAGTGTAGCTAAACTAATAGACAGTCTAGCTACACTAATAGACAGTCTAGGAACACTATAAGACAGTGAAGCTACACTGATAGACAATCTAGCTACACTAATAGACAGTCTAGGAACACTATAAGACAGTGTAGCTACATTAATAGACAGTCTAGCTACACTAACAGACAGTCTATGAACACTAATAGACAGTGTAGCTTCTCTAATAGACCATCTATGAAAACAAATAGACAGTGAAGCTACATTGATAAACAATCTAGTTACGCTAACAGACAGTCTATTAACACTATTAGACAGTGTAGCTACACTAATAGACAGTCTAGGAACACTATTAGACAGTGTAGCTACTCTAATAGACAGTCTAGCTACACTAATAGACAGTCTATGAACACTATTAGACAGTGTAGCTATCTAATAGACAGTCTAGCTACACTAATAGACAGTCTAGGAACACTATTAGACAGTGTAGCTACACTAATAGACAGTCTAGCTACACTAATAGACAGTCTAGGAACACAAATAGACAGCGTAGCCACATTAGTAGACAGTCTAGCTACACTAATAGACAGTCTAGGAACACTATTAGACAGGGTAGCTACACTAATAGACAGTCTAGCTACACGAACAGACAGTCTATGAACTCTAATAGACAGTGTAGCTAACTAATAGACCGTCGATGAAAACAAATAGACAGTGTAGCTACTCTCACAGACAGTATAAGAAAACTTATGGACAGTGTAGCTACATTGATATACAATCTAGCTACACTAATGGACAGTCTAGGAACATCAATAGACAATGTAGCTACACTAGTAGACAGTCTAGCTACACTAACATACAGTATAGGAAAACTAATAGACAGTGTAGCTATATTGATAGACAATCTAGCTACTCTAATAGACAGTCTAGCTACACTAATAGACAGTCTAGGAACACTAATAGACAATGTAGCTACACTAGTAGACAGTCTAGCTACACGAACAGACAGTATATGAACACTAATAGACAGTGTAGCTACTCTAACAGACCGTATAAGAAAATTAAAAGACAGAGTAGCTACATTGATAGACAATCTAGCTTCACTAACAGACAGTCTAGGAACATCAATAGACAATGTAGCTACACTAGTAGACAGTCTAGCTACACTAACAGACCGTCTATGAAAACTAATAGACAGTGTAGCTATATTGATACACAATCTAGCTACACTAATAGACAGTCTATGAACACTATTAGACAGTGTAGCTACTCTAATAGACAGTCTTGCTACACTAGTAGACAATCTAGACACACTATTAGACAGTGTAGCTACACTAATAGACAGTCTAGCTACACTAATAGACAGTCTAGGAACACTATAAGACAGTGTTGCTACACTAATAGACAGTCTAGCTACACTAACAGACAGTCTATGAACACTAATAGACAGTGTAGCTACACTAATAGACAGTCTAGCTACACTAATAGACAGTCTAGGAACACTATAAGACAGTGTAGCTACACTAATAGACAATCTAGCTACACTAATAGACAGTCTAGGAACACAATAAGACAGTGTAGCTACATTAATAGACTGTCTAGCTACACTAACAGACAGTCTATGAACACTAATAGACAGTGTAGCCTTTCTAATAGACCGTCTATGAAAACAAATAGACAGTGTAGCTACATTGATAAACAATCTAGTTACGCTAACAGACAGTCTAGGAACACTATTTGACAGTGTAGCTACACTAATAAACAGTCTAGGAACACTATTAGCCAGTGTAGCTACTCTAATAGACAGTCTAGCTACACTAATAGACAGTCTAGGAACACTATTAGACAGTGTAGCTACACTAATAGACAGTGTAGCTACACTAATAGACAGTTTAGGAACACTATAAGACAGTGTAGCTACACTAGTAGACAGTCTAGCTACACTAACAGACAGTCTAGGAACACTATTAGACAGTGTAGCTACACTAATAGACAGTCTAGCTACACTAACAGACAGTCTATGAACTCTAATAGACAGTGTAGCTTCTCTAACAGACAGTATAAGAAAACTTATAGACAGTGTAGCTACATTGATAGACAATCTAGCTACACTAACGGACAGTCTAGGAACATCAATAGACAATGTAGCTACACTAGTAGACAGTCTAGCTACACTAACAGACAGTCTATGAACACTAATAGACAATGTAACTACACTAGTAGACAGTCTAGCTACACTAACAGACAGTATAGGAAAACTAATAGACAGTGTAGCTATATTGATAGACAATCTAGTTACGCTAACAGACAGTCTAGGAACACTATTAGACAGTGTAGCTACACTAGTAGACAGTCTAACTATACTAATACACAGTCTAGCTACACTAATAGACAGTCTAGGAACACTATTAGACAGTGTAGCTACACTAGTAGACAGTCTAGCTACACTAATAGACAGTCTAGGAACACTATTAGACAGTGTAGCTACACGAATAGACAGTCTAGCTACACTAACAGACAGTCTATGAACTCTAACAGACAGTATAAGAAAACTAATAGACAGTGTAGCTACATTGATAGACAATCGAGCTACACTAACGGACAGTCTAGGAACATCAATAGACAATGTAACTACACAAGTAGACACTCTAGCTACACTAACATACAGTATAGGAAAAGTAATAGACAGTGTAGCTATATTGATAGACAATCTAGCTACTCTAATAGACAGTCTAGGAACACTATTAGACAGTGTAGCTACACTAGTAGACAGTCTAGCTACACTAATAGACAGTCTAGGAACACTATTAGACAGTGTAGCTACACTAATAGACAGTCTAGCTACACTAATAGACAGTCTAGGAACACTATTAGACAGTGTAGCTACACTAATAGACAATCTAGCTACACTAATAGACAGTCTAGGAACACTATTAGACAGTGTAGCTACACTAATAGACAGTCTAGCTACACGAACAGACAGTATAAGAAAATTAAAAGACAGTGTAGCTACATTGATAGACAATCTAGCTACACTAACGGACAGTCTAGGAACATCAATAGACAATGTAGCTACACTAACAGACAGTCTAGCTACACTAACAGACCGTCTATGAAAACTAATAGACAGTGTAGCTATATTGATACAAAATCTAGCTACACTAATAGACAGTCTAGGAACACTATTAGACAGTGTAGCTACACTAATAGACAGTCTAACTACACTAGTAGACAGTCTAGGAACACTATTAGACAGTGTAGCTACACTAATAGACAATCTAGCTACACTAATAGACAGTCTAGGAACACTATTAGACAGTGTAGCTACACTAATAGACAATCTAGCTACACTAATAGACAGTCTAGGAACACTATTAGACAGTGTAGCTACACTGACAGACAGTGTAGCTAAACTAACAGACAGTATATGAACACTAATAGACAGTGTAGTTACTCTAACAGACAGTATAAGAAACTAATAGACAGTGTAGCTACATTGATAGACAATCTAGCTTCACTAACGGACAGTCTAGGAACATCGATAGAAAATGTAGCTACACTAGTAGACAGTCTAGCTACACTAACAGGCCGTCTATAAAAACTAATAGACAGTGTAGCTATATCGATAGACAATCCAGCTACACTAATTGACAGTCTAGGAACACTATTAAACAGTGTAGCTACTCTAATAGACAGTCTAGCTACACTAGTAGACAGTCTAGGAACACTATTAGACAGTGTATCTACACTAATAGACAATCTAGATTCACTAATAGACAGTCTAGGAACACTATAAGATAGTGTAGTTACACTAATAGACAGTCTAGCTACACTAACAGACAGTCTATGAACACTAATAGACAGTGAAGCTACACTAATAGACAGTCTAGCTACACTAATAGACAGTCTAGGAACACTATAAGACAGTGTAGCTACACTTATAGACAATCTAGCTACACTAATAGACAGTCTAGGAACACTATAAGACAGTGTAGCTACATTAATAGACAGTCTAGCTACACTAACAGACAGTCTATGAACACTAATAGACAGTGTAGCTTCTCTTATAGACCGTCTATGAAAACAAATAGACAGTGTAGCTACATTGATAAACAATCTAGTTACGCTAACAGATAGTCTAGGAACACTATTAGACAGTGTAGCTACACTAATAGACAGTCTAGGAACACTATTAGACAGTGTAGCTACTCTAATATACAGTCTAGCTACACTAATAGACAGTCTAGGAACACTATTAGACAGTGTAGCTACACTAAGGAACAGTCTAACTACACTAGTAGACAGCCTAGGAACACTATTAGACAGTGTAGCTACACTAATAGACAGTCTGGTTACACTAATAGACAGTCTAGGAACACTATTAGACAGTGTAGCTACACTAATAGACAATCTAGCTACACAAATAGACAGTCTAGGAACACTATTAGACAGTGTAGCTACACTGACGGACAGTCTAGCTAAACTAACAGACAGTATATGAACACTAATAGACAGTGTAGCTACTCTAACAGACAGTATAAGAAACTAATAGACAGTGTAGCTACATTGATAGACAATCTAGCTTCACTAACGGACAGTCTAGGAACATCAATAGACAATGTAGCTACACTAGTAGACAGTCTAGCTACACTAACAGACCGTCTATAAAAACTAATAGACAGTGTAGCTATATCGATAGACAATCCAGCTACACTAATTGACAGTCTAGGAACACTATTAGACAGTGTAGCTACTCTAATAGACAGTCTACCTACACTAGTAGACAGTCTAGGAACACTATTAGACAGTGTATCTACACTAATAGACAATCTAGCTACACTAATAGACAGTCTAGGAACACTATAAGACAGTGTAGCTATCTAATAGACAGTCTAGCTACACTAATAGACAGTCTAGGAACACTATTAGACAGTGTAGCTACACTAATAGACAGTCTAGCTACACTAATAGACAGTCTAGGAACACTAATAGACAGTGTAGCTACACTAGTAGACAGTCAAGCTACACTAATAGACAGTCTAGGAACACTATTAGACAGTGTAGCTTCACTAATAGACAGTCTAGCTACACGAACAGACAGTCTATGAACTCTAATAGACAGTGTAGCTAACTAATAGACTGTCGATGAAAACAAATGGACAGTGTAGCTACTCTAACAGACAGTATAAGAAAACTTATGGACAGTGTAGCTACATTGATAGACAATCTAGCTACACTAATGCACAGTCTAGGAACATCAATAGACAATGTAGCTACACTAGTAGACAGTCTAGCTACACTAACATACAGTATAGGAAAACTAATTGACAGTGTAGCTATATTGATAGACAATCTAGCTACTCTAATAGACAGTCTAGCTACACTAATAGACAGTCTAGGAACACTAATAGACAATGTAGCTACACTAGTAGACAGTCAGGCTACATTAACAGACAGTATAGGAAATCTAATAGACAGTGTAGCTATATTGATAGACAATCTAGCTACACTTATAGACAGTCTAGGAACACTATTAGACAGTGTAGCTACACTAATAGACAGTCTAACTACACTAGTAGACAGTCTAGGAACACTATTAGACAGTGTAGCTACACTAATAGACAGTCTAGCTACACTAATAGACAGTCTAGAAACACTATTAGACAGTGTAGCTACACTAATAGACAATCTAGCTACACTAATAGACAGTCTAGGAACACTATTAGACAGTGTAGCTACACTAATAGACAGTCTAGCTACACGAACAGACAGTATAAGAAAATTAAAAGACAGTGTAGCTACATTGATAGACAATCTAGCTACACTAACGGACAGTGTAGGAACATCAATAACCAATGTAGCTACACTAGTAGACAGTCTAGCTACACTAACAAACCGTCTATGAAAACTAATAGACAGTGTAGCTATATTGATACACAATCTAGCTACACTAATAGACAGTCTAGGAACACTATTAGACAGTGTAGCTACACTAATAGACAGTCTAACTACACTAGTAGACAGTGTAGGAACACTATTAGACAGTGTAGCTACACTAATAGACAGTCTAACTACACTAATAGACAGTCTAGGAACACTATTAGACAGTGTAGCTACACTAATAGACAATCTAGCTACACTAATAGACAGTCTAGGAACACTATTAGACAGTGTAGCTACACTAATAGACAGTCTAGCTACACGAACAGACAGTATAAGAAAATTAAAAGACAGTGTAGCTACATTGATAGACAATCTAGCTACACTAACGGACAGTGTAAGTACATCAATAAACAATGTAGCTACACTAGTAGACAGTCTAGCTACACTAACAGACCGTCTATGAAAACTAAAAGACAGTGTAGCTATATTGATACACAATCTAGCTACACTCATAGACAGTCTAGGAACACTATTAGACAGTGTAGCTACACTAATAGACAGTCTAACTACACTAGTAGACAGTCTAGGAACACTATTAGACAGTGTAGCTACACTAATAGACAGTCTAGCTACCCTAATAGACAGTCTAGGAACACTATTAGACAGTGTAGCTACACTGACGGACAGTCTAGCTAAACTAACAGACAGTATATGAACACTAATAGACAGTGTAGCTACTCTAACAGACAGTATAAGAAACTAATAGACAGTGTAGCTTCATTGATAGACAATCTAGCTTCACTAACGGACAGTCTAGGAACATCAATAGACAATGTAGCTACACTAGTAGACAGTCTAGCTACACTAACAGACCGTCTATAAAAACTAATAGACAGTGTAGCTATATCGATAGACAATCCAGCTACACTAATTGACAGTCTAGGAACACTATTAGACAGTGTAGCTACTCTAATAGACAGTCTAGCTACACTAGTAGACAGTCTAGGAACACTATTAGACAGTTTATCTACACTAATAGACAATCTAGCTACACTAATGACAGTCTAGGAACACTATAAGACAGTGTAGCTATCTAATAGACAGTCTAGCTACACTAATAGACAGTCTAGGAACACTATTAGACAGTGTAGCTACACTAATAGACAGTCTAGCTACACTAATAGACAGTATAGGAACACTAATAGACAGTGTAGCTAAACTAGTAGACAGTCAAGCTACACTAATAGACAGTCTAGGAACACTATTAGACAGTGTAGCTACACTAATAGACAGTCTAGCTACACGAACAGACAGTCTATGAACTCTAATAGACAGTGTAGCTAACTAATAGACTGTCGATGAAAACAAATAGACAGTGTAGCTACTCTAACAGACAGTATAAGAAAACTTATGGACAGTGTAGCTACATTGAAAGACAATCTAGCTACACTAATGGACAGTCTAGGAACATCAATAGACAATGTAGCTACACTAGAAGACATTCTAGCTACACTAACATACAGTATAGGAAAACTAATAGACAGTGTAGCTATATTGGTAGACAATCTAGCTACTCTAATAGACAGTCTAGCTACACTAATAGACAGTCTAGAAACACTAATAGACAATGTAGCTACACTAGTAGACAGTCTAGCTACATTAACAGACAGTATAGGAAATCTAATAGACATTGTAGCTATATTGATAGACAATCTAGCTACACTAATAGACAGTCTAGGAACACTATTAGACAGTGTAGCTACACTAATAGACAGTCTAGCTACACGAACAGACAGTATATGAACACTAATAGACAGTGTAGCTACTCTAATAGACAGTATAGATAAATTAAAAGACAGTGTAGCTACATTGATAGAAAGTCTAGCTACACTAACGGACAGTCTAGGAACATCAATAGACAATGTAGCTACACTAGTAGACAGTCTAGCTACACTAACAGACCGTCTATGAAAACTAGTAGACAGTCTAGTTATATTGATAGACAATCTAGCTACACTAATAGACAGTCAGGGAACACTATAAGACAGTGTAGCTACTCTAATAGACAGTCTTGCTACACTAGTAGACAGTCTAGAAACACTATAAGACAGTGTAGCTACATGAATAGACAATCTAGCTACACTACTAGACAGTGTAGCTACTCTAATAGACAGTCTAGCTACACTAATAGACAGTCTAGGAACACTATTAGACAGTGTAGCTACACTGATAGACAGTCTAGCTACACTAACAGACAGTATATGAACACTAATAGACAGTGTATCTACTCTAACAGAAAGTATAAGAAACCTAATAGACAGTGTAGCTACATTGATCGACAATCTAGCTTCACTAACGGACAGTCTAGGAACATCAATAGACAATGTAGCTATACTAGTAGACAGTCTAGCTACACTAACAGACCGTCTATGAAAACTAATAGACAGTCTAGTTATATTGATAGACAATCTAGCTACACTAATAGACAGTCTAGGAACACTATAAGACAGTGTAGCTACTCTAATAGACAGTCTTGCTACACTAGTAGACAGTCTAGGAACACTATTAGACAGTGTAGCTACACTAATAGACAATCTAGCTACACTAATAGACAGTCTAGGAACACTATAAGACAGTGTAGCTACAATAATAGACAATCTAGCTACACTAATAGACAGTCTAGGAACACTATAATACAGTGTAGCTACATTAATAGACAGTCTAGCTACACTAACAGACAGTCTATGAACACTAATAGACAGTGTAGCTTCTCTAATAGACCGTCTATGAAAACAAATAGACAGTGTAGCTACATTGATAAACAATCTAGTTACGCTACCAGACAGTCTAGGAACACTATTAGACAGTGTAGCTACACTAATTGACAGTCTAGGAACACTATTAGACAGTGTAGCTACTCTAATAGACAGTCTAGCTACACTAATAGACAGTCTAGGAACACTATTAGACAGTGTATCTACACTAGTAGACATTCTAGCTACACTAATAGACAGTCTAGGAACACTAATATACAATGTAGCTACACTAGTAGACAGTCTAGCTACACTAACAGACAGTATAGGAAAACTAATAGACAGTGTAGCTATATTGATAAAAAATCTAGCTACTCTTATAGACAGTCTAGCTACACTAATAGACAGTCTAGGAACACTAATAGACAATGTAGCTACACTAGTAGACAGTCTAGCTACACTAACAGACAGTATAGGAAAACTAATAGACAGTGTAGCTATATTGATAGACAATCTAGCTACACTAATAGACAGTCTATGAACACTAATAAACAGTGTAGCTACACTAATAGACAGTCTAGCTACACGAACAGACATTATATGAACACCAATACAAAGTGTAGCTACTCTAACAGACAGTATAAGAAAATTAAAAGACAGTGTAGCTACATTGATAGACAATCTAGCTACACTAACGGACAGTCTAGGAACATCAATAGACAATGTAGCTACACTAACAGACAGTCTAGCTACACTAACAGACCGTCTATGAAAACTAATAGACAGTGTAGCTATATTGATACACAATCTAGCTACACTAATAGACAGTCTAGGAACACTATAAGACAGTTTAGCTTCTCTAATAGACAGTCTAGCTACACTAATAGACAGACTAGGAACAATATAAGACAGTGTAGATACACTAATAGACAATCTAGCTACACTAATAGACAGTCTAGGAACACTATAAGACATTGTAGCTACATTAATAGACAGTCTAGCTACACTATCAGACAGTCTATGAACACTAATAGACGGTGTAGCTTCTCTAATAGACCGTCTATGAAAACAAATAGACAGTGTAGCTACATTGATAAACAATCTAGTTACGCTAACAGACAGTCTAGGAACACTATTAGACAGTGTAGCTACACTAATAGACAGTCTAGGAACACTATTAGCCAGTGTAGCTACTTTAATAGACAGTCTAGCTACACTAATAGACAGTCTAGGAACACTATTAGACAGTGTAGCTACACTAATAGACAGTGTAGCTACACTAAAAGACAGTCTAGGAACACTATAAGACAGTGTAGCTACACTAGTAGACAGTCTAGCTACACTAACAGACTGTCTAGGAACACTATTAGACAGCGTAGCTACACTAATAGACAGTCTAGCTACACTAACAGACAGTCTATGAACTCTAATAGACAGTGTAGCTAACTAAAAGACCGACGATGAAAACAAATAGACAGTGTAGCTTCTCTAACAGACAGTATAAGAAAACTAATAGAAAGTGTAGCTACAATGATAGACAATCTAGCTACACTAACGGACAGTCTAGGAACATCAATAGACAATGTAGCTACACTAGTAGACAGTCTAGCTACACTAACAGACAGTCTATGAACACTAATAGACAATGTAGCTACACTAGTAGACAGTCTAGCTACACCAACAGACAGTATAGGAAAACTAATAGACAGTGTAGCTATATTGATAGACAATCTAGTTACGCTAACAGACAGTCTAGGAACACTATTAGACAGTGTAGCTACACTAGTAGACAGTCTAGCTACACTAATAGACAGTCTAGCTACACTAATAGACAGTCTAGGAACACTATTAGACAGTGTAGCTACACTAGTAGACAGTCTAGCTACACTAATAGACAGTCTAGGAACACTATTAGACAGTGTAGCTACACGAATAGACAGTGTAGCTACTCTAACAGACAGTATAAGAAAAC
Organism: Loripinus fragilis; assembly: GCA_964019695.1. Taxonomy (NCBI): domain Eukaryota; kingdom Metazoa; phylum Mollusca; class Bivalvia; order Lucinida; family Lucinidae; genus Loripinus; species Loripinus fragilis. The sequence continues at coordinate 70,156 of CAXHUL010000339.1, read as the reverse complement.
TAATAGACAGTGTAGCTACATTGATAGACAATCGAGCTACACTAACGGACAGTCTAGGAACATCAATAGACAATGTAGCTACACTAGTAGACAGTCTAGCTACACTAACAGACCGTCTATGAAAACTAATAGACAGTCTAGTTATATTGATAGACAATCTAGCTACACTAATAGACAGTCTAGGAACACTATAAGACAGTGTAGCTACTCTAATAGACAGTCTTGCTACACTAGTAGACAGTCTAGAAACACTATAAGACAGTGTAGCTACATGAATAGACAATCTAGCTACACTACTAGACAGTGTAGCTACTCTAATAGACAGTCTAGCTACACTAATAGACAGTCTAGGAACACTATTAGACAGTGTAGCTACACTGATAGACAGTCTAGCTACACTAACAGACAGTATATAAACACTAATAGACAGTGTATCTACTCTAACAGAAAGTATAAGAAACCTAATAGACAGTGTAGCTACATTGATCGACAATCTAGCTTCACTAACGGACAGTCTAGGAACATCAATAGACAATGTAGCTATACTAGTAGACAGTCTAGCTACACTAACAGACCGTCTATGAAAACTAATAGACAGTCTAGTTATATTGATAGACAATCTAGCTACACTAATAGACAGTCTAGGAACACTATAAGACAGTGTAGCTACTCTAATAGACAGTCTTGCTACACTAGTAGACAGTCTAGGAACACTATTAGACAGTGTAGCTACACTAATAGACAATCTAGCTACACTAATAGACAGTCTAGGAACACTATAAGACAGTGTAGCTACACTAATAGACAATCTAGCTACACTAATAGACAGTCTAGGAACACTATAATACAGTGTAGCTACATTAATAGACAGTCTAGCTACACTAACAGACAGTCTATGAACACTAATAGACAGTGTAGCTTCTCTAATAGACCGTCTATGAAAACAAATAGACAGTGTAGCTACATTGATAAACAATCTAGTTACGCTACCAGACAGTCTAGGAACACTATTAGACAGTGTAGCTACACTAATTGACAGTCTAGGAACACTATTAGACAGTGTAGCTACTCTAATAGACAGTCTAGCTACACTAATAGACAGTCTAGGAACACTATTAGACAGTGTATCTACACTAGTAGACATTCTAGCTACACTAATAGGCAGTCTAGGAACACTAATATACAATGTAGCTACACTAGTAGACAGTCTAGCTACACTAACAGACAGTATAGGAAAACTAATAGACAGTGTAGCTATATTGATAAAAAATCTAGCTACTCTTATAGACAGTCTAGCTACACTAATAGACAGTCTAGGAACACTAATAGACAATGTAGCTACACTAGTAGACAGTCTAGCTACACTAACAGACAGTATAGGAAAACTAATAGACAGTGTAGCTATATTGATAGACAATCTAGCTACACTAATAGACAGTCTATGAACACTAATAAACAGTGTAGCTACACTAATAGACAGTCTAGCTACACGAACAGACAGTATATGAACACCAATACAAAGTGTAGCTACTCTAACAGACAGTATAAGAAAATTAAAAGACAGTGTAGCTACATTGATAGACAATCTAGCTACACTAACGGACAGTCTAGGAACATCAATAGACAATGTAGCTACACTAACGGGAGTCTAGCTACACTAACAGACCGTCTATGAAAACTAATAGACAGTGTAGCTATATTGATACACAATCTAGCTACACTAATAGACAGTCTAGGAACACTATAAGACAGTTTAGCTTCTCTAATAGACAGTCTAGCTACACTAATAGACAGACTAGGAACAATATAAGACAGTGTAGCTACACTAATAGACAATCTAGCTACACTAATAGACAGTCTAGGAACACTATAAGACATTGTAGCTACATTAATAGACAGTCTAGCTACACTAACAGACAATCTATGAACACTAATAGACGGTGTAGCTTCTCTAATAGACCGTCTATGAAAACAAATAGACAGTGTAGCTACATTGATAAACAATCTAGTTACGCTAACAGACAGTCTAGGAACACTATTAGACAGTGTAGCTACACTAATAGACAGTCTAGAAACACTATTAGCCAGTGTAGCTACTTTAATAGACAGTCCAGCTACACTAATAGACAGTCTAGGAACACTATTAGTAGTGTAGCTTCACTAATAGACAGTGTAGCTACACTAAAAGACAGTCTAGGAACACTATAAGACAGTGTAGCTACACTAGTCGACAGTCTAGCTACACTAACAGACTGTCTAGGAACACTATTAGACAGTGTAGCTACACTAATAGACAGTCTAGCTACACTAACAGACAGTCTATGAACTCTAATAGACAGTGTAGCTAACTAAAAGACCGTCGATGAAAACAAATAGACAGTGTAGCTTCTCTAACAGACAGTATAAGAAAACTAATAGAAAGTGTAGCTACAATGAAAGACAATCTAGCTACACTAACGGACAGTCTAGGAACATCAATAGACAATCTAGCTACACTAGTAGACAGTCTAGCTACACTAACAGACAGTCTATGAACACTAATAGACAATGTAGCTACACTAGTAGACAGTCTAGCTACACCAACAGACAGTATAGGAAAACTAATAGACAGTAAAGCTATATTGATAGACAATCTAGTTACGCTAACAGACAGTCTAGGAACACTATTAGACAGTGTAGCTACACTAGTAGACAGTCTAGCTACACTAATAGACAGTCTAGCTACACTAATAGACAGTCTAGGAACACTATTAGACAGTGTAGCTACACTAGTAGACAGTCTAGCTACACTAATAGACAGTCTAGGAACACTATTAGACAGTGTAGCTACACGAATAGACAGTGTAGCTACTCTAACAGACAGTATAAGAAAACTAATAGACAGTGTAGCTACATTGATAGACAATCGAGCTACACTAACGGACAGTCTAGGAACATCAATAGACAATGTAACTACACAAGTAGACACTCTAGCTACACTAACATACAGTATAGGAAAAGTAATAGACAGTGTAGCTATATTGATAGACAATCTAGCTACTCTAATAGACAGTCTAGCTACACTAATAGACAGTCTAGGAAAACTAATAGACAGTGTAGATATATTGATAGACAGTTTAGCTACTTTAATAGACAGTCTAGGAACACTATTAGACAGTGTAGCTACACAAATAGACAGTCTAGATACACGAACAGACAGTATATGAACACTAATAGACAATGTAGCTACATTTATAGACAATCTAGCTACACTAACGGACAGTGTAGGAACATCAATAGACAATGTAGCTACACTAGTAGACAGTCTAGCTACACTAACAGACCGTCTATGAAAACTAATAGACAGTGTAGCTATATTGATACACAATCTAGCTACACTAATAGACAGTCTAGGAACACTATTAGACAGTGTAGCTACACTAATAGACAGTCTAACTACACTAGTAGACAGTCTAGCTACACTAACGGACAGTATAGGAAAACTAATAGACAGTGTAGCTATATTGATAGACAATCTAGCTACACTAATAGACAGTCTATCGACACTAATAGACAGTGTAGCTACACTAATAGACAGTCTAGCTACACGAACAGACAGTATATGAACACTAATACACAGTGTAGCTACTCTAACAGACAGTATAAGAAAATTAAAAGACAGTGTAGCTACATTGATAGACAATCTAGCTACACTAACGGACAGTGTAGGAACATCAATAGACAATGTAGCTACACTAGTAGACAGTCTAGCTACACTAACAGACCGTCTATGAAAACTAATAGACAGTGTAGCTATATTGAAACACAATCTAGCTACACTAATAGACAGTCTAGGAACACTATTAGACATTGTAGCTACACTAATAGACAGTCTAACTACACTAGTAGACAGTCTAGGAACACTATTAGACAGTGTAGCTACACTAATAGACATTCTAGCTACACTAATAGACAGTCTAGGAACACTATTAGACAGTGTAGCTACACTAATAGACAATCTAGCTACACTAATAGACAGTCTAGGAACACTATTAGACAGTGTAGCTATACTAATAGACAGTCTAGCTACACGAACAGACAGTATAAGAAAATTAAAAGACAGTGTAGCTACATTGATAGACAATCTAGCTACACTTACGGACAGTGTAGGAACATCAATAGACAATGTAGCTACACTAGTAGACAGTTTAGATACACTAACAGACCGTCTATGAAAACTAATAGACAGTGTAGCTATATTGATACACAATCTAGCTACACTAATAGACAGTCTAGGAACACTATTAGACAGTGTAGCTACACTAATAGACAGTCTAACTACACTAGTAGACAGTCTAGGAACACTATTAGACAGTGTAGCTACACTAATAGACAGTCTAGCTACACTAACAGACAGTCTAGGAACACTATTAGACAGTGTAGCTACACTAATAGACAATCTAGCTACACTAATAGACAGTCTAGGAACACTATTAGACAGTGTAGCTACACTGACAGACAGTCTAGCTAAACTAACAGACAGTATATGAACACTAATAGACAGTGTAGCTACTCTAACAGACAGTATAAGAAACTAATAGACAGTGTAGCTACATTGATAGACAATCTAGCTTCACTAACGGACAGTCTAGGAACATCAATAGACAATGTAGCTACACTAGTAGACAGTCTAGCTACACTAACAGACCGTCTATAAAAACTAATAGACAGTGTAGCTATATCGATAGACAATCCAGCTACACTAATTGACAGTCTAGGAACACTATTAGACAGTGTAGCTACTCTAATAGACAGTCTAGCTACACTAGTAGACAGTCTAGGAACACTATTAGACAGTGTATCTACACTAATAGACAATCTAGCTACACTAATAGACAGTCTAGGAACACTATAAGACAGTGTAGTTACACTAATAGACAGTCTAGCTACACTAACAGACAGTCTATGAACACTAATAGACAGTGTAGCTACACTAATAGACAGTCTAGCTACACTAATAGACAGTCTAGGAACACTATAAGACAGTGTAGCTACACTTATAGACAATCTAGCTACACTAATAGACAGTCTAGGAACACTATAAGACAGTGTAGCTACATTAATAGACAGTCTAGCTACACTAACAGACAGTCTATGAACACTAATAGACAGTGTAGCTTCTCTTATAGACCGTCTATGAAAACAAATAGACAGTGTAGCTACAATGATAAACAATCTAGTTACGCTAACAGACAGTCTAGGAACACTATTAGACAGTGTAGCTACATTAATAGACAGTCTAGGAACACTATTAGACAGTGTAGCTACTCTAATATACAGTCTAGCTACACTAATAGACAGTCTAGGAACACTATTAGACAGTGTAGCTACACTAATAGACAGTCTAACTACACTAGTAGACAGTCTAGGAACACTATTAGACAGTGTAGCTACACTAATAGACAGTCTGGTAACACTAATAGACAGTCTAGGAACACTATTAGACAGTGTAGCTACACTAATAGACAATCTAGCTACACAAATAGACAGTCTAGGAACACTATTAGACAGTGTAGCTACACTGACGGACAGTCTAGCTAAACTCACAGACAGTATATGAACACTAATAGACAGTGTAGCTACTCTAACAGACAGTATAAGAAACTAATAGACAGTGTAGCTACATTGATAGACAATCTAGCTTCACTAACGGACAGTCTAGGAACATCAATAGACAATGTAGCTACACTAGTAGACAGTCTGGCTACACTAACAGACCGTCTATAAAAACTAATAGACAGTGTAGCTATATCGATAGACAATCCAGCTACACTAAATGACAGTCTAGGAACACTATTAGACAGTGTAGCTACTCTAATAGACAGTCTAGCTACACTAGTAGACAGTCTAGGAACACTATAAGACAGTGTATCTACACTAATAGACAATCTAGCTACACTTATAGACAGTCTAGGAACACTATAAGACAGTGTAGCTATCTAATAGACAGTCTAGCTACACTAATAGACAGTCTAGGAACACTATTAGACAGTGTAGCTACACTAATAGACAGTCTAGCTACATTAATAGACAGTCTAGGAACACTAATAGACAGTGTAGCTACACTAGTAGACAGTCAAGCTACACTTATAGACAGTCTAGGAACACTATTAGACAGTGTAGCTACACTAATAGACAGTCTAGCTACACGAACAGACAGTCTATGAACTCTAATAGACAGTGTAGCTAACTAATAGACTGTCGATGAAAACAAATAGACAGTGTAGCTACTCTAACAGACAGTATAAGAAAACTTATGGACAGTGTAGCTACATTGATAGACAATCTAGCTACACTAATGGACAGTATAGGAACATCAATAGACAATGTAGCTACACTAGTAGACAGTCTAGCTACACTAACATACAGTATAGGAAAACTAATAGACAGTGTAGCTATATTGATAGACAATCTAGCTACTCTAATAGACAGTCTAGCTACACTAATAGACAGTCTAGGAACACTAATAGACAATGTAGCTACACTAGTAGACAGTCTAGCTACATTAACAGACAGTATAGGAAATCTAAAAGACAGTGTAGCTATATTGATAGACAATCTAGCAACACTAATAGACAGTCTAGGAACACTATTAGACAGTGTAGCTACACTAATAGACAGTCTAACTACACTAGTAGACAGTCTAGGAACACTATTAGACAGTGTAGCTACACTAATAGACAGTCTAGCTACACTAATAGACAGTCTAGGAACACTATTAGACAGTGTAGCTACACTAATAGACAATCTAGCTACACTAATAGACAGTCTAGGAACACTATTAGACAGTGTAGCTACACTAATAGACAGTCTAGCTACACGAACAGACAGTATAAGAAAATTAAAAGACAGTGTAGCTTCATTGATAGACAATCTAGCTACACTAACGGACAGTGTAGGAACATCAATAGACAATGTAGCTACACTAGTAGACAGTCTAGCTACACTAACAGACCGTCTATGAAAACTAATAGACAGTGTAGCTATATTGATACACAATCTAGCTACACTAATAGACAGTCTAGGAACACTATTAGACAGTGTAGCTACACTAATAGACAGTCTAACTACACTAGTACACAGTCTAGGAACACTATTAGACAGTGTAGCTACACTAATAGACAGTCTAGCTACACTAATAGACAGTCTAGGAACACTATTTGACAGTGTAGCTACACTAATAGACAATCTAGCTACACTAATAGACAGTCTAGGAACACTATTAGACAGTGTAGCTACACTAATAGACAGTCTAGCTACACGAACAGACAGTATAAGAAAATTAAAAGACAGTGTAGCTACATTGATAGACAATCTAGCTACACTAACGGACAGTGTAGGAACATCAATAGACAATGTAGCTACACTAGTAGACAGTCTAGCTACACTAAAAGACCGTCTATGAAAACTAATAGACAGTGTAGCTATATTGATACACAATCTAGCTACACTAATATACAGTCTAGGAACACTATTAGACAGTGTAGCTACACTAATAGACAGTCTAACTACACTAGTAGACAGTCTAGGAACACTATTAGACAGTGTAGCTACACTAATAGACAGTCTAGCTACACTAATAGACAGTCTAGGAACACTATTAGACAGTGTAGCTACACTAATAGACAATCTAGCTACACTAATAGACAGTCTAGGAACACTATTGGACAGTGTAGCTACACTGAAAGACAGTCTAGCTAAACTAACAGACAGTATATGAACACTCATAGACAGTGTAGCTACATTGATAGACAATCTAGCTTCACTAACGGACAGTCTAGGAACATCAATAGACAATGTAGCTACACTAGTAGACAGTCTAGCTACACTAACAGACCGTCTATAAAAACTAATAGACAGTGTAGCTATATCGATAGACAATCCAGCTACACTAATTGACAGTCTAGGAACACTATTAGACAGTGTAGCTACTCTAATAGACAGTCTAGCTACACTAACAGACAGTCTATGAACACTAATAGACAGTGTAGCTACACTAATAGACAGTCTAACTACACTAGTAGACAGTCTAGGAACACTATTAGACAGTGTAGCTACACTAATATCCAGTCTGGTTACACTAATAGACAGTCTAGGAACACTATTAGACAGTGTAGCTACACTAATAGACAATCTAGCTACACAAATAGACAGTCTAGGAACACTATTAGACAGTGTAGCTACACTGACGGACAGTCAAGCTAAACTAACAGACAGTATATGAACACTAATAGACAGTGTAGCTACTCTAACAGACAGTATAAGAAATTAATAGACAGTGTAGCTACATTGATAGACAATCTAGCTTCACTAACGGACAGTCTAGGAACATCAATAGACAATGTAGCTACACTAGTAGACAGTCTAGTTACACTAACAGACCGTCTATAAAAACTAATAGACAGTGTAGCTATATCGATAGACAATCCAGCTACACTAATTGACAGTCTAGGAACACTATTAGACAGTGTAGCTACTCTAATAGACAGTCTAGCTACACTAGTAGACAGTCTAGGAACACTATTAGACAGTGTATCTACACTAATAGACAATCTAGCTACACTAATAGACAGTCTAGGAACACTATAAGACAGTGTAGCTATCTAATAGACAGTCTAGCTACACTAATAGACAGTCTAGGAACACTATTAGACAGTGTAGCTACACTAATAGACAGTCTAGCTACACTAATAGACAGTATAGGAACACTAATAGACAGTGTAGCTACACTAGTAGACAGTCAAGCTACACTAATAGACAGTCTAGGAACACTATTAGACAGTGTAGCTACACTAATAGACAGTCTAGCTACACGAACAGACAGTCTATGAACTCTAATAGACAGTGTAGCTAACTAATAGACTGTCGATGAAAACAAATAGACAGTGTAGCTACTCTAACAGACAGTATAAGAAAACTTATGGACAGTGTAGCTACATTGATAGACAATCTAGCTACACTAATGGACAGTCTAGGAACATCAATAGACAATGTAGCTACACTAGTAGACATTCTAGCTACACTAACATACAGTATAGGAAAACTAATAGACAGTGTAGCTATATTGATAGACAATCGAGCTACTCTAATAGACAGTCTAGCTACACTAATAGACAGTCTAGGAACACTAATAGACAATGTAGCTACACTAGTAGACAGTCTAGCTACATTAACAGACAGTATAGGAAATCTAATAGACAGTGTAGCTATATTGATAGACAATCTAGCTACACTAATAGACAGTCTAGGAACACTATTAGACAGTGTAGCTACACTAATAGACAGTCTAGCTACACGAACAGACAGTATATGAACACTAATAGACAGTGTAGCTACTCTAACAGACCGTATAAGAAAATTAAAAGACAGTGTAGCTACATTGATAGACAATCTAGCTTCACTAACAGACAGTCTAGGAACATCAATAGACAATGTAGCTACACTAGTAGACAGTCTAGCTACACTAACAGACCGTCTATGAAAACTAAAAGACAGTGTAGCTATATTGATACACAATCTAGCTACACTAATAGACAGTCTAGGAACACTATTAGACAGTGTAGCTACTCTAATAGACTGTCTGGCTACACTAGTAGACAGTCTAGACACACTATTTAGACAGTGTAGCTACACTAATAGACAGTCTAGCTACACTAATAGACAGTCTAGGAACACTATAAGACAGTATAGCTACACTAATAGACCGTCTAGCTACACTAACAGACAGTCTATGAACACTAATAGACAGTGTAGCTACACTAATAGACAGTCTAGCTACACTAATAGACAGTCTAGGAACACTATAAGACAGTGTAGCTACACTAATAGACAACCTAGCTACACTAATAGACAGTCTAGGAACACAATAAGACAGTGTAGCTACATTAATAGACAGTCTAGCTACACTAACAGACAGTCTATGAACACTAATAGACAGTGTAGCCTTTCTAATAGACCGTCTATGAAAACAAATAGACAGTGTAGCTACATTGATAAACAATCTAGTTACGCTTACAGACAGTCTAGGAACACTATTAGACAGTGTAGCTACACTAATAGACAGTCTAGGAACACTATTAGACAGTGTAGCTACTCTAATAGACAGTCTAGCTACACTAATAGACAGTCTAGGAAAACTATCAGACAGTGTAGCTACACTAATAGACAGTGTAGCTACACTAATAGACAGTCTAGGAACACTATAAGACTGTGTAGCTACACTAGTAGACAGTCTAACTACACTAATAGACAGTCTAGGAACACTATTAGACAGTGTAGCTACACTAATAGACAGTCTAGTTACACTAACAGACAGTCTATGAACTCTAATAGACAGTGTAGCTAACTAATAGACCGTCGATGAAAACAAATAGACAGTGTAGCTACTCTAAAAGACAGTATAAGAAAACTAAAAGACAGTGTAGCTACATTGATAGACAATCTAGCTACACTAACGGACAGTCCAGGAACATCAATAGACAATGTAGCTACACCAGTAGACAGTCTAGCTACACTAACATACAGTATAGGAAAACTGATAGACAGTGTAGCTATATTGATAGATAAATCTAGCTACTCTAATAGACAGTCTAGCTACACTAACGGACAGTCTAGAAACACTAATAGACAATGTAGCTACACTAGTAGACAGTCTAGCTACACTAACAGACAGTATAGGAAAACTAATAGACAGTGTAGCTATATTGATTGACAATCTAGCTACACTAATAGACAGTCTAGGAACACTATTAGACAGTGTAGCTACACTAATAGACAGTCTAGCTACACGAACAGACAGTATATGAACACTAATAGACAGTGTAGCTACTCTAATAGATAGTATAAGAAAATTAAAAGACAGTGTAGCTACATTGATAGACAATCTAGCTACACTAACGGACAGTCTAGGAACATCAATAGACAATGTAGCTACACTAGTAGACAGTCTAGCTACACTAACAGACCGTCTATGAAAACTAATAGACAGTGTAGCTATATTGATACATAATCTAGCTACACTAATAGACAGTCTAGGAACACTATTAGACAGTGTAGCTACACTAATAGACAGTCTAACTACTCTAGTAGACAGTCTAGGAACACTATTAGACAGTGTAGCTATATTGATAGACAATCTAGCTACTCTAATAGACAGTCTAGCAACACTAATAGACAGTCTAGGAACACTAATAGACAATGTAGCTACACTAGTAGAAAATCTAGCTACACTAACAGACAGTATAGGAAAACTAATAGACAGTGTAGCTATATTGATAGACAATCTAGCTACACTAATAGACAGTCTAGGAACACTATTAGACAGTGTAGCTACACTAATAGACAGTCTAGCTACACTAGTAGACAGTCTAGAAACACTATAAGACAGTGAAGCTACATGAATAGACAATCTAGCTACACTACTAGACAGTGTAGCTACTCTAATAGACAGTCTAGCTACACTAATAGACAGTCTAGGAACACTATTAGACAGTGTAGCTACACTGATAGACAGTCAAGCTACACTAACAGACAGTATATGAACACTAATAGACAGTGTATCTACTCTAACAGAAAGTATAAGAAACCTAATAGACAGTGTAGCTACATTGATCGACAATCTAGCTTCACTAACGGACAGTCTAGGAACATCAATAGACAATATAGCTATACTAGTAGACAGTCTAGCTACACTAACAGACCGTCAATGAAAACTAATAGACAGTCTAGCTATATTGATAGACAATCTAGCTACACTAATAGACAGTCTAGGAACACTATAAGACAGTGTAGCTACTCTAATAGACAGTCTAGGAACACTATAAGACAGTGTAGCTACACTAATAGACAGTCTAACTACACTAGTAGACAGTCTAGGAACACTATTAGACAGTGTAGCTACACAAATAGACAGTCTGGTTACACTAATAGACAGTCTAAGCACACTATTAGACAGTGTAGCTACACTAATAGACAATCTAGCTACACAAATAGACAGTCTAGGAACACTATTAGACAGTGTAGCTACACTGACAGACAGTCTAGCTAAGCTAACAGACAGTATATGAACACTAATAGACAGTCTAGCTACTCTAACAGACAGTATAAGAAACTAATAGACAGTGTAGCTACATTGATAGACAATCTAGCTTTACTAACGGACAGTCTAGGAACATCAATAGACAATGTAGCTACACTAGTAGACAGTCTAGCTACACTAACAGACCGTCTATAAAAACTAATAGACAGTGTAGCTTTATCGATAGACAATCCAGCTACACTAATTGACAGTCTAGGAACACTATTAGACAGTGTAGCTACTCTAATAGACAGTCTAGCTACACTAGTAGACAGTCTAGGAACACTATTAGACAGTGTATCTACACTAATAGACAATCTAGCTACACTAATAGACAGTCTAGGAACACTATAAGACAGTGTAGCTATCTAATAGACAGTCTAGCTACACTAATAGACAGTATAGGAACACTATTAGACAGTGTAGCTACACTAATAGACAGTCTAGCTACACTAATAGACAGTCTAGGAACACTAATAGACTGTGTAGCTACACTAGTAGACAGTCAAGCTACACTAATAGACAGTCTAGGAACACTATTAGACAGTGTAGCTACACTAATAGACAGTCTAGCTACACGAACAGACAGTCTATGAACTCTAATAGACAGTGTAGCTAACTAATAGACCGTCGATGAAAACAAATAGACAGTGTGGCTACACTAACAGACAGTATAAGAAAACTTATGGACAGTGTAGCTACATTGATAGACAATCTAGCTACACTAATGGACAGTCTAGGAACATCAATAGACAATGTAGCTACACTAGTAGACAGTCTAGCTACACTAACATACAGTATAGGAAAACTAATAGACAGTGTAGCTATATTGATAGACAATCTAGCTACTCTAATAGACAGTCTAGCTACACTAATAGACAGTCTAGGAACACTAATAGACAATTTAGCTACACTAGTAGACAGTCTAGCTACATTAACAGACAGTATAGGAAATATAATAGACAGTGTAGCTATATTGATAGACAATCTAGCTACACTAATAGACAGTCTAGGAACACTATTAGACAGTGTAGCTACACTAATAGACAGTCTAACTACTCTAGTAGACAGTCTAGGAACACTATTAGACAGTGTAGCTATATTGATAGACAATCTAGCTACTCTAATAGACAGTCTAGCAACACTAATAGACAGTCTAGGAACACTAATAGACAATGTAGCTACACTAGTAGACAATCTAGCTACACTAACAGACAGTATAGGAAAACTAATAGACAGTGTAGCTATATTGATAGACAATCTAGCTACACTAATAGACAGTCTAGGAACACTATTAGACAGTGTAGCTACACTAATAGACAGTCTAGCTACACTAGTAGACAGTCTAGTAACACTATAAGACAGTGTAGCTACATGAATAGACAATCTAGCTACACTACTAGACAGTGTAGCTACTCTAATAGACAGTCTAGCTACACTAATAGACAGTCTAGGACAATCTAGCTACACTAATAGACAGTCTAGGAACACTATTAGACAGTGTAGCTACACTGATAGACAGTCTAGCTACACTAACAGACAGTATATGAACACTAATAGACAGTGTATCTACTCTAACAGAAAGTATTAGAAACCTAATAGACAGTGTAGCTACATTGATCGACAATCTAGCTTCACTAACGGACAGTCTAGGAACATCAATAGACAATGTAGCTATACTAGTTGACAGTCTAGCTACACTAACAGACCGTCTATGAAAACTAATAGACAGTCTAGCTATATTGATAGACAATCTAGCTACACTAATAGACAGTCTAGGAACACTATAAGACAGTGTAGCTACTCTAATAGACAGTCTTGCTACACTAGTAGACAGTCTAGGAACACTATTAGACAGTGTAGCTACACTAATAGACAATCTAGCTACACTAATAGACAGTCTAGGAACACTATAAGACAGTGTAGCTACACTAATAGACAATCTAGCTACACTAATAGACAGTCTAGGAACACTATAATACAGTGTAGCTACATTAATAGACAGTCTAGCTACTCTAACAGACAGTCTATGAACACTAATAGACAGTGTAGCTTCTCTAATAGACCGTCTATGAAAACAAATAGACAGTGTAGCTACATTGATAAACAATCTAGTTACGCTACCAGACAGTCTAGGAACACTATAAGACAGTGTAGCTACACTGTTTGACAGTCTAGGAACACTATTAGACAGTGTAGCTACTCTAATAGACAGTCTAGCTACACTAATAGACAGTCTAGGAACACTATTAGACAGTGTATCTACACTAGTAGACATTCTAGCTACACTAATAGACAGTCTAGGAACACTAATATACAATGTAGCTACACTAGTAGACAGTCTAGCTACACTAACAGACAGTATAGGAAAACTAATAGACAGTGTAGCTATATTGATAGACAATCTAGCTACTCTTATAGACAGTCTAGCTACACTAATAGACAGTCTAGGAACACTAATAGACAATGTAGCTACACTAGTAGACAGTATAGCTACACTAACAGACAGTATAGGAAAACTAATAGACAGTGTAGCTATATTGATAGACAATCTAGCTACACTAATAGACAGTCTATGAACACTAATAAACAGTGTAGCTACACTAATAGACAGTCTAGCTACACGAACAGACAGTATATAAACACTAATACACAGTGTAGCTACTCTAACAGACAGTATAAGAAAATTAAAAGACAGTGTAGCTACATTGATAGACAATCTAGCTACACTAACGGACAGTCTAGGAACATCAATAGACAATGTAGCTACACTAACAGACAGTCTAGCTACACTAACAGACCGTCTATGAAAACTAATAGACAGTGTAGCTATATTGATACACAATCTAGCTACACTAATAGACAGTCTAGGAACACTATAAGACAGTTTAGCTTCTCTAATAGACAGTCTAGCTACACTAATAGACAGACTAGGAACAATATAAGACAGTGTAGCTACACTAATAGACAATCTAGCTACACTAATAGACAGTCTAGGAACACTATAAGACATTGTAGCTACATTAATAGACAGTCTAGCTACACAAACAGACAGTCTATGAACACTAATAGACAGTGTAGCTTCTCTAATAGACCGTCTATGAAAACAAATAGACAGTGTAGCTACATTGATAAACAATCTAGTTACGCTAACAGACAGTCTAGGAACACTATTAGACAGTGTAGTTAACTAATTGACCGTCGATGAAAACAAATAGACAGTGTAGCTTCTCTAACAGACAGTATAAGAAAACTAATAGACAGTGTAGCTACAATGATAGACAATCTAGCTACACTAACGGACAGTCTAGGAACACTAATAGACAATGTAGCTACACTAGTAGACAGTCTAGCTACATTAACAGACAGTATAGGAAAACTAATAGACAGTGTAGCTATATTGATAGACAATCTAGCTACACTAATAGACAGTCTAGGAACACTATTAGACAGTGTAGCTACACTAATAGACAGTCTAGCTACACGAACAGACAGTATATGAACACTAATAGACAGTGTAGCTACTCTAACAGACCGTATAAGAAAATTAAAAGACAGAGTAGCTACATTGATAGACAATCTAGCTTCACTAACAGACAGTCTAGGAACATCAAGAGACAATGTAGCTACACTAGTAGACAGTCTAGCTACACTGACAGACCGTCTATGAAAACTAATAGACAGTATAGCTATATTGATAGACAATCTAGCTACACTAATAGACAGTCTAGGAACACTATTAGACAGTGTAGCTACTCTAATAGACAGTCTGGCTACACTAGTAGACAGTCTAGACACACTATTAGACAGTGTAGCTACACTAATAGACAGTCTAGCTACACTAATAGACAATCTAGGAACACTATAAGACAGTGTAGCTACACTAACAGACAGTCTAGCTACACTAACAGACAGTCTATGAACACTAATAGACAGTGTAGCTACACTAATAGACACTCTAGCTACACTAATAGACAGTCTAGGAACACTATAAGACAGTGTAGCTACACTAATAGACAATCTAGCTACACTAATAGACAGTCTAGGAACACAATAAGACAATGTAGCTACATTAATAGACAGTCTAGCTACACTAACAGACAGTCTATGAACACTAATAGACAGTGTAGCCTTTCTAATAGACCGTCTCTGAAAACAAATAGACAGTGTAGCTACATTGATAAACAATCTAGTTACGCTAACAGACAGTCTAGGAACACTATTAGACAGTGTAGCTACACTAATAGACAGTCTAGGAACACTATTAGACAGTGTACCTACTCTAATAGACAGTCTAGCTACACTAATAGAGAGTCTAGGAAAACTATTAGACAGTGTAGCTACACTAATAGACAGTGTAGCTACACTAATAGACAGTCTAGGAACACTATAAGACTGTGTAGCTACACTAGTAGACAGTCTAGCTACACTAACAGACAGTCTAGGAACACTATTAGACAGTGTAGCTACACTAATAGACAGTCTAGTTACACTAACAGACAGTCTATGAACTCTAATAGACAGTGTAGCTAACTAATAGACCGTCGATGAAAACAAATAGACAGTGTAGCTACTCTTACAGACAGTATAAGAAAACTAATAGACAGTGTAGCTACATTGATAGACAATCTAGCTACACTAACGGACAGTCTAGGAACATCAATAGACAATGTAGCTACACCAGTAGACAGTCTAGCTACACTAACATACAGTATAGGAAAACTAATAGACAGTGAAGCTATATTGATAGACAAATCTAGCTACTCTAATAGACAGTCTAGCTACACTAGTAGACAGTCTAGAAACACTAATAGACAATGTAGCTACACTAGTAGACAGTCTAGCTACACTAACAGACAGTATAGGAAAACTAATAGACAGTGTAGCTATATTGATTGACAACCTAGCTACACTAATAGACAGTCTAGGAACACTATTAGACAGTGTAGCTACACTAATAGACAGTCTAGCTACACGAACAGACAGTATATGATCACTAATAGACAGTGTAGCTACTCTAATAGACAGTATAAGAAAATTAAAAGACAGTGTAGCTACATTGATAGACAATCTAGCTACACTAACGGACAGTCTAGGAACATCAATAGACAATGTAGTTACACTAGTAGACAGTCTAGCTACACTAACAGACCGTCTATGAAAACTAATAGACAGTGTAGCTATATTGATACATAATCTTCCTACACTAATAGACAGTCTAGGAACACTATTACACAGTGTAGCTACACTAATAGACAGTCTAACTACTCTAGTAGACAGTCTAGGAACACTATTAGACAGTGTAGCTATATTGATAGACAATCTAGCTACTCTAATAGACAGTCTAGCAACACTAATAGACAGTCTAGGACGACTAATAGACAATGTAGCTACACTAGTAGACAATCTAGCTACACTAACAGACAGTATAGGAAAACTAATAGACAGTGTAGCTATATTGATAGACAATCTAGCTACACTAATAGACAGTCTAGGAACACTATTAGACAGTGTAGCTACACTAATAGACAGTCTAGCTACACTAGTAGACAGTCTAGAAACACTATAAGACAGTGTAGCTACACTAATAGACAATCTAGCTACACTAATAGACAGTGTAGCTACTCTAATAGACAGTCTGACTACACTAATAGACAGTCTAGGACAATCTAGCTACACTAATAGACAGTCTAGGAACACTATTAGACAGTGTAGCTACACTGATAGACAGTCTAGCTACACTAACAGACAGTATATGAACACTAATAGACAGTGTATCTACTCTAACAGAAAGTATAAGAAACCTAATAGACAGTGTAGCTACATTGATCGACAATCTAGCTTCACTAACGGACAGTCTAGGAACATCAATAGACAATGTAGCTATACTAGTAGACAGTCTAGCTACACTAACAGACCGTTTATGAAAACTATTGGACAGTCTAGCTATATTGATAGACAATCTAGCTACACTAATAGACAGTCTAGGAACACTATAAGACAGTGTAGCTACTCTAATAGACAGTCTTGCTACACTAGTAGACAGTCTAGGAACACTAATAGACAGTGTAGCTACACTAATAGACAATCTAGCTACACTAATAGAGAGTCTAGGAACATTATAAGACAGTGTAGCTACACTAATAGACAGTCTAGGAACACTATTAGACAGTGTAGCTACTCTAATAGACAGTCTAGCTACACTAATAGACAGTCTAGGAACACTATTAGACAGTGTAGCTACACTAGTAGACATTCTGGCTACACTAATAGACAGTCTAGGAACACTAATATACAATGTAGCTACACTAGTAGACAGTCTAGCTACACTAACAGACAGTATAGGAAAATTAATAGACAGTGTAGCTATATTGATAGACAATCTAGCTACTCTTATAGACAGTCTAGCTACACTAATAGACAGTCTAGGAACACTATAAGACAGTGTAGCTACACTAATAGACAATCTAGCTACACTAATAGACAGACTAGGAACACTATAAGACAGTGTAGCTACACTAATAGACAATCTAGCTACACTAATAGACAGTCTAGGAACACTATAAGACATTGTAGCTACATTAATAGACAGTCTAGCTACACTAACAGACAGTCTATGAACACTAATAGAAAGTGTAGCTCCTCTAATAGACCGTCTATGAAAGCAAATAGACAGTGTAGCTACATTGATAAACAATCTAGTTACGCTAACAGACAGTCTAGGAACACTATTAGACAGTGTAGCTACACTAATAGACAGTCTAGGAACACTATTAGCCAGTGTAGCTACTCTAATAGACAGTCTAGCTACACTAATAGACAGTCTAGGAACACTATTAGACAGTGTAGCTACACTAATAGACAGTGTAGCTACACTAATAGACAGTCTAGGAACACTATAAGACAGTGTAGCTACACTAGTAGACAGTCTAGCTACACTAACAGACAGTCTAGGAACACTATTAGACAGTGTAGCTACACTAATAGACAGTCTAGCTACACTAACAGACAGTCTATGAACTCTAATAGACAGTGTAGCTAACTAATAGACCGTCGATGAAAACAAATAGACAGTGTAGCTTCTCTAACAGACAGTATAAGAAAACTAATAGACAGTGTAGCTACATTGATAGACAATCTAGCTACACTAACGGACAGTCTAGGAACATCAATAGACAATGTAGCTACACTAGTAGACAGTCTAGCTACACTAACAGACAGTCTATGAACACTAATAG
The DNA here is from genome assembly GCA_964019695.1 of Loripinus fragilis. Taxonomy (NCBI): domain Eukaryota; kingdom Metazoa; phylum Mollusca; class Bivalvia; order Lucinida; family Lucinidae; genus Loripinus; species Loripinus fragilis. The sequence goes on along the minus strand of CAXHUL010000339.1, from coordinate 50,803 downwards.
ACAATGTAGCTACACTAGTAGACAGTCTAGCTACACTAACAGACAGTATAGGAAAACTAATAGACAGTGTAGCTTTATTGATAGACAATCTAGTTACGCTAACAGACAGTCTAGGAACACTATTAGACAGTGTAGCCACACTAGTAGACGGTCTAGCTACACTAATAGACAGTCCAGCTACACTAATAGACAGTCTAGGAACACTATTAGACAGTGTAGCTACACTAGTAGACAGTCTAGCTACACTAATAGACAGTATAGGAACACTATTAGACAGTGTAGCTACACGAATAGACAGTCTAGCTACACTAACAGACAGTCTATGAACTCTAACAGACAGTATAAGAAAACTAATAGACAGTGTAGCTACATTGATAGACAATCGAGCTACACTAAAGGACAGTCTAGGAACCTCAAAAGACAATGTAACTACACAAGTAGACACTCTAGCTACACTTACATACAGTATAGGAAAAGTAATAGACAGTGTAGCTATATTGATAGACAATCTAGCTACTCTAATAGACAGTCTAGCTACACTAATAGACAGTCTAGGAAAACTAATAGACAGTGTAGCTATATTGATAGACAGTTTAGCTACTTTAATAGACAGTCTAGGAACACTATTAGACAGTGTAGCTACACTAATAGACAGTCTAGCTACACGAACAGACAGTATATGAACACTAATAGACAGTGTAGCTACTCTAACAGACAGTATAAGAAAATTAAAAGACAGTGTAGCTACATTGATAGACAATCTAGCTACACTAACGGACAGTGTAGGAACACCTATAGACAATGTAGCTACACTAGTAGACAGTCTAGCTACACTAACAGACTGTCTATGAAAACTAATAGACAGTGTAGCTATATTGATACACAATCTAGCTACACAAATAGACAGTCTAGGAACACTATTAGACAGTGTAGCTACACTAATAGACAGTCTAACTACACTAGTAGACAGTCTAGGAACACTATTAGACAGTGTAGCTACACTAATAGACAGTCTAGCTACACTAATAGACAGTCTAGGAACACTATTAGACAGTGTAGCTACACTAATAGACAATCTAGCTACACTAATAGACAGTCTAGGAACACTATTAGACAGTGTAGCTACACTGACAGACAGTCTAGCGAAACTAACAGACAGTATATGAACACTAATAGACAGTGTAGCTACTCTAACAGACAGTATAAGAAACTAATAGACAGTGTAGCTACATTGATAGACAATCTAGCTTCACTAACGGACAGTCTAGGAACATCAATAGACAATGTAGCTACACTAGTAGACAGTCTAGCTACACTAACAGACCGTCTATAAAAACTAATAGACAGTGTAGCTATATCGATAGACAATCCAGCTACACTAATTGACAGTCTAGGAACACTATTAGACAGTGTAGCTACTCTAATAGACAGTCTAGCTACACTAGTAGACAGTCTAGAAACACTATTAGACAGTGTATCTACACTAATAGACAATCTAGCTACACTAAAAGACAGTCTAGGAACACTATAAGACAGTGTAGCTACACTAATAGACAGTCTAGCTACACTAACAGACAGTCTATGAACACTAATAGACAGTGTAGCTACACTAATAGACAGTCTAGCTACACTAATAGACAGTCTAGGAACACTATAAGACAGTGTAGCTACACTAATAGACAATCTAGCTACACTAATAGACAGTCTAGGAACACTAATAGACAGTGTAGCTTCTCTTATAGACCGTCTATGAAAACAAATAGACTGTGTAGATACATTGATAAACAATCTAGTTACGCTAACAGACAGTCTAGGAACACTATTAGACAGTGTAGCTACACTAATAGACAGTCTAGGAACACTATTAGACAGTGTAGCTACTCTAATATACAGTCTAGCTACACTAATAGACAGTCTAGGAACACTATTAGACAGTGTAGCTACACTAATAGACAGTCTAACTACACTAGTAGACAGTCTAGGAACACTATTAGACAGTGTAGGTACACTAATAGACAGTCTGGCTACACTAATAGACAATCTAGGAACACTATTAGACAGTGTAGCTACACTAATAGACAAACTAGCTACACAAATAGACAGTCTAGGAACACTATTAGACAGTGTAGCTACACTGACAGACAGTCTAGGTAAACTAACAGACAGTATATGAACACTAATAGACAGTGTAGCTACTCTAACAGACAGTATAAGAAACTAATAGACAGTGTAGCTACATTGATAGACAATCTAGCTTCACTAACGGACAGTCTAGGAACATCAATAGACAATGTAGCTACACTAGTAGACAGTCTAGCTACACTAACAGACCGTCTATAAAAACAAATAGACAGTGTAGCTATATCGATAGACAATCCAGCTACACTAATTGACAGTCTAGGAACACTATTAGACAGTGTAGCTACTCTAATAGACAGTCTAGCTACACTAGTAGACAGTCTAGGAACACTATTAGACAGTGTATCTACACTAATAGACAATCTAGCTACACTAATAGACATTCTAGGAACACTATAAGACAGTGTAGCTACACTAATAGACAGTCTAGCTACACTAACAGACAGTCTATGAACACTAATAGACAGTGTAGCTACACTAATAGACAGTCTAGCTACACTAATAGATAGTCTAGGAACACTATAAGACAGTGTAGCTACACTAATAGACAATCTAGCTACACTAATAGACAGTCTAGGAACACTATAAGACAGTGTAGCTACATTAATAGACAGTCTAGCTACACTAACAGACAGTCTATGAACACTAATTGACAGTGTAGCTTCTCTTATAGACCGTCTGTGAAAACAAAAAGACAGTGTAGCTACATTGATAAACAATCTAGTTACGCTAACAGACAGTCTAGGAACACTATTAGACAGTGTAGCTACACTAATAGACAGTCTAGGAACACTATTAGACAGTGTAGCTACTCTAATATACAGTCTAGCTACACTAAAAGACAGTCTAGGACAATCTAGCTACACTAATAGACAGTCTAGGAACACTATTAGACAGTGTAGCTACACTGATAGACAGTCTAGCTACACTAACATATAGTATATGAACACTAATAGACAGTGTATCTACTCTAACAGAAAGTATAAGAAAACTAATAGACAGTGTCGCTACATTGATCGACAATCTAGCTTCACTAACGGACTGTCTAGGAACATCAATAGACAATGTAGCTACACTAGTAGACAGTCTAGCTACACTAACAGACCGTCTATGAAAACTAATAGACAGCGTAGCTATATTGATAGACAATCTAGCTACACTAATAGACAGTCTAGGAACACTATAAGACAGTCTAGGAACACTAATAGACAATGTAGCTACACTAGTAGACAGTCTAGCTACACTAACAGACTTTATAGGAAAACTAATAGACAGTGTAGCTATATGGATAGACAATCTAGCTACACTAATAGACAATCTAGGAACACTATTAGACAGTGTGGCTACACTAATAGACAGTCTAGCTACACGAACAGACAGTATATGAACACTATTAGACAGTCTAGCTACACTAGTAGACAGTCTAGGAACACTATTAGACAGTGTATCTACACTAATAGACAATCTAGCTACACTAAAAGACAGTCTAGGAACACTATAAGACAGTGTAGCTACACTAATAGACAGTCTAGCTACACTAACAGACAGTCTATGAACACTAATAGACAGTGTAGCTACACTAATAGACAGTCTAGCTACACTAATAGACAGTCTAGGAACACTATAAGACAGTGTAGCTACACTAATAGACAATCTAGCTACACTAATAGACAGTCTAGGAACACTATAAGACAGTGTAGCTACATTAATAGACAGTCTAGCTACACTAACAGACAGTCTATGAACACTAATAGACAGTGTAGCTTCTCTTATAGACCGTCTATGAAAACAAATAGACAGTGTAGCTACATTGATAAACAATCTAGTTACGCTAACAGACAGTCTAGGAACACTATTAGACAGTGTAGCTACACTAATAGACAGTCTAGGAACACTATTAGACAGTGTAGCTACTCTAATATACAGTCTAGCTACACTAATAGACAGTCTAGGAACACTATTAGACAGTGTAGCTACACTAATAGACAGTCTAACTACACTAGTAGACAGTCTAGGAACACTATTAGACAGTGTAGGTACACTAATAGACAGTCTGGCTACACTAATAGACAATCTAGGAACACTATTAGACAGTGTAGCTACACTAATAGACAAACTAGCTACACAAATAGACAGTCTAGGAACACTATTAGACAGTGTAGCTACACTGACAGACAGTCTAGCTAAACTAACAGACAGTATATGAACACTAATAGACAGTGTAGCTACTCTAACAGACAGTATAAGAAACTAATAGACAGTGTAGCTACATTGATAGACAATCTAGCTTCACTAACGGACAGTCTAGGAACATCAATAGACAATGTAGCTACACTAGTAGACAGTCTAGCTACACTAACAGACCGTCTATCAAAACTAATAGACAGTGTAGCTTTATTGATACACAATCTAGCTACACTAATAGGCAGTCCAGGAACACTATTAGACAGTGTAGCTTCTCTAATAGACAGTCTAGCTACACTAGTAGACAGTCTAGGAACACTATTAGGCAGTGTAGCTACACTAATAGACAATCTAGCTACACTAATAGACAGTCTAGGAACACTATAAGACAGTGTAGCTACACTAATAGACAGTCTAGCTACACTAACAGACAGTCGATGAACACTAATAGACAGTGTAGCTACACTAATAGACAGTCTAGCTACACTAATAGACAGTCTAGGAACACTATAAGACAGTGTAGCTACACTAATAGACAATCTAGCTACACTAATAGACAGTCTAGGAACACTAATAGACAGTGTAGCTTCTCTAATAGACCGTCTATGAAAACAAATAGACAGTGTAGCTACATTGATAAACAATCTAGTTTCGCTAACAGACAGTCTAGGAACACTATTAGACAGTGTAGCTACACTAATAGACAGTCTAGGAACATTTTTAGACAGTGTAGCTACTCTAATAGACAGTCTTGCTACACTAATAGACAGTCTAGGAACACTATTAGACAGTGTAGCTACACTTATAGACAGTGTAGCTACACTAATAGACAGTCTAGGAACACTGTATGACAGTGTAGCTACACTAGTAGACAGTCTAGCTACACTAACAGACAGTCTAGGAACACTATTAGACAGTATAGCTACACTAATAGACAGTCTAGCTACACTAACAGACAGTCTATGAACTCTAATAGACAGTGTAGCTAACTAATAGACCGTCGATGAAAACAAATAGACAGTGTATTTACTCTATCAGACAGTATAAGAAACTAATAGACAGTGTAGCTACATTGATAGACAATCTAGCAACACTAACGGACAGTCTAGGAACATCAATAGACAATGTAGCTACACTAGTAGACAGTCTAGCTACACTAACATACAGTATAGGAAAACTAATAGACAGTGTAGCTATATTGATAGACAATCTAGCTACTCTAATAGACAGTCTAGCTACACTAATAGACAGTCTAGGAACACTAATAGACAATGTAGCTACACTAGTAGACAGTCCAGTTACACTAGCAGACAGTATAGGAAAACTAATAGACAGTGTAGCTATATTGATAGACAATCTAGCTACACTAATAGACAGTCTAGGAACACTATAAGACAGTGTAGCTACACTAATAGACAGTCTAGCTACACGAACAGACAGTATATGAACACTAATCGACAGTGTAGCTACTCTAACAGACAGTATAAGAAAATTAAAAGACAGTGTAGCTACAATGATAGACAATCTAGCTACACTAACGGACAGTCTAGGAACATCAATAGACAATGTAGCTACACTAGTAGACAGTCTAGCTACACTAACATACAGAATAGGAAAACTAATAGACAGTGTAGCTATATTGATAGACAATCTAGCTACTCTAATAGACAGTCTAGCTACACTAATAGACAGTCTAGGAACACTAATAGACAATGTAGCTACACTAATAGACAATCTAGGTACACTAATAGACAGTCTAGGAACACTATAAGACAGTCTAGCTACACTAACAGACAGTCTATGAACACTAATAGACAGTGTAGCTTCTCTAATAGACCGTCTATGAAAACAAATAGACAGTGTAGCTACATTGATAAACAATCTAGTTACGCTAACAGACAGTCTAGGAACACTATTAGGCAGTGTAGCTACACTAATAGACGGTCTAGGAACACTATTAGACAGTGTAGCTACTCTAATAGACAGTCTAGCTACACTAATAGACAGTCTAGGAACACTATTAGACAGTGTAGCTACACTAATAGACAGTGTAGCTACACTAATAAACAGTCTAGGAACACTATAAGACAGTGTAGCTACACTAGTAGACAGTCTAGCTACACTAATAGACAGTCTAGGAACACTATTAGACAGTGTAGCTACACTAATAGACAGTCTAGCTACACTAACAGACAGTCTATGAACTCTAATAGACAGTGTAGCTAACTAATAGACCGTCGATAAAAACAAATAAACAGTGTAGCTACTCTAACAGACAGTATAAGAAAACTAATAGACAGTGTAGCTACATTGATAGACAATCTAGCTTCACTAACGGACAGTCTAGGAACATCAATAGACAATGTAGCTACTCAAGTAGACAGTCTAGCTACACTAACATACAGTACAGGAAAACTAATAGACTGTGTAGCTATATTGATAGACAATCTAGCAACACTAATAGACAGTCTAGGAACACTATAAGACAGTGTAGCTACTCTAATAGACAGTCTTGCTACACTAGTAGACAGTCCAGGAACACTATTTGACAGTGTAGCTACACTAATAGACAGTCTAGGAACACTATTAGACAGTGCTGCTACTCTAATAGACAGTCTAGCTACACTAAAAGACAGTCTAGGAACACTATAAGACAGTGTAGCTACACTAGTAGACAGTCTAGCTACACTAATAGACAGTCTAGGAACACTATTAGACAGTGTAGCTACACTGATAGACAGTCTAGCTACACTAACAGAGAGTCAATGAACTCTAATTGACAGTGTAGCTAACTAATAGACCGTCGATGAAAACAAATAGACAGTGTAGCTACTCTAACAGACAGTATAAGAAAACTAATAGACAGTGTAGCTACATTGATAGACAATCTAGCTACACTAACGGACAGTCTTGGAACAGCAATAGACAATGTAACAACACTAGTAGACAGTCTAGCTACACTAACATACAGTATAGGAAAACTAATAGACAGTGTAGCTATATTGATAGACAATCTAGCTACTCTAATAGACAGTCTAGCTACACTAATAGACAGTCTAGGAACACTAAGAGACAATGTAGCTACACTAGTAGACAGTCTAGCTACACCTACAGACAGTATAGGAAAACTAAAAGACAGTGTAGCTATATTGATAGACAATCTAGCTACACTAATAGACAGTCTAGGAACACTATTAGACAGTGTAGCTACACGAACAGACAGTATATGAACACTAATAGACAGTGTAGCTACTCTAACAGACAGTATAAGAAAATTAAAAGACAGTGTAGCTACATTGATAGACAATCTAGCTACACTAACGGACAGTCTAGGAACATCAATAGACAATGTAGCTACACTAGTAGACAGTCTAGCTACACTAACAGACCGTCTATGAAAACTAATAGACATTGTAGCTATATTGATACACAATCTAGCTACACTAATAGACAGTCTAGAACCACTATTAGACAGTGTAGCTACACTAATAGACAATCTAGCTACACTAATAGACAGTCTAGGAACACTATAAGACAGTGTAGCTACACTAATAGACAATCTAGCTACACTAATAGACAGTCTAGGAACACTATAAGACAGTGTAGCTACACTAATAGACAGTCTAGCTACACTAACAGACAGTATATGAACACTATGGGCAGTGTGGCTACACTAATAGACAGTCTAGCTACACTAATAGACAGTCTAAGAACACTATAAGACAGTGTAGCTACACTAATATACATTCTAGCTACACTCATGGACAGTCTAGGATCACTATAAGACAGTGTAGCTACATTAAAAGACAGTCTAGCTACACTAACAGACAGTCTATGAACACTAATAGACAGTGTAGCTTCTCTAATAGACCGTCCATGAAAACAAATAGACAGTGTAGCTACATTGATAAACAATCTAGTTATGCTAACAGACAGTCTAGGAACACTATTAGACAGTGTATCTACACTTATAGACAGTCTAGGAACACTATAAGACAGTGTAGCTACTCTAATAGACAGTCTAGCTACACTAATAGACAGTCAAGGAACACTATTAGACAGTGTAGCTACACTAGTAGACATTCTAGCTACACTAATAGACAGTCTAGGAACACTATTAGACAGTGTAGCTACACTAATAGACAGTCTAGCTACACTTACAGGTAGTCTATGAACTCTAATAGACAGTGTAGCTAACTAATAGACCGTCGATGAAAACAAATAGACAGTTTAGCTTCTCTAACAGACAGTATAAGAAAACTAATAGACAGTGTAGCTACATTGATAGACAATCTAGCTACACTAACGGACAGTCTAGGAACATCAATAGACAATGTAACTACACTAGTAGACAGTCTAGCTACACTAACATACAGTATAGGAAAAGTAATAGACAGTGTAGCTATATTGATAGACAATCTAGCTACTCTAATAGACAGTCTAGAAACACTATTAGACAGTGTAGCTACACTAACAGACAGTATAAGAAAATTAAAAGACAGTGTAGCTACATTGATAGACAATCTAGCTACACTAACGAACAGTCTAGGAACATCAATAGACAATGTAGCTACACTAGTAGACAGTCTAGCTACACTAACAGACCGTCTATGAAAACTAATAGACAGTGTAGCTATATTGATACACAATCTAGCTACACTAATACCAGTCTAGGAACACTATTAGACAGTGTAGCTACTCTAATGGACAGTCTGGCTACACTAGTAGACAGTCTAGGAACACTATTAGACAGTGTAGCTACACTAATAGACAATCTAGCTACACTAATAGACAGTCTAAGAACACTATAAGACAGTGTAGCTACACTAAGAGACAGTCTAGCTACACTAACAGACAGTCTATGAACACTAATAGACAGTGTAGCTACACTAGTAGACAGTCTAGCTACACTAACAGACAGTCTATGAACTCTAATAGACAGTGTAGCTAACTAATAGACCGTCGATGAAAACAAATAGACAGTGTAGCTACTCTAACAGACAGTATAAGAAAACTAATAGACAGTGTAGCTACATTGATAGACAATCTAGCTACACTAACGGACAGTCTAGGAACATCAATAGACAATGTAGCTACACTAGTAGACAGTCTAGCTACACTAACATACAGAATAGGAAAACTAATAGACAGTGAAGCTATATTGATAGACAATCTAGCTACTCTAATAGACAGTCTAGCTACACTAATAGACAGTCTAGGAACACTAATAGACAATGTAGCTACACTAATAGACAATCTAGCTACACTAATAGACAGTCTAGTAACACTATAAGACAGTGTAGCTACATTAATAGACAGTCTAGCTACACTAACAGACAGTCTATGAACACTAATAGACAGTGTAGCTTCTCTAATAGACAGTCTATGAAAACAAATAGACAGTGTAGCTACATTGATAAACAATCTAGTTACGCTAACAGACAGTCTAGGAACACTATTAGACAGTGTAGCTTCATTAATAGACAGTCTAGGAACACTATTAGACAGTGTACCTAATAGACAGTCTAGCTACACTAAAAGACAGTCTAGGAACACTATTAGATAGTGTAGCTACACTAATAGACAGTCTAGGAACACTATTAGACAGTGTAGCTACTCTAATAGACAGTCTTGCTACACTAGAAGACAGTCTAGGAACACTATTAGATAGTGTAGCTACACTAATAGACAGTCTAGGAACACTATTAGACAGTGTAGCTACTCTAATAGACAGTCTAGCTACACTAATAGACAGTCTAGAACACTATTAGACAGTGTAGCTACACTAGTAGACAGTCTAGCTACACAAATAGACAGTCTAGGAACACTATTAGACAGTGTAGCTACACTAATAGACAGTCTAGCTACACTAACAGACAGTCTATGAACTCTAATAGACAGTGTAGCTAACTAATAGACCGTCGATGAAAACAAATAGACAGTGTAGCTACTCTAACAGACAGTATAAGAAAACTAATAGACAATCTAGCTACACTAACGGACAGTCTAGGAACATCAATAGACAATGTAACTACACTGGTAGACAGTCTAGCTACACTAACATACAGTATAGGAAAACTAATAGACATTGTAGCTATATTGATAGACAATCTAGCTACTCAAATAGACAGTCTAGCTACACTAATAGACAGTCTAGGAACACTAATAGACAATGTAGCTACACTAGTAGACAGTCTAGCTACACTAACAGACAGTATAGGAAAACTAATAGACAGTGTAGCTATATTGATAGACAATCTAGCTACACTAATAGACAGTCTAGGAACACTATTAGACAGTGTAGCTACACGAACAGACAGTATATGAACACTAATAGACAGTGTAGCTACTCTAACAGACAGTATTAGAAAATTAAAAGACAGTGTAGCTACATTGATAGACAATCTAGCTACACTAACGGACAGTCTAGGAACATCAATAGACAATGTAGCTACACTAGTAGACAGTCTAGCTATACTAACAGACCGTCTATGAAAACTAATAGACATTGTAGCTATATTGATACACAATCTAGCTACACTAATAGACAGTCTAGAACCACTATTAGACAGTGTAGCTACACTAATAGACTTTAGCTACACTAATAGACAGTCTAGGAACACTATAAGACAGTGTAGCTACACTAATAGACAATCTAGCTACACTAATAGACAGTCTAGGAACACTATAAGACAGTGTAGCTACACTAATAGACAGTCTAGCTACACTAACAGACAGTATATGAACACTAATAGGCAGTGTGGCTACACTAATAGACAGTCTAGCTACACTAATAGACAGTCTAGGAACACTATAAGACAGTGTAGCTACACTAATATACATTCTAGCTACACTCATAGACAGTCTAGGAACACTATAAGACAGTGTAGCTACATTAAAAGACAGTCTAGCTACACTAACAGACAGTCTATGAACACTAATAGACAGTGTAGCTTCTCTAATAGACCGTCTATGAAAAAAAATAGACAGTGTAGCTACATTGATAAACAATCTAGTTACGCTAACAGACAGTCTAGGAACACTATTAGACAGTGTAGCTACACTTATAGACAGTCTAGGAACACTATAAGACAGTGTAGCTACTCTAATAGACAGTCTAGCTACACTAATAGACAGTCAAGGAACACTATTAGACAGTGTAGCTACACTAGTAGACAGTCTAGCTACACTAATAGACAGTCTAGGAACACTATTAGACAGTGTAGCTACACTAATAGACAGTCTAGCTACACTAATAGACAGTCAAGGAACACTATTAGACAGTGTAGCTACACTAGTAGACAGTCTAGCTACACTAATAGACAGTCTATGAACTCTAATAGACAGTGTAGCTAATTAATAGACCGTCGATGAAAACAAATAGACAGTGTAGCTACTCTAACAGACAGTATAAGAAAACTAATAGACAGTGTAACTACATTGATAGACAATCTAGCTACACTAACGGACAGTCTAGGAACATCAATAGACAATGTAACTACACTATTAGACAGTCTAGCTACACTAACATACAGTATAGGAAAAGTAATAAACAGTGTAGCTATATTGATAGACAATCTAGCTACTCTAATAGACAGTTTAGCTACACTAATAGACAGTCTAGGAACACTAATAGACAATGTAGCTACACTAGTAGACAGTCTAGCTACACTAACAGACAGTATAGGAAAACTAATAGACAGTGTAGCTATATTGATAGACAATCTAGCTACTTTAATAGACAGTCTAGGAACACTATTAGACAGTGTAGCTACACTAACAGACAGTATAAGAAAATTAAAAGACAGTGTAGCTACATTGATAGACAATCTACCTACACTAACGGACAGTCTAGGAACATCAATAGACAAAGTAGCTACACTAGTAGACAGTCTAGCTTCACTAACAGACCGTCTATGGAAACTAATAGACAGTGTAGCTATATTGATACACAATCTAGCTACACTAATAGACAGTCTAGGAACACTATTAGACAGTGTAGCTACTCTAATAGACAGTCTGGCTACACTAGTAGACCATCTAGGAACACTATTAGACAGTGTAGCTACACTAATAGACAATCTAGCTACACTAATAGACAGTCTAAGAACACTATAAGACAGTGTAGCTACACTAACAGACAGTCTAGCTACACTAACAGGCAGTCTATGAACACTAATAGACAGTGTAGCTACACTAATAGACAGTCTAGCTACACTAATAGACAGTCTAGGAACACTATAAGACAGTGTAGCTACACTAATAGACAATCTAGCTACACTAATAGACAGTCTAGGAACACTATAAGACAGTGTAGCTACATTAATAGACAGTCTAGCTACACTAACAGACAGTCTATGAACACTAATAGACAGTGTAGCTTCTCTAATAGACCATATATGAAAACAAATAGACAGTGAAGCTACATTGATAAACAATCTTGTTACGCTAACAGACAGTCTAGGAACACTATTAGACAGTGTAGCTACACTAATAGACAGTCTAGGAACACTATTAGACAGTGTAGCTACTCTAATAGACAGTCTAGCTACACTAATAGACAGTCTATGAACACTATTAGACAGTGTAGCTATCTAATAGACAGTCTAGCTACACTAATAGACAGTCTAGGAACACTATTAGACAGTGTAGCTACACTAATAGACAGTCTAGCTACACTAATAGACAGTCTAGGAACACAAATAGACAGCGTAGCCACACTAGTAGACAGTCTAGCTACACTAATAGACAGTCTAGGAACACTATTAGACAGTGTAGCTACACTAATAGACAGTCTAGCTACACGAACAGACAGTCTATGAACTCTAATAGACAGTGTAGCTAACTAATAGACCGTCGATGAAAACAAATAGACAGTGTAGCTACTCTAACAGACAGTATAAGAAAACTTATGGACAGTGTAGCTACATTGATAGACAATCTAGCTACACTAATGGACAGTCTAGGAACATCAATAGACAATGTAGCTACACTAGTAGACAGTCTAGCTACACTAACATACAGTATAGGAAAACTAATAGACAGTGTAGCTATATTGATAGACAATCTAGCTACTCTAATAGACAGTCTAGCTACACTAATAGACAGTCTAGGAACACTAATAGACAATGTAGCTACACTAGTAGACAGTCTAGCTACATTAACAGACAGTATAGGAAATCTAATAGACAGTGTAGCTATATTGATAGATAATCTAGCTACACTAATAGACAGTCTAGGAACACTATTAGACAGTGTAGCTACACTAATAGACAGTCTAACTACACTAGTAGACAGTCTAGGAACACTATTAGACAGTGTAGCTACACTAATAGACAGTCTAGCTACACTAATAGACAGTCTAGGAACACTATTAGACAGTGTAGCTACACTAATAGACAATCTAGCTACACTAATAGACAGTCTAGGAACACTATTAGACAGTTTAGCTACACTAATTGACAGTCTAGCTACACTAACAGACAGTATAAGAAAATTAAAAGACAGTGTAGCTACATTGATAGACAATCTAGCTACACTAACGGACAGTGTAGGAACATCAATAGACAATGTAGCTACACTAGTAGACAGTCTAGCTACACTAACAGACCGTCTATGAAAACTAAAAGACAGTGTAGCTATATTGATACACAATCTAGCTACATTAATAGACAGTCTAGGAACACTATTAGACAGTGTAGCTACACTAATAGAAAGTCTAACTACACTAGTAGACAGTCTAGGAACACTATTAGACAGTGTAGCTACACTAATAGACAGTCTAGCTACACTAATAGACAGTATAGGAACACTATTAGACAGTGTAGCTACACTAATAGACAATCTAGCTACACTAATAGACAGTCTAGGAACACTATTAGACAGTGTAGCTACACTGACAGACAGTCTAGCTAAACTAACAGACAGTATATGAACACTAATAGACAGTGTAGCTACTCTAACAGACAGTATAAGAAACTAATAGACAGTGTAGCTACATTGATAGACAATCTAGCTTCACTAACGGACAGTCTAGGAACATCAATAGACAATGTAGCTACACTAGTAGACAGTCTAGCTACACTAACAGACCGTCTATAAAAACTAATAGACAGTGTAGCTATATCGATAGACAATCCAGCTACACTAATTGACAGTCTAGAAACACTATTAGACAGTGTAGCTACTCTAATAGACAGTCTAGCTACACTAGTAGACAGTCTAGGAACACTATTAGACAGTGTATCTACACTAATAGACAATCTAGCTACACTAATAGACAGTCTAGGAACACTATAAGACAGTGTAGCTACACTAATAGACAGTCTAGCTACACTAACAGACAGTCTATGAACACTAATAGACAGTGTAGCTACACTAATAGACAGTCTAGCTACACTAATAGACAGTCTAGGAACACTATAAGACAGTGTAGCTACACTAATAGACAATCTAGCTACACTAATAGACAGTCTAGGAACACTATAAGACAGTGTAGCTACATTAATAGACAGTCTAGCTACACTAACAGACAGTCTATGAACACTAATAGACAGTGTAGCTTCTCTTATAGACCGTCTATGAAAACAAATAGACAGTGTAGCTACATTGATAAACAATCTAGTTACGCTAACAGACAGTCTATGAACACTATTAGACAGTGTAGCTACACTAATAGACAGTCTAGGAACACTATTAGACAGTGTAGCTACACTAATAGACAGTCTAATCACACTAGTAGACAGTCTAGGAACACTATTAGACAGTGTAGCTACACTAATAGACAGTCTGGTTACACTAATAGACAGTCTAGGAACACTATTAGACAGTGTAGCTACACTAATAGACAATCTAGCTACACAAATAGACAGTCTAGGAACACTATTAGACAGTGTAGCTACACTGACGGACAGTCAAGCTAAACTAACAGACAGTATATGAACACTAATAGACAGTGTAGCTACTCTAACAGACAGTATAAGAAATTAATAGACAGTGTAGCTACATTGATAGACAATCTAGCTTCACTAACGGACAGTCTAGGAACATCAATAGACAATGTAGCTACACTAGTAGACAGTCTAGTTACACTAACAGACCGTCTATAAAAACTAATAGACAGTGTAGCTATATCGATAGACAATCCAGCTACACTAATTGACAGTCTAGGAACACTATTAGACAGTGTAGCTACTCTAATAGACAGTCTAGCTACACTAGTAGACAGTCTAGGAACACTATTAGACAGTGTATCTACACTAATAGACAATCTAGCTACACTAATAGACAGTCTAGGAACACTATAAGACAGTGTAGCTATCTAATAGACAGTCTAGCTACACTAATAGACAGTCTAGGAACACTATTAGACAGTGTAGCTTCACTAATAGACAGTCTAGCTACACTAATAGACAGTATAGGAACACTAATAGACAGTGTAGCTACACTAGTAGACAGTCAAGCTACACTAATAGACAGTCTAGGAACACTATTAGACAGTGTAGCTACACTAATAGACAGTCTAGCTACACGAACAGACAGTCTATGAACTCTAATAGACAGTGTAGCTAACTAATAGACTGTCGATGAAAACAAATAGACAGTGTAGCTACTCTAACAGACAGTATAAGAAAACTTATGGACAGTGTAGCTACATTGATAGACAATCTAGCTACACTAATGGACAGTCTAGGAACATCAATAGACAATGTAGCTACACTAGTAGACATTCTAGCTACACTAACATACAGTATAGGAAAACTAATAGACAGTGTAGCTATATTGATAGACAATCGAGCTACTCTAATAGACAGTCTAGCTACACTAATAGACAGTCTAGGAACACTAATAGACAATGTAGCTACACTAGTAGACAGTCTAGCTACATTAACAGACAGTATAGGAAATCTAATAGACAGTGTAGCTATATTGATAGACAATCTAGCTACACTAATAGACAGTCTAGGAACACTATTAGACAGTGTAGCTACACTAATAGACAGTCTAGCTACACGAACAGACAGTATATGAACACTAATAGACAGTGTAGCTACTCTAACAGACCGTATAAGAAAATTAAAAGACAGTGTAGCTACATTGATAGACAATCTAGCTTCACTAACAGACAGTCTAGGAACATCAATAGACAATGTAGCTACACTAGTAGACAGTCTAGCTACACTAACAGACCGTCTATGAAAACTAAAAGACAGTGTAGCTATATTGATACACAATCTAGCTACACTAATAGACAGTCTAGGAACACTATTAGACAGTGTAGCTACTCTAATAGACTGTCTGGCTACACTAGTAGACAGTCTAGACACACTATTTAGACAGTGTAGCTACACTAATAGACAGTCTAGCTACACTAATAGACAGTCTAGGAACACTATAAGACAGTATAGCTACACTAATAGACCGTCTAGCTACACTAACAGACAGTCTATGAACACTAATAGACAGTGTAGCTACACTAATAGACAGTCTAGCTACACTAATAGACAGTCTAGGAACACTATAAGACAGTGTAGCTACACTAATAGACAACCTAGCTACACTAATAGACAGTCTAGGAACACAATAAGACAGTGTAGCTACATTAATAGACAGTCTAGCTACACTAACAGACAGTCTATGAACACTAATAGACAGTGTAGCCTTTCTAATAGACCGTCTATGAAAACAAATAGACAGTGTAGCTACATTGATAAACAATCTAGTTACGCTTACAGACAGTCTAGGAACACTATTAGACAGTGTAGCTACACTAATAGACAGTCTAGGAACACTATTAGACAGTGTAGCTACTCTAATAGACAGTCTAGCTACACTAATAGACAGTCTAGGAAAACTATCAGACAGTGTAGCTACACTAATAGACAGTGTAGCTACACTAATAGACAGTCTAGGAACACTATAAGACTGTGTAGCTACACTAGTAGACAGTCTAACTACACTAATAGACAGTCTAGGAACACTATTAGACAGTGTAGCTACACTAATAGACAGTCTAGTTACACTAACAGACAGTCTATGAACTCTAATAGACAGTGTAGCTAACTAATAGACCGTCGATGAAAACAAATAGACAGTGTAGCTACTCTAAAAGACAGTATAAGAAAACTAAAAGACAGTGTAGCTACATTGATAGACAATCTAGCTACACTAACGGACAGTCCAGGAACATCAATAGACAATGTAGCTACACCAGTAGACAGTCTAGCTACACTAACATACAGTATAGGAAAACTGATAGACAGTGTAGCTATATTGATAGATAAATCTAGCTACTCTAATAGACAGTCTAGCTACACTAACGGACAGTCTAGAAACACTAATAGACAATGTAGCTACACTAGTAGACAGTCTAGCTACACTAACAGACAGTATAGGAAAACTAATAGACAGTGTAGCTATATTGATTGACAATCTAGCTACACTAATAGACAGTCTAGGAACACTATTAGACAGTGTAGCTACACTAATAGACAGTCTAGCTACACGAACAGACAGTATATGAACACTAATAGACAGTGTAGCTACTCTAATAGATAGTATAAGAAAATTAAAAGACAGTGTAGCTACATTGATAGACAATCTAGCTACACTAACGGACAGTCTAGGAACATCAATAGACAATGTAGCTACACTAGTAGACAGTCTAGCTACACTAACAGACCGTCTATGAAAACTAATAGACAGTGTAGCTATATTGATACATAATCTAGCTACACTAATAGACAGTCTAGGAACACTATTAGACAGTGTAGCTACACTAATAGACAGTCTAACTACTCTAGTAGACAGTCTAGGAACACTATTAGACAGTGTAGCTATATTGATAGACAATCTAGCTACTCTAATAGACAGTCTAGCAACACTAATAGACAGTCTAGGAACACTAATAGACAATGTAGCTACACTAGTAGAAAATCTAGCTACACTAACAGACAGTATAGGAAAACTAATAGACAGTGTAGCTATATTGATAGACAATCTAGCTACACTAATAGACAGTCTAGGAACACTATTAGACAGTGTAGCTACACTAATAGACAGTCTAGCTACACTAGTAGACAGTCTAGAAACACTATAAGACAGTGAAGCTACATGAATAGACAATCTAGCTACACTACTAGACAGTGTAGCTACTCTAATAGACAGTCTAGCTACACTAATAGACAGTCTAGGAACACTATTAGACAGTGTAGCTACACTGATAGACAGTCAAGCTACACTAACAGACAGTATATGAACACTAATAGACAGTGTATCTACTCTAACAGAAAGTATAAGAAACCTAATAGACAGTGTAGCTACATTGATCGACAATCTAGCTTCACTAACGGACAGTCTAGGAACATCAATAGACAATATAGCTATACTAGTAGACAGTCTAGCTACACTAACAGACCGTCAATGAAAACTAATAGACAGTCTAGCTATATTGATAGACAATCTAGCTACACTAATAGACAGTCTAGGAACACTATAAGACAGTGTAGCTACTCTAATAGACAGTCTAGGAACACTATAAGACAGTGTAGCTACACTAATAGACAGTCTAACTACACTAGTAGACAGTCTAGGAACACTATTAGACAGTGTAGCTACACAAATAGACAGTCTGGTTACACTAATAGACAGTCTAAGCACACTATTAGACAGTGTAGCTACACTAATAGACAATCTAGCTACACAAATAGACAGTCTAGGAACACTATTAGACAGTGTAGCTACACTGACAGACAGTCTAGCTAAACTAACAGACAGTATATGAACACTAATAGACAGTCTAGCTACTCTAACAGACAGTATAAGAAACTAATAGACAGTGTAGCTACATTGATAGACAATCTAGCTTTACTAACGGACA
Organism: Loripinus fragilis; assembly: GCA_964019695.1. Lineage (NCBI taxonomy): Eukaryota > Metazoa > Mollusca > Bivalvia > Lucinida > Lucinidae > Loripinus > Loripinus fragilis. The sequence goes on along the minus strand of CAXHUL010000339.1, from coordinate 31,602 downwards.
GTCTAGGAACATCAATAGACAATGTAGCTACACTAGTAGACAGTCTAGCTACACTAACAGACCGTCTATAAAAACTAATAGACAGTGTAGCTTTATCGATAGACAATCCAGCTACACTAATTGACAGTCTAGGAACACTATTAGACAGTGTAGCTACTCTAATAGACAGTCTAGCTACACTAGTAGACAGTCTAGGAACACTATTAGACAGTGTATCTACACTAATAGACAATCTAGCTACACTAATAGACAGTCTAGGAACACTATAAGACAGTGTAGCTATCTAATAGACAGTCTAGCTACACTAATAGACAGTATAGGAACACTATTAGACAGTGTAGCTACACTAATAGACAGTCTAGATACACTAATAGACAGTCTAGGAACACTAATAGACTGTGTAGCTACACTAGTAGACAGTCAAGCTACACTAATAGACAGTCTAGGAACACTATTAGACAGTGTAGCTACACTAATAGACAGTCTAGCTACACGAACAGACAGTCTATGAACTCTAATAGACAGTGTAGCTAACTAATAGACCGTCGATGAAAACAAATAGACAGTGTAGCTACACTAACAGACAGTATAAGAAAACTTATGGACAGTGTAGCTACATTGATAGACAATCTAGCTACACTAATGGACAGTCTAGGAACATCAATAGACAATGTAGCTACACTAGTAGACAGTCTAGCTACACTAACATACAGTATAGGAAAACTAATAGACAGTGTAGCTATATTGATAGACAATCTAGCTACTCTAATAGACAGTCTAGCTACACTAATAGACAGTCTAGGAACACTAATAGACAATTTAGCTACACTAGTAGACAGTCTAGCTACATTAACAGACAGTATAGGAAATATAATAGACAGTGTAGCTATATTGATAGACAATCTAGCTACACTAATAGACAGTCTAGGAACACTATTAGACAGTGTAGCTACACTAATAGACAGTCTAACTACTCTAGTAGACAGTCTAGGAACACTATTAGACAGTGTAGCTATATTGATAGACAATCTAGCTACTCTAATAGACAGTCTAGCAACACTAATAGACAGTCTAGGAACACTAATAGACAATGTAGCTACACTAGTAGACAATCTAGCTACACTAACAGACAGTATAGGAAAACTAATAGACAGTGTAGCTATATTGATAGACAATCTAGCTACACTAATAGACAGTCTAGGAACACTATTAGACAGTGTAGCTACACTAATAGACAGTCTAGCTACACTAGTAGACAGTCTAGTAACACTATAAGACAGTGTAGCTACATGAATAGACAATCTAGCTACACTACTAGACAGTGTAGCTACTCTAATAGACAGTCTAGCTACACTAATAGACAGTCTAGGACAATCTAGCTACACTAATAGACAGTCTAGGAACACTATTAGACAGTGTAGCTACACTGATAGACAGTCTAGCTACACTAACAGACAGTATATGAACACTAATAGACAGTGTATCTACTCTAACAGAAAGTATTAGAAACCTAATAGACAGTGTAGCTACATTGATCGACAATCTAGCTTCACTAACGGACAGTCTAGGAACATCAATAGACAATGTAGCTATACTAGTTGACAGTCTAGCTACACTAACAGACCGTCTATGAAAACTAATAGACAGTCTAGCTATATTGATAGACAATCTAGCTACACTAATAGACAGTCTAGGAACACTATAAGACAGTGTAGCTACTCTAATAGACAGTCTTGCTACACTAGTAGACAGTCTAGGAACACTATTAGACAGTGTAGCTACACTAATAGACAATCTAGCTACACTAATAGACAGTCTAGGAACACTATAAGACAGTGTAGCTACACTAATAGACAATCTAGCTACACTAATAGACAGTCTAGGAACACTATAATACAGTGTAGCTACATTAATAGACAGTCTAGCTACTCTAACAGACAGTCTATGAACACTAATAGACAGTGTAGCTTCTCTAATAGACCGTCTATGAAAACAAATAGACAGTGTAGCTACATTGATAAACAATCTAGTTACGCTACCAGACAGTCTAGGAACACTATAAGACAGTGTAGCTACACTGTTTGACAGTCTAGGAACACTATTAGACAGTGTAGCTACTCTAATAGACAGTCTAGCTACACTAATAGACAGTCTAGGAACACTATTAGACAGTGTATCTACACTAGTAGACATTCTAGCTACACTAATAGACAGTCTAGGAACACTAATATACAATGTAGCTACACTAGTAGACAGTCTAGCTACACTAACAGACAGTATAGGAAAACTAATAGACAGTGTAGCTATATTGATAGACAATCTAGCTACTCTTATAGACAGTCTAGCTACACTAATAGACAGTCTAGGAACACTAATAGACAATGTAGCTACACTAGTAGACAGTATAGCTACACTAACAGACAGTATAGGAAAACTAATAGACAGTGTAGCTATATTGATAGACAATCTAGCTACACTAATAGACAGTCTATGAACACTAATAAACAGTGTAGCTACACTAATAGACAGTCTAGCTACACGAACAGACAGTATATAAACACTAATACACAGTGTAGCTACTCTAACAGACAGTATAAGAAAATTAAAAGACAGTGTAGCTACATTGATAGACAATCTAGCTACACTAACGGACAGTCTAGGAACATCAATAGACAATGTAGCTACACTAACAGACAGTCTAGCTACACTAACAGACCGTCTATGAAAACTAATAGACAGTGTAGCTATATTGATACACAATCTAGCTACACTAATAGACAGTCTAGGAACACTATAAGACAGTTTAGCTTCTCTAATAGACAGTCTAGCTACACTAATAGACAGACTAGGAACAATATAAGACAGTGTAGCTACACTAATAGACAATCTAGCTACACTAATAGACAGTCTAGGAACACTATAAGACATTGTAGCTACATTAATAGACAGTCTAGCTACACAAACAGACAGTCTATGAACACTAATAGACAGTGTAGCTTCTCTAATAGACCGTCTATGAAAACAAATAGACAGTGTAGCTACATTGATAAACAATCTAGTTACGCTAACAGACAGTCTAGGAACACTATTAGACAGTGTAGCTACACTAATAGACAGTCTAGGAACACTATTAGCCAGTGTAGCTACTCTAATAGACAGTCTAGCTACACTAATAGACAGTCTAGGAACACTATTAGACAGTGTAGCTACACTAATAGACAGTGTAGCTACACTAAAAGACAGTCTAGGAACACTATAAGACAGTGTAGCTACACTAGTAGACAGTCTAGCTACACTAACAGCCAGTCTAGGAACACAATTAGACAGTGTAGCTACACTAATAGACAGTCTAGCTACACTCACAGACAGTCTATGAACTCTAATAGACAGTGTAGTTAACTAATTGACCGTCGATGAAAACAAATAGACAGTGTAGCTTCTCTAACAGACAGTATAAGAAAACTAATAGACAGTGTAGCTACAATGATAGACAATCTAGCTACACTAACGGACAGTCTAGGAACACTAATAGACAATGTAGCTACACTAGTAGACAGTCTAGCTACATTAACAGACAGTATAGGAAAACTAATAGACAGTGTAGCTATATTGATAGACAATCTAGCTACACTAATAGACAGTCTAGGAACACTATTAGACAGTGTAGCTACACTAATAGACAGTCTAGCTACACGAACAGACAGTATATGAACACTAATAGACAGTGTAGCTACTCTAACAGACCGTATAAGAAAATTAAAAGACAGAGTAGCTACATTGATAGACAATCTAGCTTCACTAACAGACAGTCTAGGAACATCAATAGACAATGTAGCTACACTAGTAGACAGTCTAGCTACACTGACAGACCGTCTATGAAAACTAATAGACAGTATAGCTATATTGATAGACAATCTAGCTACACTAATAGACAGTCTAGGAACACTATTAGACAGTGTAGCTACTCTAATAGACAGTCTGGCTACACTAGTAGACAGTCTAGACACACTATTAGACAGTGTAGCTACACTAATAGACAGTCTAGCTACACTAATAGACAATCTAGGAACACTATAAGACAGTGTAGCTACACTAACAGACAGTCTAGCTACACTAACAGACAGTCTATGAACACTAATAGACAGTGTAGCTACACTAATAGACACTCTAGCTACACTAATAGACAGTCTAGGAACACTATAAGACAGTGTAGCTACACTAATAGACAATCTAGCTACACTAATAGACAGTCTAGGAACACAATAAGACAATGTAGCTACATTAATAGACAGTCTAGCTACACTAACAGACAGTCTATGAACACTAATAGACAGTGTAGCCTTTCTAATAGACCGTCTCTGAAAACAAATAGACAGTGTAGCTACATTGATAAACAATCTAGTTACGCTAACAGACAGTCTAGGAACACTATTAGACAGTGTAGCTACACTAATAGACAGTCTAGGAACACTATTAGACAGTGTACCTACTCTAATAGACAGTCTAGCTACACTAATAGAGAGTCTAGGAAAACTATTAGACAGTGTAGCTACACTAATAGACAGTGTAGCTACACTAATAGACAGTCTAGGAACACTATAAGACTGTGTAGCTACACTAGTAGACAGTCTAGCTACACTAACAGACAGTCTAGGAACACTATTAGACAGTGTAGCTACACTAATAGACAGTCTAGTTACACTAACAGACAGTCTATGAACTCTAATAGACAGTGTAGCTAACTAATAGACCGTCGATGAAAACAAATAGACAGTGTAGCTACTCTTACAGACAGTATAAGAAAACTAATAGACAGTGTAGCTACATTGATAGACAATCTAGCTACACTAACGGACAGTCTAGGAACATCAATAGACAATGTAGCTACACCAGTAGACAGTCTAGCTACACTAACATACAGTATAGGAAAACTAATAGACAGTGAAGCTATATTGATAGACAAATCTAGCTACTCTAATAGACAGTCTAGCTACACTAGTAGACAGTCTAGAAACACTAATAGACAATGTAGCTACACTAGTAGACAGTCTAGCTACACTAACAGACAGTATAGGAAAACTAATAGACAGTGTAGCTATATTGATTGACAACCTAGCTACACTAATAGACAGTCTAGGAACACTATTAGACAGTGTAGCTACACTAATAGACAGTCTAGCTACACGAACAGACAGTATATGATCACTAATAGACAGTGTAGCTACTCTAATAGACAGTATAAGAAAATTAAAAGACAGTGTAGCTACATTGATAGACAATCTAGCTACACTAACGGACAGTCTAGGAACATCAATAGACAATGTAGTTACACTAGTAGACAGTCTAGCTACACTAACAGACCGTCTATGAAAACTAATAGACAGTGTAGCTATATTGATACATAATCTTCCTACACTAATAGACAGTCTAGGAACACTATTAGACAGTGTAGCTACACTAATAGACAGTCTAACTACTCTAGTAGACAGTCTAGGAACACTATTAGACAGTGTAGCTATATTGATAGACAATCTAGCTACTCTAATAGACAGTCTAGCAACACTAATAGACAGTCTAGGACGACTAATAGACAATGTAGCTACACTAGTAGACAATCTAGCTACACTAACAGACAGTATAGGAAAACTAATAGACAGTGTAGCTATATTGATAGACAATCTAGCTACACTAATAGACAGTCTAGGAACACTATTAGACAGTGTAGCTACACTAATAGACAGTCTAGCTACACTAGTAGACAGTCTAGAAACACTATAAGACAGTGTAGCTACACTAATAGACAATCTAGCTACACTAATAGACAGTCTAGGACAATCTAGCTACACTAATAGACAGTCTAGGAACACTATTAGACAGTGTAGCTACACTGATAGACAGTCTAGCTACACTAACAGACAGTATATGAACACTAATAGACAGTGTATCTACTCTAACAGAAAATATAAGAAACCTAATAGACAGTGTAGCTATATTGATCGACAATCTAGCTTCACTAACGGACAGTCTAGGAACATCAATAGACAATGTAGCTATACTAGTAGACAGTCTAGCTACACTAACAGACCGTTTATGAAAACTATTGGACAGTCTAGCTATATTGATAGACAATCTAGCTACACTAATAGACAGTCTAGGAACACTATAAGACAGTGTAGCTACTCTAATAGACAGTCTTGCTACACTAGTAGACAGTCTAGGAACACTAATAGACAGTGTAGCTACACTAATAGACAATCTAGCTACACTAATAGAGAGTCTAGGAACATTATAAGACAGTGTAGCTACACTAATAGACAGTCTAGGAACACTATTAGACAGTGTAGCTACTCTAATAGACAGTCTAGCTACACTAATAGACAGTCTAGGAACACTATTAGACAGTGTAGCTACACTAGTAGACATTCTAGCTACACTAATAGACAGTCTAGGAACACTAATATACAATGTAGCTACACTAGTAGACAGTCTAGCTACACTAACAGACAGTATAGGAAAATTAATAGACAGTGTAGCTATATTGATAGACAATCTAGCTACTCTTATAGACAGTCTAGCTACACTAATAGACAGTCTAGGAACACTATAAGACAGTGTAGCTACACTAATAGACAATCTAGCTACACTAATAGACAGACTAGGAACACTATAAGACAGTGTAGCTACACTAATAGACAATCTAGCTACACTAATAGACAGTCTAGGAACACTATAAGACATTGTAGCTACATTAATAGACAGTCTAGCTACACTAACAGACAGTCTATGAACACTAATAGAAAGTGTAGCTCCTCTAATAGACCGTCTATGAAAGCAAATAGACAGTGTAGCTACATTGATAAACAATCTAGTTACGCTAACAGACAGTCTAGGAACACTATTAGACAGTGTAGCTACACTAATAGACAGTCTAGGAACACTATTAGCCAGTGTAGCTACTCTAATAGACAGTCTAGCTACACTAATAGACAGTCTAGGAACACTATTAGACAGTGTAGCTACACTAATAGACAGTGTAGCTACACTAATAGACAGTCTAGGAACACTATAAGACAGTGTAGCTACACTAGTAGACAGTCTAGCTACACTAACAGACAGTCTAGGAACACTATTAGACAGTGTAGCTACACTAATAGACAGTCTAGCTACACTAACAGACAGTCTATGAACTCTAATAGACAGTGTAGCTAACTAATAGACCGTCGATGAAAACAAATAGACAGTGTAGCTTCTCTAACAGACAGTATAAGAAAACTAATAGACAGTGTAGCTACATTGATAGACAATCTAGCTACACTAACGGACAGTCTAGGAACATCAATAGACAATGTAGCTACACTAGTAGACAGTCTAGCTACACTAACAGACAGTCTATGAACACTAATAGACAATGTAGCTACACTAGTAGACAGTCTAGCTACACTAACAGACAGTATAGGAAAACTAATAGACAGTGTAGCTTTATTGATAGACAATCTAGTTACGCTAACAGACAGTCTAGGAACACTATTAGACAGTGTAGCCACACTAGTAGACGGTCTAGCTACACTAATAGACAGTCCAGCTACACTAATAGACAGTCTAGGAACACTATTAGACAGTGTAGCTACACTAGTAGACAGTCTAGCTACACTAATAGACAGTATAGGAACACTATTAGACAGTGTAGCTACACGAATAGACAGTCTAGCTACACTAACAGACAGTCTATGAACTCTAACAGACAGTATAAGAAAACTAATAGACAGTGTAGCTACATTGATAGACAATCGAGCTACACTAAAGGACAGTCTAGGAACCTCAAAAGACAATGTAACTACACAAGTAGACACTCTAGCTACACTTACATACAGTATAGGAAAAGTAATAGACAGTGTAGCTATATTGATAGACAATCTAGCTACTCTAATAGACAGTCTAGCTACACTAATAGACAGTCTAGGAAAACTAATAGACAGTGTAGCTATATTGATAGACAGTTTAGCTACTTTAATAGACAGTCTAGGAACACTATTAGACAGTGTAGCTACACTAATAGACAGTCTAGCTACACGAACAGACAGTATATGAACACTAATAGACAGTGTAGCTACTCTAACAGACAGTATAAGAAAATTAAAAGACAGTGTAGCTACATTGATAGACAATCTAGCTACACTAACGGACAGTGTAGGAACACCTATAGACAATGTAGCTACACTAGTAGACAGTCTAGCTACACTAACAGACTGTCTATGAAAACTAATAGACAGTGTAGCTATATTGATACACAATCTAGCTACACAAATAGACAGTCTAGGAACACTATTAGACAGTGTAGCTACACTAATAGACAGTCTAACTACACTAGTAGACAGTCTAGGAACACTATTAGACAGTGTAGCTACACTAATAGACAGTCTAGCTACACTAATAGACAGTCTATGAACACTATTAGACAGTGTAGCTACACTAATAGACAATCTAGCTACACTAATAGACAGTCTAGGAACACTATTAGACAGTGTAGCTACACTGACAGACAGTCTAGCGAAACTAACAGACAGTATATGAACACTAATAGACAGTGTAGCTACTCTAACAGACAGTATAAGAAACTAATAGACAGTGTAGCTACATTGATAGACAATCTAGCTTCACTAACGGACAGTCTAGGAACATCAATAGACAATGTAGCTACACTAGTAGACAGTCTAGCTACACTAACAGACCGTCTATAAAAACTAATAGACAGTGTAGCTATATCGATAGACAATCCAGCTACACTAATTGACAGTCTAGGAACACTATTAGACAGTGTAGCTACTCTAATAGACAGTCTAGCTACACTAGTAGACAGTCTAGAAACACTATTAGACAGTGTATCTACACTAATAGACAATCTAGCTACACTAAAAGACAGTCTAGGAACACTATAAGACAGTGTAGCTACACTAATAGACAGTCTAGCTACACTAACAGACAGTCTATGAACACTAATAGACAGTGTAGCTACACTAAAAGACAGTCTAGCTACACTAATAGACAGTCTAGGAACACTATAAGACAGTGTAGCTACACTAATAGACAATCTAGCTACACTAATAGACAGTCTAGGAACACTAATAGACAGTGTAGCTTCTCTTATAGACCGTCTATGAAAACAAATAGACTGTGTAGATACATTGATAAACAATCTAGTTACGCTAACAGACAGTCTAGGAACACTATTAGACAGTGTAGCTACACTAATAGACAGTCTAGGAACACTATTAGACAGTGTAGCTACTCTAATATACAGTCTAGCTACACTAATAGACAGTCTAGGAACACTATTAGACAGTGTAGCTACACTAATAGACAGTCTAACTACACTAGTAGACAGTCTAGGAACACTATTAGACAGTGTAGGTACACTAATAGACAGTCTGGCTACACTAATAGACAATCTAGGAACACTATTAGACAGTGTAGCTACACTAATAGACAAACTAGCTACACAAATAGACAGTCTAGGAACACTATTAGACAGTGTAGCTACACTGACAGACAGTCTAGGTAAACTAACAGACAGTATATGAACACTAATAGACAGTGTAGCTACTCTAACAGACAGTATAAGAAACTAATAGACAGTGTAGCTACATTGATAGACAATCTAGCTTCACTAACGGACAGTCTAGGAACATCAATAGACAATGTAGCTACACTAGTAGACAGTCTAGCTACACTAACAGACCGTCTATAAAAACAAATAGACAGTGTAGCTATATCGATAGACAATCCAGCTACACTAATTGACAGTCTAGGAACACTATTAGACAGTGTAGCTACTCTAATAGACAGTCTAGCTACACTAGTAGACAGTCTAGGAACACTATTAGACAGTGTATCTACACTAATAGACAATCTAGCTACACTAATAGACATTCTAGGAACACTATAAGACAGTGTAGCTACACTAATAGACAGTCTAGCTACACTAACAGACAGTCTATGAACACTAATAGACAGTGTAGCTACACTAATAGACAGTCTAGCTACACTAATAGATAGTCTAGGAACACTATAAGACAGTGTAGCTACACTAATAGACAATCTAGCTACACTAATAGACAGTCTAGGAACACTATAAGACAGTGTAGCTACATTAATAGACAGTCTAGCTACACTAACAGACAGTCTATGAACACTAATTGACAGTGTAGCTTCTCTTATAGACCGTCTGTGAAAACAAAAAGACAGTGTAGCTACATTGATAAACAATCTAGTTACGCTAACAGACAGTCTAGGAACACTATTAGACAGTGTAGCTACACTAATAGACAGTCTAGGAACACTATTAGACAGTGTAGCTACTCTAATATACAGTCTAGCTACACTAAAAGACAGTCTAGGACAATCTAGCTACACTAATAGACAGTCTAGGAACACTATTAGACAGTGTAGCTACACTGATAGACAGTCTAGCTACACTAACATATAGTATATGAACACTAATAGACAGTGTATCTACTCTAACAGAAAGTATAAGAAAACTAATAGACAGTGTCGCTACATTGATCGACAATCTAGCTTCACTAACGGACTGTCTAGGAACATCAATAGACAATGTAGCTACACTAGTAGACAGTCTAGCTACACTAACAGACCGTCTATGAAAACTAATAGACAGCGTAGCTATATTGATAGACAATCTAGCTACACTAATAGACAGTCTAGGAACACTATAAGACAGTCTAGGAACACTAATAGACAATGTAGCTACACTAGTAGACAGTCTAGCTACACTAACAGACTTTATAGGAAAACTAATAGACAGTGTAGCTATATGGATAGACAATCTAGCTACACTAATAGACAATCTAGGAACACTATTAGACAGTGTGGCTACACTAATAGACAGTCTAGCTACACGAACAGACAGTATATGAACACTATTAGACAGTCTAGCTACACTAGTAGACAGTCTAGGAACACTATTAGACAGTGTATCTACACTAATAGACAATCTAGCTACACTAAAAGACAGTCTAGGAACACTATAAGACAGTGTAGCTACACTAATAGACAGTCTAGCTACACTAACAGACAGTCTATGAACACTAATAGACAGTGTAGCTACACTAATAGACAGTCTAGCTACACTAATAGACAGTCTAGGAACACTATAAGACAGTGTAGCTACACTAATAGACAATCTAGCTACACTAATAGACAGTCTAGGAACACTATAAGACAGTGTAGCTACATTAATAGACAGTCTAGCTACACTAACAGACAGTCTATGAACACTAATAGACAGTGTAGCTTCTCTTATAGACCGTCTATGAAAACAAATAGACAGTGTAGCTACATTGATAAACAATCTAGTTACGCTAACAGACAGTCTAGGAACACTATTAGACAGTGTAGCTACACTAATAGACAGTCTAGGAACACTATTAGACAGTGTAGCTACTCTAATATACAGTCTAGCTACACTAATAGACAGTCTAGGAACACTATTAGACAGTGTAGCTACACTAATAGACAGTCTAACTACACTAGTAGACAGTCTAGGAACACTATTAGACAGTGTAGCTACACTGACAGACAGTCTAGCTAAACTAACAGACAGTATATGAACACTAATAGACAGTGTAGCTACTCTAACAGACAGTATAAGAAACTAATAGACAGTGTAGCTACATTGATAGACAATCTAGCTTCACTAACGGACAGTCTAGGAACATCAATAGACAATGTAGCTACACTAGTAGACAGTCTAGCTACACTAACAGACCGTCCATCAAAACTAATAGACAGTGTAGCTTTATTGATACACAATCTAGCTACACTAATAGGCAGTCCAGGAACACTATTAGACAGTGTAGCTTCTCTAATAGACAGTCTAGCTACACTAGTAGACAGTCTAGGAACACTATTAGGCAGTGTAGCTACACTAATAGACAATCTAGCTACACTAATAGACAGTCTAGGAACACTATAAGACAGTGTAGCTACACTAATAGACAGTCTAGCTACACTAACAGACAGTCGATGAACACTAATAGACAGTGTAGCTACACTAATAGACAGTCTAGCTACACTAATAGACAGTCTAGGAACACTATAAGACAGTGTAGCTACACTAATAGACAATCTAGCTACACTAATAGACAGTCTAGGAACACTAATAGACAGTGTAGCTTCTCTAATAGACCGTCTATGAAAACAAATAGACAGTGTAGCTACATTGATAAACAATCTAGTTTCGCTAACAGACAGTCTAGGAACACTATTAGAAAGTGTAGCTACACTAATAGACAGTCTAGGAACATTTTTAGACAGTGTAGCTACTCTAATAGACAGTCTTGCTACACTAATAGACAGTCTAGGAACACTATTAGACAGTGTAGCTACACTTATAGACAGTGTAGCTACACTAATAGACAGTCTAGGAACACTGTATGACAGTGTAGCTACACTAGTAGACAGTCTAGCTACACTAACAGACAGTCTAGGAACACTATTAGACAGTATAGCTACACTAATAGACAGTCTAGCTACACTAACAGACAGTCTATGAACTCTAATAGACAGTGTAGCTAACTAATAGACCGTCGATGAAAACAAATAGACAGTGTATTTACTCTATCAGACAGTATAAGAAACTAATAGACAGTGTAGCTACATTGATAGACAATCTAGCAACACTAACGGACAGTCTAGGAACATCAATAGACAATGTAGCTACACTAGTAGACAGTCTAGCTACACTAACATACAGTATAGGAAAACTAATAGACAGTGTAGCTATATTGATAGACAATCTAGCTACTCTAATAGACAGTCTAGCTACACTAATAGACAGTCTAGGAACACTAATAGACAATGTAGCTACACTAGTAGACAGTCCAGTTACACTAGCAGACAGTATAGGAAAACTAATAGACAGTGTAGCTATATTGATAGACAATCTAGCTACACTAATAGACAGTCTAGGAACACTATAAGACAGTGTAGCTACACTAATAGACAGTCTAGCTACACGAACAGACAGTATAGGAACACTAATCGACAGTGTAGCTACTCTAACAGACAGTATAAGAAAATTAAAAGACAGTGTAGCTACAATGATAGACAATCTAGCTACACTAACGGACAGTCTAGGAACATCAATAGACAATGTAGCTACACTAGTAGACAGTCTAGCTACACTAACATACAGAATAGGAAAACTAATAGACAGTGTAGCTATATTGATAGACAATCTAGCTACTCTAATAGACAGTCTAGCTACACTAATAGACAGTCTAGGAACACTAATAGACAATGTAGCTACACTAATAGACAATCTAGGTACACTAATAGACAGTCTAGGAACACTATAAGACAGTCTAGCTACACTAACAGACAGTCTATGAACACTAATAGACAGTGTAGCTTCTCTAATAGACCGTCTATGAAAACAAATAGACAGTGTAGCTACATTGATAAACAATCTAGTTACGCTAACAGACAGTCTAGGAACACTATTAGGCAGTGTAGCTACACTAATAGACGGTCTAGGAACACTATTAGACAGTGTAGCTACTCTAATAGACAGTCTAGCTACACTAATAGACAGTCTAGGAACACTATTAGACAGTGTAGCTACACTAATAGACAGTGTAGCTACACTAATAAACAGTCTAGGAACACTATAAGACAGTGTAGCTACACTAGTAGACAGTCTAGCTACACTAATAGACAGTCTAGGAACACTATTAGACAGTGTAGCTACACTAATAGACAGTCTAGCTACACTAACAGACAGTCTATGAACTCTAATAGACAGTGTAGCTAACTAATAGACCGTCGATAAAAAAAAATAAACAGTGTAGCTACTCTAACAGACAGTATAAGAAAACTAATAGACAGTGTAGCTACATTGATAGACAATCTAGCTTCACTAACGGACAGTCTAGGAACATCAATAGACAATGTAGCTACTCAAGTAGACAGTCTAGCTACACTAACATACAGTACAGGAAAACTAATAGACTGTGTAGCTATATTGATAGACAATCTAGCAACACTAATAGACAGTCTAGGAACACTATAAGACAGTGTAGCTACTCTAATAGACAGTCTTGCTACACTAGTAGACAGTCTAGGAACACTATTTGACAGTGTAGCTACACTAATAGACAGTCTAGGAACACTATTAGACAGTGCTGCTACTCTAATAGACAGTCTAGCTACACTAAAAGACAGTCTAGGAACACTATAAGACAGTGTAGCTACACTAGTAGACAGTCTAGCTACACTAATAGACAGTCTAGGAACACTATTAGACAGTGTAGCTACACTGATAGACAGTCTAGCTACACTAACAGAGAGTCAATGAACTCTAATTGACAGTGTAGCTAACTAATAGACCGTCGATGAAAACAAATAGACAGTGTAGCTACTCTATCAGACAGTATAAGAAAACTAATAGACAGTGTAGCTACATTGATAGACAATCTAGCTACACTAACGGACAGTCTTGGAACAGCAATAGACAATGTAACAACACTAGTAGACAGTCTAGCTACACTAACATACAGTATAGGAAAACTAATAGACAGTGTAGCTATATTGATAGACAATCTAGCTACTCTAATAGACAGTCTAGCTACACTAATAGACAGTCTAGGAACACTAAGAGACAATGTAGCTACACTAGTAGACAGTCTAGCTACACCTACAGACAGTATAGGAAAACTAAAAGACAGTGTAGCTATATTGATAGACAATCTAGCTACACTAATAGACAGTCTAGGAACACTATTAGACAGTGTAGCTACACGAACAGACAGTATATGAACACTAATAGACAGTGTAGCTACTCTAACAGACAGTATAAGAAAATTAAAAGACAGTGTAGCTACATTGATAGACAATCTAGCTACACTAACGGACAGTCTAGGAACATCAATAGACAATGTAGCTACACTAGTAGACAGTCTAGCTACACTAACAGACCGTCTATGAAAACTAATAGACATTGTAGCTATATTGATACACAATCTAGCTACACTAATAGACAGTCTAGAACCACTATTAGACAGTGTAGCTACACTAATAGACAATCTAGCTACACTAATAGACAGTCTAGGAACACTATAAGACAGTGTAGCTACACTAATAGACAATCTAGCTACACTAATAGACAGTCTAGGAACACTATAAGACAGTGTAGCTACACTAATAGACAGTCTAGCTACACTAACAGACAGTATATGAACACTAATAGGCAGTGTGGCTACACTAATAGACAGTCTAGCTACACTAATAGACAGTCTAAGAACACTATAAGACAGTGTAGCTACACTAATATACATTCTAGCTACACTCATGGACAGTCTAGGATCACTATAAGACAGTGTAGTTACATTAAAAGACAGTCTAGCTACACTAACAGACAGTCTATGAACACTAATAGACAGTGTAGCTTCTCTAATAGACCGTCCATGAAAACAAATAGACAGTGTAGCTACATTGATAAACAATCTAGTTATGCTAACAGACAGTCTAGGAACACTATTAGACAGTGTAGCTACACTTATAGACAGTCTAGGAACACTATAAGACAGTGTAGCTACTCTAATAGACAGTCTAGCTACACTAATAGACAGTCAAGGAACACTATTAGACAGTGTAGCTACACTAGTAGACATTCTAGCTACACTAATAGACAGTCTAGGAACACTATTAGACAGTGTAGCTACACTAATAGACAGTCTAGCTACACTTACAGGTAGTCTATGAACTCTAATAGACAGTGTAGCTAACTAATAGACCGTCGATGAAAACAAATAGACAGTTTAGCTTCTCTAACAGACAGTATAAGAAAACTAATAGACAGTGTAGCTACATTGATAGACAATCTAGCTACACTAACGGACAGTCTAGGAACATCAATAGACAATGTAACTACACTAGTAGACAGTCTAGCTACACTAACATACAGTATAGGAAAAGTAATAGACAGTGTAGCTATATTGATAGACAATCTAGCTACTCTAATAGACAGTCTAGAAACACTATTAGACAGTGTAGCTACACTAACAGACAGTATAAGAAAATTAAAAGACAGTGTAGCTACATTGATAGACAATCTAGCTACACTAACGAACAGTCTAGGAACATCAATAGACAATGTAGCTACACTAGTAGACAGTCTAGCTACACTAACAGACCGTCTATGAAAACTAATAGACAGTGTAGCTATATTGATACACAATCTAGCTACACTAATACCAGTCTAGGAACACTATTAGACAGTGTAGCTACTCTAATGG